>CM076570.1:344153198-344638441 GCA_034641835.2 Pinus albicaulis | reverse complement strand
TAAAGCACTTAGAGATGGATAATTTAAATATAATATCATGGAGAAACAAGCTTTTGCACTAGTGAAAGAAATTAAAGATTTCAGAGTTTATATATTGTATTCTCATGTGATAGCTTATGTACCTAATGCTGTCGTTAAAGACATCTTAACTCAAGATGGTATTGAAGGCAAAAGAGGTAAGTGGATAGCTACCATATTAGAATATGATATTGAAATAAAACCAACAAAACTCATAAAAGGACAAGGTTTGGCTCAACTCATGACTGAAACTAATTGCCAAGCCCTGGACATTAACGAACTGGATGACGAATAGGAGATGGTGACTCCACAGATCAGTCAGACCTTTTTAGACTCACCCTAGTACACTGATATCATTTATGTTTTGTTAAACCTGCAAGCTCCTCTAGGGTTGTCCAGAACGAAACAAAGGTTCTTAAAAATGACATCTTTAAAGTATTGTATTTTAGATAGTGCTCTTTTTTGGAAGAATCATGATGGAATTCTATTAAATTGTTTATTGAAAGATGAAACTGACAAGGTTCTTAATGAATTTCATGCAGGAGACTGTGGTGGACACCTCTACTGGAAGTCAACTGCAGATAAAATCTTAAGGGCTTGTTTTTACTGGCCAACCTTGTTTTCAGATGTTAAGAAATTTGTAACTTCTTTTCATAAGTGTCAGATCTTTGAAGGCAAGAGAAAATTGTTGCCTTTACCATTAAAACCAATTTCCACCGAGAGACCCTTTCAACAATGGGGACTGGATTTTATTGGAGAAATCCATCCCCCTTCTTCTAGGCAACACAAATGGATCCTTACTGCCACAAATTACTTTACTAAATGGATTGAAGCTATCCCATGCAGACAAGCCAATGATTCTGTAATTATAGGGTTCTTAGAAACCAATATACTTTCAAGATTTGGCCGTCCAGAGAAAATTATAATAGATAATGCTGCTGCATTTAAGTCTAAGAAAATGATTAGTTTCTGCAATAAATATCACATCACTTTAGGCCATTCAACAGCCTATTATCCTCAGGGTAATGGACTGGCAGAATCTTCCAATAAAAGCCTTATTAATATCATTAAAAAATTATTGGAAGATAATAAAAAGAATTGGCATAAGAAACTTACCAATGCATTGTGGGCAGATAGACTTACAACTAAGAAATCAATTGGGACCAGTCCATATGAATTAGTTTATGGTATTGAGGCAAGATTTCCATCATCCTTAGGAATTCCTGTTATGAAATTACTTCAGGAGGTTCAAGTAGAACCAAATGATATTCAGAGAAGAATAAACCAAACAATTCACCTGCAACAGACCAGAGAAGAAGTGTATCAACGATCCCAAGTTTTGCAGGAAAAGTTAAAGAAAATGTTTGACAGAAGGACTAAAGCAGAAGATTTTCAACTGGGAGACAAAGTTCTAAGATGGGATTCCAGAAGGGAAGATAAAGGAAAACATGGGAAATTTGATTTCTTATGGAAAGGACCTTACATCATTCATGCTTTACAGGGAAATAACACATACGTTTTGAAGAATTTGGATGGTTCAGAAGCTGAGGAAGGACCAGTCAATGGTCGAATGTTAAAGCACTATTTTGATCCTATTTACTAGGATGTTCTGATTTTTTCTAACTTGTACATAATATATCCTTTCTAATGCATCAGTTTTGATTGGATGGTGACTTGTTGGAGTTGAAGCCCGAAGTGAAGGCCCTAAGCTTCAGAAGTTTCACTATCATATATACAATAAAGCTACCAGAAAAAGAAGATTTCATGGTTCAGTTAAAGGCATTTTGAGGCATCTGACCTGCTGTTCTTGAATTTTCGCCAGGAAAAACGATCCCCAAGTGGAGCCAGTGTTAGACTCCTATACCAATAGGTGTCATTTTTCATGATTGTCTTATTGAACTATGCAATATGTTCAAACCTTTTTCTTGTGCAAAGGTGTTCCATATTCTTAAAAAATAAAAATAAAAATAAAAAATGTAAAGAGGGTATACCCTAAAAGAAAAATCAAAGGGTAAAAAGAATAAAATGGTCAAAAAAGTGAAAGAAATGAACCCCAAACAAAAATAGACTAGGAAAGTGTGCAAGTCCAAATGCCACTACTATTTTATTTTTTGTAATAAACAAAATTGTGTGCAGTTTGTTAAACTTTTGCCACAATTTATGAAGAGTCAAACTGTTTAAACTTGACTCATTCATTTTTCAATTTCATGTTGTAGAATAGAGAATAAATATCTGACCAAACAGTTTAATCTTCACAGATAAGTAGATACATAGAGTTAATAAAAGGTGCTCAACAATTTAATCTGAGCCCTTGGATGTAATAAGTGTAGAAATAGATAGATTTGCCATGTAAAAGGAAAAGAAGATTGATAAGGGTTTGCCAGTCTAAGTGCACCCTAATAAAGAAGAGAAAATGGTAGAGTAAGTAAGTAGGGTAGGTAGATGTTGTTGCTGAATTACATGTGATGAATGATGGTTCTAAATGTTTGTAATCTTTTACTTTCATCACCGAGTGCAAAGGCAGAACACTACATTGGCAGAATTTCAAAGCAAAGCAAAGTCAAAGATTATTAACTTCCCCTTCATTTTTCCCTAAAGATTTCACTAATTTCCGCTAAGTGCTAAGGAATTTGAAGATTAGAGGGGCTCAAGGCATTTCCTTGAATTTTGGAGGGACCAGACCCTCGGCCCAATAATTAAAAAGACCTAAGTACTTGAAGTTATCCATTATCACATTCATTCACCTCTCAAAATCTCATTCACCTCTCAAAATCTTTTCCTAAGTAAAATCCCATTTTACTTAGGAAAATCCTTCAATTTTTCATGAAAAACCCTCAAATTTACTTTTTATTCTAAGTCTAAGTGATGAAAGTATAATAATGATATTTACTTTTGAATTCTCACTTTCTTGGTTATATTTAAGTATTTTGAGTTTACATTGTCCTTTGTCATATTAACTCTAATTTATTTATTAAATCCCTATTGAAAATACCTTATCCTATTATATATAACTCCCTTTTATAATAATACCCCCAAAACCCTCTTACTATAGGTTTTTAGCCAAAGTATTTAACCCACGTGATTAAACAAAAATCCCACATTACAATGCCTTTTGGCTAAAAATATATCTATATAATTATCCCTGTCCCCTATGGTAAGTGAATCATCTTGGTTTATTACCATATAATAAAAAATATTCGAAAAAGGGTTTAAACATATATTTTTATGTTTTAAACGAAAAAATAAATAAAACTCGAAGACTTTAAACCATCCGTAACCCCGACCCTTTATAAACCAACGAAGAGATTAATTAGTCGTCACGATTAATTAATAATCTTAATCCAGCCAATCAGAATACTCCCGGAATGATTAAATCGATAAAAATCATGTTGGGCCCGCTCGTTAACTTCCCCGCCAACTTCACGTCCCAATCACCGTCCGATCGCTCCATCGAAGATCCACGGTGCTTGTTCATTCCGCTGCCCATCCTTCATCCGATAGATAACTCGCGAAATGGAAGTGGTTTCCAAACAATGCTCTGGCCACATGTCGTTCGCTCAATGGAATCGCTGCCAATTCGTGAAATACCACCTGCTCCCAAAAGTGGTGCGGAATAAACCGCTTACCACTCATTCCTGTGACGTGTCCATCGTACACCCTGACGTCATATATTAAAATGATAAAAAAATTCCCCGCTTTGACTTTGCGAATAAAACAAAAGTTCGTGCATTTCTTGATCATTCTGTATGCTGAAAACGACTGTGCTCTCCATACTGAGAAATTCAAAAAACTACTGCCAACTGCCATTAACTGTATTCCGCTAAAGACTACTGCCAGTCCAGTTTCCCAGCATCCATTTGCCGTCAGCTTGTACCTGTTAAACAAGTGCCATTTTCCCATAAACAGGTATTTATTCCGATTTCCTGCTGAAACTCTATTAAAAATCCTCGTTCGAGTTTTAATTCCGCAATACAGTCTGAAAAAGCTTCAATGTGATGTGTTTTAGTTCCCAGAACTGTAATTACTATCTCCAAACCTGAGATTGTGCCCCATTTTCATAAAAACCCTCGAATTTCCGTTTTTGAATCCACAAGAACCAAAAATGGAAGTCCCGGTGGTTTTAAATGTTGCTCCATTGAATGCCCCTCATAGAGAATTGTAATATTTGCCATTAGTGGATAAATATTTTCAGATCAAAGACTTAGTTTTCAGTGAAAGCCCCCTTCGAATTCATTGTCGCTGCAGAGATAATTATTTGAATGGCGTGGACGTTATTGGTTTATGGGAATCTAATTTCCCGAGATACCTTTTACCCTCAGTCCATATCTTCCCTGAAATTATCCATTATTGCCATGCTAATTATGATCCAATTCAGAGAGCAGTTTTATCCCCAAACCAGAATGTCCTTTTCCCTATTACTGCTCAGTCTATCAATGATATGCTCCATTTTGAACCTAGTCAAAACCTCACTCCCTTGTCCATTGGAGAATTGCTTGAAAAATCTACCCAGTTGTCCCCTGAAGAGGTAAAACGCATCTGTCAGACTTTCATGTTACCTGAACATCAGCCCAAGGGCCCACCTCCCTATGCTAGTGCCTTTTTTACTGAAATGGGCCAGATTATTCTGAATATGATTTCTTTTATCATGGGATTTAATACTAGTGAGTATGTTGATGAGTTAACTCTAGTATTATTGTCTATCTTCATTCCTGGACAGCCTCCTGCTGTCAAATATGACTTTGCATCCTACATTGCAGGTAAAATCCATGATCAATTCATGATATTAGAGAATGAGAAAGTGTTCAAGTATTCTTCAGTCATTTACCATCTCATGCTCTATTACCAATCTAAAAACTTTCCTTTCCATGTTCAAAAGCTTAATGTCCAAGGAAATCCCAGGTCTGTCATATTTTGGTCAACCATCACCCATAATTCCAGAGATTCTCCTTATTCCTATAATGAATTCATTGATCTTTTTATACACCCTGCAAATACCTTGTTGACAGGAGTTCCTCCTCCAAGACTCAGCAATGAAATTAAGAAAAATCTGCAACTTTCAAAACACTACAAAATTGATGATTGGTACTTGTACCAAAATTATACAGAAGTCAGAATATATGGATGTGAATTATGTCCATTTAAATTGCCAAAGTATGTGCCTATGAGACTTTTTGCTTTAGAGTACTTCAGGCAAATGAATAACTCTGATATTATTCATTTTTGTAACGCAAAGAAGAAAGCCCAACTCCGAATCAAAGGTCAATTAGGTCCATTTATATGAAATTCTAGGGATGTTGGACAAGAAGCTGAAAGAATACTAGAAGACCGTTTCAGATTGCAAAAGATTTTCTACTGGGCCCCTTATGACCCATTCAGCTTCATTTGTGACAAAAGAATGAAAAATAAATCAGCACCTTACATCCATTATAGGATTCCAGAAATTGAACAGTATGCTAATAAAGATGAATGGGTGGAGGGAACATTAATTGAACAGGATAATGAAGAAGTCAATATGGACAATTTAATTAAAGATCTTGGAAAAATGCTTGACCTAGAATTTTTTGGGCAAGTGCAGGTACCAGACATTGGTCCTTCTTCAGCAGGGAATTTTCAACAAAAATTACAGGAAAACATTCCATCAATTGCAGTTGAATCCAAAGGAAAAGAGAAAGAACCTGAAATACAAGTGATTGAAACATTCAAAATGACAGAACAACCTCAGACTTCCAAAGGACAGGATCAAGTACAGGTTTCTTCTGTTCAAACTAATCCAATAGAAATATCAATCTTACAGACTCCATCTAAAGTGGAAAAGGGCAAGAAAAGAGAGGCTGAAGGTACTACTCCTCTTAATGAATCTTCACAACAGCCTCAGACCAAAAGACAAAAAGTGAATCCTCCACCAGAAGTAGAATCTGTTGATGAAATCATTGATAGTCTAGAGAGAGAGGATAGTCAGTTAACAGGATCAATTACTGGGACAGTCACTACTATTCAGCCAGGTACTAAAATGTTTTCATTCAAGCAGCCAATGAAAGATGCAAGAGACATAAAAAAGACATTTATCAGTATAAAAGCAAGGAATGATCCACTTAGGGTCCAGGTGTATAATTAGTATCTTAAAATGGATCCACAAAATCAAGAGAGATTGATGTCATCTTTTGACATTCAATAAGGGAAAATGTTAATGAGCCATTTCAAATCTAAAGTGCCAAAACCACAGACAACAGCTAATTACGTCAGGACCAATTTTGAGGTCCTAGCAAAAGATATTCATCCATTAGATCAAATTGAATTACACAAACAGATTGGAGAAATGATCTATTCTACCCTTACTGAAAAAGCAATGGGAGCTCATAAACTGCAAGATTCTTTGGAGAACACCAGTACACAATTGCAGATTGAAAAGGCTTCTTCTCAAGCCAAAGATAACATGATAAAAACATTGGAAGAGATAATAATTGGATTAGGTCACAATCCAAAGGATGTCAAGGGTATTGAAGCATTGATTAAAAAGAAAGATGATGATATTGCTGCATTAAGGAAACAATTGAAACTACCAGCTTCAAGGCACCCTCAGACTGAAGAAGTAATGAAGAAAAATTCAAAAGAAGAGGTGATGGACTTACTTCTAAAAATGAATGAACGACTTGCTGAAATAGAAAAAGAACTTGAGCAAGCATTAAAAGATAAAGAGTCCATTATTCCAGCAACCACAACACAGGCAGCCACAGGAACAGGTACATCAATCACAGACCAACAAGCAGAGCTAACACAGGTGAACACTTCTGATAAGAGTTCTGATGAATTAATCAAAGCAATGAATGAATTAAAACTGCAAGTGAAAGAACTCCAAAGCTTAAAGTTTCAGCTTTCTACTCTGGAAAATAAATATGATCAATAAAAAATGAGTGTTGCTGAGAAGACAAGAGAAATAAAAAAACTAGAAAAATTAGTTAAAGCATTGGAAAAAGATCTTACAATGGAAAGACCTGTAAGTGAATTAAAAAAAATTCTTTGGTATAACATTATTCAATCAATAAAGAACGTTTGGTCTTCTATTCAAATAATATATGAACAACAGGATTTAGTCAGATTGGCTCTGGAAGAAATTGAGAGAGCAAGGGAAGAGTTAGGGAAAATGCCAGAAGAAGCCAATAGACTTATCAATTTTTTGAATACTCAGAATAAGCAACAACTTGCAAAATTTGGAATTCAGGACAGGACAGGAACCATCTTGGAAATCAAAAGAGTTTTTACCAAAAGGACTCATGCAAAATCTTGAAAGAAGGTGTTCAGACATGCAGCAAGAAATTTTTACCTTCAAATAAATATTTGATGTTGTGTTAAATAAAGGTTTGCCCAGTCCTGTTATTGAAGAAGATAGATTAATGGATTTGGAAAGTTTTGTTAAGAAAATAAACAAACAGGTTGATGATCAAGCCAGTTCTTCAACCAGTACAGCAGAAGGAACATTGCCAACAGGGAAAAGTCTTTATGAAAAATTGGAGAGTTTATTTTATCTTGAACATGAAATAAAACATTTGTTTCCATATCAGCCTAATTTTTTCAAATACACTGAAGCTGATGAAACATTGAGAAAATTACAAAGGACTAGAGTGGCAGAAGTTAAATGGTGGGATGAGATGATGGAACTTTTATAAAATTTATCCTTGGGTAAAAATTTTGCCTATTTTACTGAGGTATATCTTGATAAAGGATAAATAGGTGAATAAAGGTCAAAGAGTATCAGTTCAATAGTTAAAGTGTATCAGTAAGAATAAAAGAGTATCAGACAAGCAAGGCAGTCAGAAAAGAATTACTCAAGAAGACAACAACGAGCTAAAACAAAGGAACTGCTTCCAGCACATTCTAAAAAAGAGGAGACAGCACACAACATCAGCTGATTTATCCTATTTACGAGACCATCTGTCTCTATTTTTATTGTAACTTATTCATTAGTCACCCTAGATTATATCTCTTTTGTTATGAGATATTTTAAATAATCTTTTGTATAAATAAGCCCTCAATTGAATTAGTGAGGGTGGATTCTTCTACTTTGCTGTAACATTGACTTTTTGGAATAAAAGTGTTTTGGAGAAACTTCTTTGTGGCTTGCTGGATGATGATTTGAAGCTCAAGACTTTTTGCAGGATTCATGTGTCAGACTACAGTTCAATAAGTCTTTTCTATCCTATGTTTTAAGTTTTATATCTGTTTATAATATCATTGTGTTCCATTTCTGAATAATTGACATAAAAGAATAAATCAGAACTTACTTAAGTGTACTCTGATTTCAATTGTGATTATTCTAAATGTTTTCTTCTAAACTGGTTATAAGCAACGAATTCTTAATTGCTCTTGTTTCGATGGTTTAAACATTTTGATTACTATAGTAAAGAATTCTTAACTGCTCTTTATTTGTAATCATTCACTTTCTTTCTTTGAACATGTTGAAAGATTCTTAATTGCCTTTCATCCCTTCAAAATCCATTCCATTCACTTTAATTTCTAAAATTGTTCTCTGTTTGGCTATCTTGCCCTGCAAAGCCATCTTGTGTGTATAATATTAATCCAGTAAAGCCATTATTTCGACTCCATAGCCCAATGGCCTGAAATACTCAATCATACCCTTAGTTGGCGGATTCCACCATTCAAATTCAAACAAAACTCTTGGACTTATAACTAGTCTAATATTTTCAAAGAACAAAAGCTAAATTTTAAAGAGAGAGCCCTCTCTGGATACAGATTGGCTAGATTCTGTATCTAAAGGTTGGTTTGTGGTTACCTCGGATTTACTTTCCTTTTCCACAACTTCAAGGAAAATCTGAGTGTTAACACAATTTGCGATTCGTGATTTTGCAATATCGCAATCGCAAGAACGAGCGTTAAGCGTTAAGGGTAAAAGATAAAGGGTGTGAAGTGCGATTTGTGATGGCGACGTGGCGGTGGGACTGACAACGGGGCGTGATTTCGCAATATCACAATCGCAAGAACTAGTGGTAAGTGTTAAGGGAGAAAAGGTAAACGGTGCGAAGTGTGATTTGCGATTTCGAAATATCGCAATCACAAAGAACAAGCGGTAAGTGTTAAAGGTAAAAGGTAAGCAGTGTGATTTGTGATTTCACAATATCGCAATCACAAGGAACGAGCAGTCAGTGTTAAAGGTAAAATCAAAATGTTGCGATTTGCGAAGTGCGACGCAAGGTGGTGGGAGACTCGAGGAGCAAAGGCAGAGGTCGATTTTTCGGTGGTTTTGAATGGTCTTTCACATGTTTTACATAAAAAAAGGTAAGGTAGTCGTGAATGAAGAAAAACAAAGAAGTAAGGCTTGAAGGGCTTAAGTGCTTTAGGAAAAAGGGTAAGTACAACGTTAAGGTGAGAAGGAAAGGAGGGGAATGGAGGCATAAGAGAAGTGCTCAGAAATGAAACACACTTGCGGATTATGCAGGGGAAACAAACAGAAATGTGTGATAAAACAGTGAAAGAAAGGCTTGGACTTGGTAATACAATTTATTCCCAAAACTCAAATAGAACTTAGAAATTTTGGCCTATGGGAAGGTCTACCCTGCTCGAACTCTATCGACAGATATGAGAGGGGGGACTTGACCACAATTTTTGGAGTTTTCCCTCTATTTTCTATGCATAAGCAATTAAAAACTACAGCAGCACAAAAACTAAACAACAATGAAACTTATCAGAAGTAGATCTAACTTAAATGGCAGAATAAAAACTATCTAAATGACGGAAAGGAAAATATAGTAACATCAAAGAAGCTGAGGCACATGGGTTGGGCCCTAACCCACGAGTCCAGCTCTCTACAACTAGATCAATAGAAAGTCATCTGAATACTCATTGCATTAAGAATATAGTCTTATTACATCCCGAAGGTCTTAACAGCAAAAGCTTAATAGATTGCAGCAAAAGTTCCGAATAGAATCGAAGAATAAAATGGAATCGAATAGAAGCAACCCACTGGCTAACTAACTAACTCCTTCCTAGTTCTGGCTCCTCTCTATTTTTTCTACAGGGCAGCTACCAACAGCTCCCTTGAAAATGGTGATTGAGTCCACTTTTACTCCAAGTAAACATAGATTGAGTGCCCTTCGTCTTCAGTTGCTTGGGTGCCTCTTTGAATTCGATTTGCTGGAGACTCCAAGTGAAGTATGGCTTGAGTGCACTTGGTCTTGAGTTTCTTGGCTACCTTTGGAATTCGAATTTCTAGAGGGGGATCTCATGAGGATCCTTCTGCTGCCTTTGAGAGTTAAGGAGGGTGGAAAATAGCCTTGAATCTCTCCAATATTTCTCCCTAATTTCCTGATGTTGTGCTCATTTATTCTCCAATCCTGATCTTCCAGTGGCAGGGAGCAAATCCCTAAATCATCTCCTTCTCCAAATATGTATAATCTGCCAAATATTCTCACAATATTCTACAAAAATAACCAGTATTAGGAAAAAAAATGCAACTACCTTTGATCCTTCCTAAGAACATATTAAAGCATAAGAAAACATTGTTAAGTGCAGAAGGAGAGATTTAATATATCCTTTTATGAGCATAGGGAAGGTAGATGGGCCTAAGAAAGGTTAGATGGGCCTTATTTTATGTCTAATTTAGAGGCCCATCATAACCCCCCTACTGAAACTATTGCTCATCCTCTGAGCAACCTATTCATCCTCCCTGCCTTATGGTTCTTCCTGCATGTTGGCTTATTTCATTTTCTATTTCTTGGGCCATGCGCTGCTCCCCCTGCTAATATTCTTGCTATTCTGCTTGCATTTCTTTTTGTAGGTGCTGCATGGAGGTCCTTAGGTGCCTTAAGAAAATCTATTTTTCATTCCAAGAGGTGGTGGGTCCACCTTTTATTCTATTTTTCTTCTTTATCTTTTTCTCTTTTTTTCCTCTTTTTTCTTCTTCTTGTCCTTCTTTTTTCCACCTTTTTTTATTGCATGCAAAATGAACTCATAGTTTTTTTTTTTTTTTCTATGAATTGAGTTCACCCCTGGTTGCCCCTTTGGCACTCCTTGTCTTTTATTACAATGAACTTCTTACTGCCCACTTTCTCAAGTCCTTTTTACTTTTGTCTTGTTTCTTTTCTTGGTGGAAAAAGTGAGGCTAGTTGCTAGATAAGGTTGAGGTTGCTCTGCTACTCATTTTGGTTATAAAAAAACTTTCCTTCTCACACTTTTTAATGTTTTATTAAGCTAAAATAGACTCGAAGAAAGGGCTAGATGGTTTCATACTTGAGCCTTACCATCGATTTTTTCTTGCATGTGATATCGAAGCTACTGCTGAAGTTGCTTGTGGAAATCTTCTTGAGGTCCTTTGGAGCTTCTGAGCACATGAAGAGGAAGTCCAAGTTTGACTACCTTTGACTAAAGTGTTGACCGAATTTTCCTTTTGTGCCAACTTGTTGTTTTCTGCTTACAAAGTTTGGAGAGCATCCACATTCATTAGAGAGAGATACATGGAGAAATACAATTATTATTATTATTTTTAAGGCCTACTAGCTGCCTCAATGAGGTTTTCCAGTATTAGGTCTACCTAGGTGCCTCAAAGGAGGTTTTTGCCTAGGATATTTTTTTTTTTCAACCCAATGACCGCCTCATGGAGGTTTTCAATTAGTGAGCCAATCTCAGACGCCTCAAAGAGGTTTTCATATGAGATTTTATTCTTTCCCTTTTTTTCTTTTTTTCACTTTCCTACTCTACTTGAAAAAAAAACATGTTTCAAGTATAGGAATACTTCCAATGGAGCCATGTACACATCAAGATGACAGATAAAATCAGGTGCACACTTAGAATACATGCTCTAACATGTACCTAGATATGAGAGATGAATTGCTTTAACTGGGATTGTATCAAGTGTTGTTGGAGAAGAGTGTGTTGTTGCAGCTTAATGACTATTTGGAACCATATGTCAATATAATTGTGATGCCCCTGGTTCACTTGCTGAGTTGGATCACCTTGGATGTCCTCTTCTATTATGACATTCAAATCTTCCTCCTTTTGCTGATTGTTCTCTTGAACACAAGGAGGAAATGTTGGTAAAAATGAGGGAACTTTCTCAACATTTGATTCTAATATATGCTCTTCATCAAGTGCAACCCTTGATTCTTTGATCTCCTCATTCGTATCTTCTTCTTCTTTATGTTTTCCTTCAATGACGTTAAGAAAATCACTTCTTTGCAATACCTTTATTGAACTAAGTTGAAGACCATTTAGATCAAGAGGATATGTTTGGTAGTGTTGTACCTCAACATTGTAAGTGGGCTGAGATACTTCATGGTGTGGGTTTTGAAATGGTAGTACATGTAGTTGAGTGCGAGTGGATATATGAGATGGATGTGGTTGAGGTTGTGGTTGTGGTGGAGGTGGATGGTAGGGATAGCATGGAGTTGGGTATGGAGGATATGGAGGGAAATATTGAGGATATTGTTGATTTTCCCAATAAGGACCTTTCCAACCATGTTGCCAAGATTGGTTTTGGGGGTGAGATAACTAAGGTTTCCAAGGAGGGAGTGTATCCCAATTAGTTTAAGATGGTTGTGAATAATATTGAAATTGTGAAGTGGGTCCTTGCATCATATCAAGTTGACTAGGTTGCCAGGGTATCCTTAGAGCTACATAACATAGTTTCTTTGGTGATTTCCTTGCTCCATTGTCTTCTTGGTAAACTTCTTTAAACCCAGGGAATGATGAACAACATTTAGTAGCATATGATTCTACATGGATAACAAAAATATCAATATCTTCTTTTTTCTCATTTTGCATTATTAAAATTTCTGCTTGTTCACTTAGATTGCTAAGAATTTTTGTTTTAAAGTTATCAAGCAAATTTCCAAGCTCATCTTGCCTTGCCAATGTTGATGTTGATTTACTTACTCTTTCCCTTCCTCTTGATATGCACTTGCATGTTTCACAAATTTCTTCAAATGACAATTGGTATACATCTCCTCTACTCATGATATTAAGGAGATCAATCCACTCATCCCTAATTTTTCTAAGTAAGAGGGTTTTTAGTGTGTCAAATCCTAGATGATGCAATTTTTACCTCTTAACGTTATACATGAACCTCTCTATTAGATCCTCAAGGCTCTCATCTTCTTCTCGGTTCATTCTAAAAATTTATTCTCTAAGATCACGATCTTTATATTTTTCTAGAAATATATTTTGCATATCATTCCATGATCTAATTGAATTAGTACCTAGAATCATGAACCATTTAAGAGCTCTATCCTTCAATGTTGCAGGAAATAATCTCAGTTTTTGAGTGTGTGATAAGTAGCTGTAAGACCTACAAAGTATCTCAAATTCAAAGATAATTTTTTCCAGATCCTCTATCCTCATACCATGGAAGTTGGGAAGGAAAGATGGATGGATATTCTTCATAGGTACACTGATGTCCATATCTTGAATGGGAAACCCAATAATATCTTCTTCATTTTCATCATATCCGTCCATCTCTTCTTCCTTCAAAAGTGTATGGTGATGTAGTTCTTACTGCACCACATGATCAAGTGGGGGGGTTGGTACTAAAGAAGCTTTTTTTTTTTTAAGATTCTGAGTATCCCTACTCCTATGAGGCATGAAAATCATATTTTTTGTATTTTTCAATATTTCAGAAACAACATGAAAAGGAAATCAGAAAAGAATGCTAAAACAGAATCAAAGCATCTACTAGACACCTCCCCGGAAACGACGCCAAAAAGTGGTGAGCCCTGGTATTGCACCAAGTGTGCTGCAACTCCTAGGGGTTGTCCTACTTTACTTTATCAACACGGGGTTTGTACAAAATTTGAGGTGACAGTGCTATATACACAACAAATTCATTCTATTCGTTTCATCCTTTTTTTCTTTACGAAAGGTTACTACTTCTAGGGTTTTTCAATGAATTCTGTCACACTTCAATGAAACTAAACTAAATTGCAAAAAGGAAATGACAGAATTGGAACTAATTTAATGTTCAGGAAGGAAATCACTGTAAGAAACTAAATTAAATTGTTGAAAAGAAATGACAGGAAGGAAACTAATTTAATTTGCAGAAAACAAATAGCAGAAAGGAAACTAATCCTAAACCACACTTAACTTGGCCAACGGATAAATGCACTCTACTTATCCTATGATCTATCTACCATGCTTCTATCCATGAAAATAGGCCATCCATGACTTAATTCTAATTAAAAGAGTTAATTTGTAGGTTGGAGGGAAAAAAGGGCTAAAAGAGGCTAATGGGGGGGTTTAACACATGAAATGAGGGTTGGAAGCAAAAAGAGGGGGTTAAACCCATATAAAACTTTATGATAGAATGAGAAATGACTTTGGAGCAGACATAACTCAAAAATGTGATGGCGGAGTGAGATGGAGGACAAAATTTGCGATGTGCGATGTCGCAATTGCAACTTCACAAGTTTAAAGGGATAGCGGTAAGGATAAACAAGAATGAACTAAAATGTGCAAAGTGCGATTGGTGACATGGTAAAAGTTGCAGGCTAGGATTTGCGATGTGGTAAGTTCAGCGAAGTTCAAAGTGCAACAAGTGACGTGGCAGAGTTATCGCATCAGCGGAATGAGCGGTAAGCGTTATGCAAAAAGTTAAATTATTCAATTCGCGATTTGCGATTTCGCAATATCGCAATCGCAAGACCGAGCGGTAAGTGTTAAGGGTAAAAGCTAAAGGATGTGAAGTGCAATTTTTGATGGCGATGTGGCAGTGGGACCAACAGCGGGGCACAATTTTGCAATATCGCAATCGCAGGAACCAGCGGTAAGTGTTAAGGGAGAAAAGGTAAACGGTGTGAAGTTCGATTTCCGATTTCGCAATATCGCAATCGCAAAAAACAAGCAGTAAGTGTTAAAGGTAAAATGTAAGTGGTGCGAAGTGTGATTTGTGATTTCACAATATCGCAATCACAAGGAACGAGCGGTAAGTATTAAAGGTAAAAGCCAAATGTTGCAATTTGCGAAGTGAGATGTACGGTGGTGGGAGACTCGAGGAGCAAAGGCGGAGGTCGGGTTTTCAGTGGTTTTGAATGGTTTTTCACATGTTTTTTCATAAGAAAAAGTAAGGCAGTTATGAAAGGAGAACAACAAAGAATTAAGGCTTGAAGGGCTTAAGTGCGTTAGGAAAAAGGGTAAGTACAACGTTAAGGTGAGAAGGAAAGGAGGGGAATGGAGGCATAAGAGCAGTGCTCATAAATGAAACACACCTGCTGATTGTGTACGGGAAAAAAAGAGAAATGTGTGATAAAACAGTGAAAGAAAGGCTTGGACTCGGTAACAAAATTTCTTCCCAAAACTCAAACAAAAAGCAATTTTGGCTTGTGGTAAGGTCTACCCTACTCGAACTCTATTGACATAGATGAGAGGGCGGACTTGCCCACAGTTTTTGGAGTTTTTCCTCTATTTACTATGCATAAGAAATTAAAAACTACGGCAGCACAAAAACTAAACAGAAATGAAACTTATTAGAAGCAGATCTAACTTAAATGGTAGAAGCAAAACTAGCTAAATGACAGAAAGGAAAAGATAGTAACAGCAGAGAAGCTGAGGCACATGAGTTGGGCCCTAACCCACGAGCCCAGCTCTCTGGAACTAGATCAATAGAAATTCATATGAATAGTAATTGCATTAAGAATATAGTATTATTACATCCCGAAGGTCTTAACAACAAAAGCCTAATAGCTTGCATCAAAATTTTCGAAGGGAATCGAAGAATAAAATGGAATCGACTAGAATTAACCCACTAGCTAACTAACTAACTCCTTCCTAGCTCTAGCGCTGCTATATTTATTCTATAGGGTAGCTACCAACAACTCCCTTGAAAATGGTGATTGAGTCCACTTTGACTCCAAGTAAACATAGATTGAGTGCCCTTCGTCTTCAATTTCTTGGCTGCCCCTTGGAATTCGATTTGTTGGAGACTCCAAGTGAAGTATGGCTTGAGTGCACTTGGTCTTGAGTTGCTTGGCTGCCTCTGGAATTCAAATTTTTGGAGGGGGATCTCATGAGGATCCTTTGGCTGCCTTTGATAGTTAAGGAGGGTGGACAATCCCCTTGAATCTCTCCAAGATTTCTCCCTAATTTCCTAATTTTGTGCTCATTTATTCTCCAATCTTGATCTTCCAGTGGCAGGGAGAAAGTTCCTAAATCATCTCCTTCTCCAAATCTATATAATCTGCCAAATATTCTCACAATATTCTACAAAAATAACCAATATTAGGCAAAAATATGCAACTACCTTTAATCCTTCCTAAGAACATATTAAAGCAAAAGAAAACATTATTAGGTGCAGAAGGAGAGATTTAATATCCTTTTATGTGCATAGGGAAGGTAGATGGGCCTAAGAAAGGTTATATGGGCCTTATTTTATGTCTAATTTAGAGGCCCGTCAACTATCATTGGATCGAGATTGTCGGGAGCTTTCTAGCGATATAAATTTTATCATGATCTGATACTAGGATTGAAATTCATGGCCATTTAAAGATTCACCTATAAACTCCCTTGCCACGTCAGTCAACCCTCCATTTGGCCCACCAAGTGGCATACTTGAAGTTGCCACATCACCATGCATCTATCCTTGTCAGCACACTAACACCATTATGCCCAAACCCAAGAAAGGCACAACATAACCAAGTGCTAGAAGGAGAGCACAAGTTATGTTAACTAACAATAGAATATCCAGCATGTGCTTTATGTTATAACACCCGTCCAACAAGATCGTTTCTCGACAATGGGGCACGACGAAATATTAAGTGCTAATCCCCAATTAAGTCTTAACTCACAGTTTAGAACAAAAATATCGTATATGCAATAATAAATCACACACATGAAAATAGTATTTTTCCTGGGAAAGAAATCTGCTAAAAATCCCAATGTCTGCTTGCATTAATCTGATGAATAAAGATGTATTACAAGTGATTTTCTCAACTGAGCACAACCTACAAGTGAATAACCTATCTCTTTTCTCATTGAGAATCTCTGACCCAAACTTACTCAAATTGTGCCTCTTCTTGAGCTCCTATTGTTGACATTATGATTGCATGTGTTATCCTTGATGGCAACCCACTTGTAAAATACCAAGTATATGGTTTCTGGACAAGCTTAGAAGTGACAAAGTGATGGAACAAAATATCAGAATGATGGGACAGAAGCTTTGCAATTCAAAATCAAAAGATGGATAAAGTACATAATTAAAAATCTATACACGAGTTAGTAAGGGAAAAGTCGCGTATACACGCGAGTATGAAGAAGAAAAATCGTGTATGTGATAGCACACTAAATTTATAATACCAAGGGTCTTTACCATGGTATTAGCCCACAATATTGAGTGCATTAATAGTTATTTGATCCCGTCCAAGAATACCATTGACACGTGTGGTTTTGGCTTATGGTATTGGCTAAGGCTCAAATTATATAAGGAGATGAATATCATAGTGCTAAGTGTGCATATGTATGATAATTGAATGAATGCTTGACTCTGAAGTATATCTGCATGGGATGGGCTATAGTTTATTGATAGATCTGAAATAATGGTGCACCCATGAATACAATGGTGGATCCAGATCTCTAGACCTAAAATGACTATGTATTTTCATGATCTGTTTATGAGATGTTTAAATCTTTGGTCTGGAGCATGTTTGTTGAAGTGAAGGGTATGATCTGAGTAAGTTTGTAGTTTTGAAGTGTTGCGCAATCTTGAATTATTTACATATCTATACGCGGGTTCGACACAAGGAAGGTGTGCATACACGCGGGTTTGGCTTTGTAGATGCACGTATATATTCAGTGATATACTCATATATATACACAAGGTGGTTTTGGAAGAAGCATGTACATTCGTAGATATGCCTTATGGAAGGCGTGTATGCAAACCAAGGTTTTGCTGAAGAATGTTGAAGGAAATGTTTGATCATTTTTGTTTTGTTTATTTTGTCTGTCAATGATGTCTTCATATAGATCTGGGTTGTTTGAGTATTGATTATGTCGCTAGTTGATTGTGATTAAAGATCAGTGATTGGTTGGTTGATTAATGATTCATTGAATTTTTTAGTACAATTATATGTTTCAGTTTGATGTATGGTTTTGGGCTTAAATGACTGTGGTGGGTCCAGTATGAAATAATGATGAAAAGAGGCCTACAAGTTGTGTTGAATTCAAGTTTTAGATCCAGTGTGAAAATTTATAGAACATGGTTCGCGGTGGAGCTGAGGGTTGGAGCCTTCAGTGAGGAAGTTTAAGCTTCCTGCCAATAGGAGTTGGTGATCAGATTAGGGGGTTATAGCTCCCTTCTAGTAGTGGCTGGCAAACGAGAGAAAGGGGTCATAGCTCCCTTCCAATGATGGTTGGTAAACGAGATTAGGGGGTTGGAGCTCCCTTCAAGTAGTAGCTAGAGAATGAGAGAAGGTTACAACCTTCTATAGATGGGTGCCTGAGTGCTGGTATGAGTCTTCGCAGTACAAGATTGTAAGCAGTTTTCTATGTAATAAATATTGAAGACAGAGACGAAAGCAGCGGTGGTTTTCTTCCGACTTGGGTTTCTTATGTGTGATGATTTATTTTTTCTTACTGCACATATTTACTAGTTACTAATTGTCTGATGAATAAATGATGCACTAGGCTAAGTAAATTTTCTAAAGAATTATCTGAATAATAAGTTCACTGGGCATATGCAAGTTTCCTTAAAGAAAGTCGTGTGCATACGCTAGTTGGATTAATTAAAGTCCCGTATAAAAATCAGTAAAGAAAAGAAAAGTTTGTGTGAGTTTTAAAATACTAATTCACCCCCCCCCCCTCTCAGTATTTTTCCCAACAATCTGTATCAGAGAAGGTCCTTCTGAACAAGATTAATCACTTGAAGGAGATTCATCACAAAGGGAAGGAAGCAAAAGAAGAAGGCTTCTCAAAGGAATAAGACATTTTAGAAAATGTGTGCAGAAGAAAATGAAGAAGATCAAACAAGTACTGATTTTTGTTCTTGCGATCCACTTTATTATTCATGCAAAGTTGAAGATAGTGAATACACAAGTGAAAGTAATGTTATGGATCTAGAAGCATAAATTTATAATCTCAAAAATGAAGTTGAAGATCAACATATTCTATTTAATGAAATAGAATGTATCTACAAAGATGTGATTACTGGGTTGAATATGCAGTTACAAGAAAGAAACTCAATAGAGCAAATGAACAAAGAACAGATAGACCAGCCTCAAAAGCTACAGGATAAAGTAACCAATCACAATGAAGGACTTGAAGTAGAAATCATCTCTCTCAAATAAGATCTGGAAAAATCAAATAAGAAGAATGAAGAACTTCTACAAACATTTGAAGATCAAGAAAATGGGCTAAAATAAGAGATTCTAAAATTGAATGAGCAAGTAGAAGAAGGAAGAAGGGTCAAAGAAAGTATGAAGAAGTAGTGCCAAATATTGGAAGTTGAGATAAACATTCTAAAAGGTAAATTAGAAGAAAAGGATAAACACTTGAGGTTTCAAGATAGTACTAAGATTCTAGATAATATTCTTAGTAGTCAAAGGTCTCCTTCCACTAAATTTTGTCTTGGTTTTCATGACACTATTAAAGGAGAATCTAGTTCACAAGGCATTGCGAAATATTTAAAGGATATCAATGCAAAACCTGAAGTGATTAAAGAGACAAAAGGTCAACATACAATCATGAATTCTCAAAGGAAATCATTCACTCCTAACTATAGAAGTATCAATCGATTCTCTTCTCTGATTAATAATATTGAATGATTTATGTGTCATAATTATGGACATGTTGTAGCCAATTGCAGAAGCAGGTTGTTTCGGTCGCAGAAAAATAGACACTACACAGAAAGACCATCAACTCCCAGGTACTCGGGTTTCTTTAAGGGATATTGTTTCATATGCAAAAATTTTGGTCATAAAGTTGTTGACTACAATAGAAGGAAGATAAGACAAACATATTATGATTCCTCTGCTCCCTTTTCTCGTCACATAAGATGATATGATTATAACAAGTTTGGGCATGTAGAAAAAGAATGCAGGAATAGATCAATGAATCATTAAAGACAACATGGAAGACAAAAAAATGATATCGTAAGACCAAAGAATGTTGGATCCACCAACATTCATGTTAACAAGCAGAAAGAAGAAGAGAAAAGATGTGGTATTTCTCTCTGTGAAATTAAAAATAAGTATGAATGGTACATCGACAGCGGATGTTCTCATCACATTACTAGTGACAAGAGTAAGATGGAGTCTCTCAAGAAAAATAAAGATGGTGAGGTTATTCTTTCAAATGATGCTCCAACAAAAGTTTTGGGAAAAGGTAGAGCCATAATTAACAAAAATAGAAGGGCAGTTGATACCTTATTAGTTCAAGGCCTAAAACAAAACATATTAAGTGTAGGCCAAATGGCAAATAAAAGAAATTTAATTGTGTTCACATCAACCAAATGCAAGGTCATGGATGAAGAAACTAGAGAAGTCATTGTAAGGGGATACAGAAACACTAATAAACTATATGTGTTTAAAAATTTGACCTCTCGCAAATATAAGGAGGATTTAGACTCATACTGAAAGAAGGAAATGCCCATTGCAGTCCATCATGCTTGAAATAATATTATTATGAGTAACTGCAATATATGAAGGTTGTTTTGGTAATTATGGTTGTTTATATTTCTGACAGTGCATCTGATGTGACAATAGAAGACAGGTATAGGGGGAGATGGAGCTGTGAAATTTTTAGTATTTCACTTTCGGTACGTAGGTTGCATGAAATAAATCCATGTACATACGCAAGTTCCTTTGAAGACAATTGTGTCTGTTTTTCTCTCTCTAAAAAAAAAAAAAAAAAAAAACAGTGAGACAAACTCAAGAATAGATTATGACATGCTGCTGACAATTATGATTTAATTTTCTTGATCTGATTTTGATGGTTAAAATCTCCTGGTATGGTATTAAATTATGCTTTATGAATGAGTTTTTGTGGTCAGATTTGACAGTGAACAGGTATCACAGGTTCAAGGGGAGCATTAGCCTCGCTGAGTACAATGCATTGTTTGCATTATGTGTATCATGGTTGTTGAATTATGTTCAATGGTCTCTCTCTATTGAGGTTCTTTTTTCTTGGTTATAAAAATCATATCTGTAATTTGATGTAAGGGTCATCTTGAGACCTATAGTGTAAATATTGTCATATTCAGTCATGTATGGAGATTTTCAAATATGTAATCCCACTTGGTTGGGTAGTTGAGTCAAATATGTAACCCCCCTTCATTGGGTGATTGATGCAAGTATGAGTCCTTGGTGATAGGAAAGGTCATAGAGTCATGTACTTCATTAAAAAATTGTCTGAATATTCAGCATGTGCTCAGGGGAGCATGTTCAGTATAATGTAGATCAGATCTACAAGGAAAGAAAAACTTTGTTTCAGAATTGGTCCGCCCTTTTCCCTTGATGTCAAAGGGGGAGAGTAACTTGGTGTTTGAATAATTCTTATGTTGATGTGTCTATCAGGTATCTACAATTTGTGGTGATCAAACACCAACATGGTTGTCATCAAGTCCAAAGGGGGAGATTGTTGGCATTATGATTGTATTTGTTGTCCTTGATGGCAACCCACTTGTAAAATACCAAGTATGTTGTTTCTGGACAAGCTCAGAAGTGACAAAGTGATGGAACATAATATCAAAATGATGGGATAGAAGCTTTTCAGTTCAGAATTAGAAGATAGATAAAGTACATAATTGAAGATCTATACACAAGTTAGTAAGGGAAAAGTCGTGTATACACGTGAGTACGAAGAAGAAAAGTCGTGTATGTGTTAGCACACTAACTTTATAATACCATGGGTCTTTACCATGGTATTAGCCCACATTTTGAGTGCAGTAACGGTTATTTGATCCCGTCCAAGAATACCATTGACACTTGTGTGGTTTTGGCTCATGGTATTAGCAAACTATATAAGGAGGTGAAGATCATAGTGCTAAGTGTGCATATGTATGGGAATTGAATGAATACTTCACTCTGAAGTATATCTGCATGGAATGGGTTATATTTGATTGATATATCTGAAATTATGGTGCACCCATGAATACAATGATGGATCAGGATCTCTATACCTGAAATGACTATGTATTTGCATGATTTGTTTGTGATATGTTTATATCTGTGGTCTGGCGCATGTTTGTTGAAGTGAAGGGTATGATCTGAGTAAGTTTGTAGTTCTTAAATGTTGCGCAGTCCTGAATTATTTACATATCTATACACGGGTTCGACATGAGGAAGGCACATATACACATGGATTTGGCTCTGCAGAGGAGCATTTATATTCAATAATATGCTGAGATCTATACGCAAGTTGGTTTTGGAAGAAGCGCGTATAGTCACGGATCTGCCTTATGGAAGGTGTGTATGCAAGCCAGGGTTTTGCTGAAGAATGCTAAAGGAAATGTCTGATCAGTTTTTTTGTGTTTCTGTTGTCTGTAAATGAGGTCTTCATATAAATCTAGGTTGTTTGAGGATTTATTATGCTGCTAGTTGATTGTTATTAAAGATTAGTGATTGGTTGATTGATTGATATCATTCAGTGAATGCTTTGGTATAGTTATATGTTTCAGTTTGATGTATGGTTTTGGGATTAAATGAGTGTAGTGGGTCCAGACTAAAAATCTGATGAAAAGAGGCCTACAAGTTGTGTTGAATTGAATTTGTGGATCCAGTGTGAAAATTTATGAAACATGGTCCCTGGTGGAGCTGAGGGTTGGAGCCTTCAGTGAGGAAGTCAAAGCTTCCTGCCAGTAGGAGTTGGTGATCAAATCAGGGGGTTGTAGCTCCCTTCTAGTAGTGGCTAGTAAATGAGAGCAAGGGGTTGTAGCTCCCTTCCAGTGGTGGCTGGTAAATGATATCAGGTGGTTGGAACTCCCTTCCAGTAGTAGCTAGAGAATGAGAGAAGGTTGCAGCCTTCTGTAGGTGGGTGCCTGCGTGTTTTTATGAGTCTGCACTAGTACAAAGACTGTAAGTAGTTTTCTATATAATAAATAGTGAAGACAGAGATGACAACAATGGTGGTTTTCTCCCGATTTGGGTTTCCACCTTAAATCCTATTGTTCATGTGTGTTGCTTATGTGTGATGATTTATTCTGTTCTTACTACACATGTTTACTGCTTACTCAATGTCTAATGAATAAATGGTGCACTGGGCTAAGTAAAGTTTCTGAAAATTTATCTGAATAATAAGTTTACTGGGCATACACAAGTTTCCTTAAAGAAATTTGCATTCATACGTTAGTTGGATTAATAATTAAATTTTTGTATATAAATCAGTAAAGAAAAGAAAAGTTTGTGTGAGTTTTAAAATACTGATTCACCCTCCCCCCTCTCAGTATTTTCCCAACACCTATTTCCTTATGCTCTTCCTTGAGAAATTAGGCCCCTATTATTTAGGAATTTCTCCAAAATGGATTGTGGACTTCCTTAGGTTGATCATTTGATTGCATGCAACACATCTATACTCAATACTACTCTACAACTAATGTTATATTGTCTTGAAATCTCTACCAAGCCTGGAGAACTTGAATTCTCTGGAGGAACTAGCTATTTTGGGTTGACTAATCAGTAAATTGGATGATCACTAAGTTTGATTGAAGTCCCATTGCATAATTTACCCTCCACTAGTTCCTTCAATATTTAGAACTAGTTTAATTGAAAACAACCTTAGATAACTGACCTTGATTGCTACAAATTAGCAATCACACATGCTTAACTAAACTCTAACTCCTCCAACTCAAATTTAGTGAGTAAACTAGGTGACACAAGCCATGTCACACAAGTTAACTGCATCCAATTTTTCTGTTGAGGTGGAAATTTGAATTTTATCAATTTAATCAAGGAAAAATCAAATTGAGAATTTCTTGCTACAGTTTTCAACACTCCCTCTCAACAAGAAAGGGATTATCAACCACCCCTATCCTACACCTGTGGAACTCAAAATTCCCTCTTGACAATGCTGTAGAAATTATACAACATGCATGTATATCTTGGATTCACCCGATCTAACAGTGTACTAAAGTTAAATACTGAATCGCTTCTACAAATCTTTTGCGGAATTAAAAACACAATCGCTAATCACATGAACATGAAGAAAGATCAATCACACACAACACAGATAATTTCCTGGGAAATCTTACAACTAAAACACCCCACTATCTTCTATTGTATATTAAGCATGGATCATGAAACAATTACATACAAAACTATTCTCACAAGAGTCGTCCAGTACTCAGCTAATTGTATCACATTTTCATATGAAAAACTGACCAAAACATAGCCGATTCTTAGCCTCCAGATAGCCTACCTTTCTTGTGCAATCCCTGATGGTAAATATCCCTAAAATATAGGAATTATTTCCTGCCTTGACTACGCAAGTATCATGGGCACTCCAATGGGTGTTTGGTTGCATGTGTGCAACCCGATAATCCTACAACTAATAGTCAACTTCCCTTTCACCTAGAACTCAACTGGGTCTCCACTGGATCTAACATGCATGCAGCTAATAATAGTAAATCCTCAGTTGCATGTGAGATCAGTGATTGTGATTTAATTAATATTTAATTCACTTGATCTCTCACTAGTGCATCGTCAGCTATAACTACCACAACTCAGTTTAAATCACTTAATTGAGTTAAACTATTTACAACTTGCACTAACTCATGCACCACTGCACTTCGAACTCTGTTACAACTAGAATTACTACGCATGCCTCACCTACTACCTCTAACTCGAAATCCACTAGCTAACTGAATTTATCACTTTCAATTAACTGATTCAAGTCCACATTGAGAATAGATTGCAGTTTAATGTCCATCTTAATTAAGGGATAACCAAAATAGACATGCACCCAAAAATAGCACTTTGGGCCCCACCCTATTTTGGGTGCTTAATGAAACTAGGTTCTGAATGCACTAGGTGCTTAATTCACTAGGCGTGGGCGCTGAATTTTCTTGTTGAATCTCAACACTCCCTCTCAAAAAGAAAGGGATTATCCTTCACCCCGATCCTGTCTCTATGGCATTCGAATTTGCTCCTAGTGAGCGCCTTTGTCAGAATATCTGCATCCTGATCTTCCGTGGGAATGTAGTGAAGCAACATTATCCTTCTCTACATACAATCTCTGAGATGGTGGTACCAGATATCTATATGGTTGGACCTATCATGAAACACTGGATTAATCAAGAGTTTAATGCAACTCTTATTATCATAATGAATCACTATCGAATCCATCTGAGAACCAAACAAACCAACCAAGATATTTCTCCTCCAGATAGCCTCACATGCAGCTTGACTTGCTACCATGTATTCTGATTCCATTGAACTGAGTACCATGGATCGTTGCTTCTTGTTGTACCAGGAAACTGTTGTCGATCCAATGCTAAAGATCCCTCCTGATGTGCTCTTTCTGTCTGATGGACAGCCAACCCAATCTGCATCTGTGAATCCATGCAGCTTCACTTCGTCAGTCTATCTGTACCATATACCATACTCTGATGTGCCCCTCAGGTATCATAGGAAATGCTTCCCCGCCTTCCAAAAGAGCTTGGTAGGCTTAACCATAGGTTGACTTAGTTGTTTGACTGCGTAGAAAATTTCTAGTCTTGTGTTCACCAAATACATTAGCGAATCCACTAACTATCGGTA
Organism: Pinus albicaulis; assembly: GCA_034641835.2. Taxonomy (NCBI): domain Eukaryota; kingdom Viridiplantae; phylum Streptophyta; class Pinopsida; order Pinales; family Pinaceae; genus Pinus; species Pinus albicaulis. The sequence continues at coordinate 344,612,744 of CM076570.1, read as the reverse complement.
GACAGTAGCATCCACTACCTCTCCAGAAGTAGCATCCTCTTTCCTCCAACTTCTTGGAAGAGGAGTATCCATGGGTTTTCAACTCTCCATGTTAAAATTACCTAGTATCTCCTTTGCATACTTGCCTTAAGACACAAAAATTTCACCATCCCGCTGCCATATTTCCAATCTAAGGAAATAATGAAAGAGTCCCATGTCCTTCAGTTCGAACTCCCTTGCAAGATCCTCCTTGCATGAGTGTATCAACTACTCATCACCAGTCAAAATTAGATCATCAACATATAGAACAATAATCCATAGCTTACCCTCACCCACAATATGGTACAGGTTTGCATCTGCTTCACTTTCGGTGAAGCCCAACCCAGTGAAATAGTTGTCTATCGAAGTGTACCAAGCATGGGATGCTTTCTTCAGCCCATGCAATGCTCTTTTGAGTCTGCACACATGTGACTCATTGTTGAAAATCTTGAAACCTTCAGGCTGCTCTATGTACACCTCTTCCTCAATTATCCCATTGATAAACATAGTTTTCACATCCATCTGATGAATGTGCCATCCCATCTGCGCTGAGAGTGAAAGGATGGATTTTATGGAAGAGTACCTTGCAACAGGTGCAAAAGTATCATCATCAATATATCCCCTCGATCTGTGAGAATCCCCAGGCCACAAATATGACCTTGTATTTCTCCACACTCCCATCAACAGATTTCTTTACATTGTAGATCCATCTTGATCCAACAACTAATTTGTCAACTAATCTTGGGACTATATCCCATGCACTGTTCTTGAAAATGGAGTCATGCTCCTCCACCATTGCATCAACCCAAGTTGGTTGTTGCACTGCTTCCTGAAAGGAATATGGTTCAGTCACAATACATTTTCTCATAAGATCCATGTATCTAGTAAATCGTTCAGTAGACTATCTATGTCTGCGCTATGAAGTAGGGGCTCCTACATTCTCTACAGCATCAAGTCTCAATCTATCAACTTCCTTGGTGCGCCTTCTGCCATTTTTGATGGATGGCTCTACATGAGTGTTTTCCTCCACTCCATGAACCTCCTCATGTGGTTTATCCACATCTTGAGACTCATCCTTGGGAACCAACAGTTCCTCCTCTACATGCAATTCCAGCTCCCTCTCAAGGGACAACCACATGGCTTCTCCTCATCAAATTTGATATCCCGTCGCACAACAATCATTCTGTTGTTTGAAAAATACACATGATAATTATGGGGTGTTTCAGTGTACCCCACAAAAATCCCAACCATAGCTGCTAGTTCCAGCTTCTTCCTAGTGTCCTGCTCACATGCACATAAACAGATGAGCCAAAAATATTGAAGTGTGAAACATCAGGTTTCTTACCAGTGAAAGCCTCTTCATGTGTACTCATGCCAAGTACTCTATGAGGACAACAGTTTTGCACATGTACTGTTGTATTGCATGCTTCCACACACAGATGCATCGATAGGCCTCGATCATGCAACATTGCTCGTGCTACACCCACAATAGTTATGTTCTTCTTCTCCGCAACCCCATTCTGTTGTGGGTTATGAGGCACTATGAGTTGTCTTTGAATTCCTTCTTTGCTGCAGAAGTTCTTGTGTTGGTATCCCGTGTTTTGACAGTTTGGAAAATCAAAAGACAAGGCAACATCACAACCAATATTTAGAGTTCTAGGATCTAGTCCTCCTGTTCTCAGAGAGGGATCTCTTAAATATTTGTTTGCAAAGGTTTATCTTGTGTGCTTTGATTATGTATTTTAGACTAGTTATTAGGTGCAGATGTTTGTTTGGTTGGATTGAGTTGATATAGCAGAGCATGAAAGGTCTAGGAAAGATAGACAGAAAGAGGAAATATTTGGTTCATTGGGCAATGGAGTCAAAATAAGGTCATGACAAACTCTTCAAGGGATATGGGATATCAAAGGGTAAATCTAACTTGGCCACATGATCCTTTTGTTTTTGGAATGAGATGGACATTAATGATTTGGAAAGAGAAGTTTAATTCTCGACAAAGGGAACTTGAAAAAATAACTTAACAATAAAGAGATATTTGATAGACAGGGCTAACCATAAATTCTACAAACATTATTTAAGAAAATAATGACTTCAAGACAACTTTTAAAATGAAACCTAAGATTCGGGGAACTCCCTATTTCCTCAAAGATTTTATTTTAAAGTACTTAGAAAACGTATAAGATTCACTGATAGTTGCATTCATAGAAGAGGGAACACCTAAATAACATCTATGCTTACAACTATAAAGACCTTCAAAACAACTGTTCAGGCAATGGCAAAGGGCAAGATCAAAACCGACCTCTTTGATTAACTTTAAAACAATGGTACTTCAAAGGGAGACTTCAATAACAGCTTTCAAGTGATAGCAGACAAGAAGGGAGAACCATAAATCATGCTGAAACCAACTATTTGAGCTATTAAGGAAATAAACAAGCATGAAGACTAAAGAGAGAGATTAAAGACTATAAAATACTTCAGCAGAAGAAAACATAAAACAGTGAAGGATGAACAGGTCTAAGGTGCTTCCAGGAGTCATTTCTTAGCCTAAAAATTTCAACCTACTGTAGTAAGAAATTATGGGACATAATGAAAAAAAAAAAAAAACATAGAATAGTTCAGAATACTTCACCAACATCCAAGCTCATGGATCCAATGATAGAGCCTTCTCAGGAATAAGCATGCAACGACATCATCAAGACATCCAAGACTTCAATTTGTTTTTCAACTTCAATAGACTTGTATATTTATTTCAGAGAGTTTCAATGTTACAACTTGTAATCAAACAACAACCAACAACCAACACTCACTCATCTTCTGCTGTAATATATATAGAAGGATGAGGAGGTGAGATCTGATAAAATATCTCATTTACAATTAATACAGAATTAAATGGCTCATGGGCCTTCGAGGGGCTCAATGAGGAGACTTACATACATATCCTCTGTATTAAATGATTTACATAATGATTTCAAGCTTGGTGGGAGTTTTTGTTGACCTTTGAGGCACGGCGTGGCGTCGAAGTAACTCTGCAGATATTCTTTGCATTGAAGTTCCTGGCAGAAATAACTTCTTCGGCTGTGTCGAGGCAAAATATCTGATCCTGATCAATAAATTCAGCTCCTGATGAATACTTTGAGGCACAGGTGGCGCTTTAGTCGCTGGGAGGAATCAATTTGCCCTAATTTGTGGCGGTGGAGGTCTTCTGTCAGTTAAAACACTTCAGGTTTTCCTTTAAACTGTGTTTTAGATTGGGGATTAGGCTTTTGATAACAGTCTTAGCCGTAATCCCCATAAAACTGTCTTCAGTCATCATTCTGTTGCGCTTTGTCTTCTGCAACTTATACTCTTTCTCTGTGCTTCATTGATGTTTTTCAGGTTTAACAGGGGCATACAGCACCAAAGGCTCATGAAACCTTGCTAAAAAACGTGTATCAATACCCTGTGGATGATTTCACTGATGTATTCGAAGGCCGGAAGATCGTCATCCTCGGCCTACGAAATTTCTTCATTTAAGTGGAAAAAACATTCTTCCTACCACAAAAAGCAAAACCATGTTATTTAAATCTGCGTTGATAGGTCTTCATGATGATATATATATTATTTATTTTGTACTGTGTGGGTGGGGGGGGGGGGGGGGTTATCATCGGGCACCTTCGAAAAACGGAAATCGCTGTGGACAGAAGATCCCGAATGGGATGGGAGATTCATTTCGGGATGGTCACAGTCGGATACTAGCATACCGATGGACGCGGTTATGGCGGTTTTCAAATCGTACAAGGGACACGCATCAACTATCGTATGGAATCGGCGGCCAATGGAGTTGATCGACACTTTTGGCCCGAAGGCGATCGAAATACACGCGGTTTAGGAGAAAAACGGCCCTCGGTTGGGGTCCACGGAAGGCACGCTCGCACCGTCCCATATAGTCTGCGGAGCAGATCGATGGTGGAGATTGCTCCATCATTTATACGGGGCGGGTTTTTGTTTATTAAAAATAATAAAACGACGGGATTTTTATAAACTCAAAGGTTTTATATGTTAAAATGAGAGAAATATAATTTTAAAATGGATAAGCTTGGGAGTGTCTTGGCGCGGCAGTGGCGCGCGGGCGTATGGACGGAAAGGCCAAAAAATTTAAGCTTTAGAGGGGCTTAGTCCAATACATAAAAATATATGGCCCATAATGGTTTGGGCTGCCTGATTTTTGAGGGAGTTTAGGGTTTTGATAAGGCCAAGAGCGAGTCTTAAACCTTATAAAATGAATTTTATGAAATGGAAAGGGGAGAAAACATGAAATTATAGGATTTTCATGGGAGATGGAGGGATAGAAAAATGAGGTTAGTTTGGGAAGGAAAAAGGGGGAAAAAATGGGGTTTTCAGCAGTACTTTGGCTTTGGAAATCAGCAGGATTCTAAGTTCTGAAGGGAAACAGTAGTGAATATTACCCAAGGATAGGATTTTATCAAAATTCTTCAAGTATCAGAAATTTTAGTAATGAAATTGTTTCTTGAAGGCTATCCAACATCATTTAGCCACCATCTGATATGACAGAATTTTATGGGTGGCTAACAGTGGCTCCACTTGGGGATGGTGCCTTTTTGAAGGCATCAAGAACTGCAGACTTGCATTCTCTGGGAGGCTGATCAGTTGCCTCATCCATTGGGTTGTTTTCTTCTAATTGAATGATCTTCTTTTGCTTTGGAAACAAGTTGTCAATCATTGAAAAACAATGGAACTTACATCAACAAAATTTCTACCTACCCAATCCTACTGATCTAACATTTTTTCTTCATCAGAGTGCACTTGGATTGGAAAACTCTCTTACAATATTTTATTCTTTTTTGAAAACAAAATCTAATCTGATTCTACTTCTTATCTCTTCATGGATCCAGATTAAACAGTTGGATCCATATTATTCTCTACCTAATCTTCTGTCCATTGAGATTAAACTGTCCAACAAACTTTCATTCTCTAAATTCTATAACATAAATTTAAAAACAATCAAGTCAAGATTAAGCTGTTTGACTTGCTGTGATCTATGGCATAAAAACAAGCTGCACATAGATTATTATTTGCAGAAAAAATAAAACAAAATGGAAGGCTTAAGATCTGAAAGTTTCTCATCATGGCCTTCTCCTTTCTTTACAGCTCTGTTTTTTGCTTTGTTTTGAGCTGTCTTTGCTTTTCTTCTGGTTCAGGTTTTAAGCTGATTAGAACCAAATATTGGCATTTCTTTGACTCAGAATTTAACATAGATTTGAGTCATCTCTTTTAGGAAACTTGGTTCAGATTTTGAGTTTGTTTGAACCTTCAATTTCTAACTTAATCTATCTACTGATAAGCCAAGATTAAACAGTTTGGAAAATCGAATTCACTATCCTATTAGCAGAAAATTTAAAGCTAATTAGTCAAGATTAAACTGTTTGACTAACTAGAAGTGTGTTTTGTAGGAGTGGCATTTAAGCTTGCACACTTTCAGATTTGTTTCTCTTTTTGGCATGGGGCTTTGCCTTTCTTGTTTTTCACAATCTGCCCTCTTTTCTTTCTTTTCTTTGTTTTTATATTTTTGATTTTTCATAACTTTTGAATGCAATGGTTAGACTATGATATTTACAATGGTAAAACCAAAATGCTTTGAAACTTAAGATACTTGGCAGAAGTAATGCTTAAGCATCCTTCCATTGACAGGACCTCCATATAGGTCTTCTCCATTCAATTATTTCAAGAAAAATGTATTATGACCCCTCTCAGCATGAATAATATAGGGCCCTTTCCACAAATTCTCAAACTTACCATGTTTCCCCTTCTCTTCTCTTCTTGAATCCCATTTAAGAACAACACTTCCAACCTGGAAATTGTTTGCCTTAGTTCTCTTATCAAAAAGCTTCTTCATCTTTTCTTCGACTAACTATGTTCTCTCATAAACTTCTTCTCTGGTCTGCTGTAAATGGATTGTTTGGTTGATCCTCCTCTGCATATCATTTTCTTCAATATGCACTTCTTGAAGGAGTTTCATGACTGGAACTCCCAATGAGGTAGGAAAAACTGCATCCATGCCATAAATTAACTGATAGGGGGACATATTTATTGATTTCTTTGTAGTTAATCTATCAACCCATAATGCATGAACCAGCTTACTGTGCCATGATTTTTGATTCTGTTCCAACAACTTTTTAATGATATTGATGAGACTTTTGTTGGAGGATTCAGCTAATCCATTTCCTTGGGGATAGTAAGCAATGGAATGGCCCAAGGTTATATGGTATTTGTGACAGAAATCAACCATATTTTTAGATTTGAAAGAAGCAGCATTGTCTGTTATGATCTTTCTGGGACAACCAAATCTGGATAGGATGTGGGTCTCAAGAAACTTGATGATGACAGAGTCATTAGCATTCTTGGTAGGTATAGCTTCTATCCATTTGGTGAAGAAGTCAGTGGCTATGAGGATCCACTTATGTTGAGCTGAGGAAGATGGATGAATTTCCCCAATGAAGTCCAACCCCCATTGTTGAAAAGATGCCTCAACTTTGATAGGATGTAAAGGTAAGGGAAGGAGTTTTCTCTTGCCATCAAATATTTGACACTTATGGCAAGACATGACCAACTTCTGAGTGTCTGGGAAAAGGGTAGGCCAATAGTAACCTGATCTAAGAATTTTGTTTGCTGTGGCCTTCCAGTAGAGGTGTCCTCCACATTCACCATCGTGCAATTCATGCATGATTTTTCCTGCATCATCTTCAAGTAAACATTTAAGAAAAATTCCAACAGCATTTTTCCAATATAATACTCCATCTAAGATACAAAAACTCAAAGCCTTTTGTTTTAAGAATCTAGCTTTAGTTTTAGACAAAGAAGGAGGGGCATTTAGATATAAAAGAACATAAATAATGTCAGCATACCAAGGAGAATTCAGAAATGTTTCTTCAATGAAAGGAGCAGTAGCTTCTTCTACTTCTTCCAACACATCTACCATATTCATGTCTAATGCTTGGAAGTTAGACTCAGCCATAAGTTTTTCTAATCCTTGCCCTTTTAGTAGTTTGGTGGCCTGATTTCTAGGTCATATTCAAGAATAGTTGCAATCCATTTTCCCCTTTTACCATCAGGGTCGTGACTTAGAATTTCCTTGACAACAGTATGTGGAACAAAAGCAATTATGTGAGAGTTTAAAATGTAGACCCTAAAGTCCTTTAAAGCTTTCACTAATGCTAAGGCTTACTTCTCCATGATGTTATAATTGAGAGTAGCATCTCTTAAGGCCCTACTAAAGAAGGATATTGGTTGTTCTTGCCCTAAATCATTTTTCTGAAGCAAGACTGCATCTATTGTATGTTCAGATGCAAAAGAAAAAAACGTAAAAGTCTTTGGTAAAATCAGGACTAATCAGGACTGGTGTTTGGGTAAGAGCTTGTTTGACCAGTTCGAATGATTGTTTAGCTGGTAAAGTCCATTTTACACCCACGTTTTTCTTAAGCATGTTTGTAATGTTCTTTAATAGCTCAGCAAGGTTGGGAATAAACCTTCTCAAAAAATTAATCTTTCCAATGAAAGATTGCAATTCTTTGAGGCTTCTAGGATGGCTAATTTGCAATATGCCATCTATCCTTGTACGGTCTTTTTTGATTCCCTCTTCTGAAATTATATGACCGAGAAGTTTCCCTTCTTGGAGACCAAAGAGGGTCTTCTTGGGATTAAGTGATAAGCCAAATTTCCTACACTTCTCAAAAACCTTTCTTAGGTGAATCAAATGCTCTTCATCAATTTTTGAGAAAACAGTTATGTCCTCAAGGTAAATAATTATAAAATAGCCAATATCTTCAGAGAAGGCTATGTCCATGGCCCTTTGGAAGGTGGCCCCTGCATTCATTAATCTGAAAGGCATTTTGACATACATAAAGGTGCCCCAAGGTGTGGTAAAAGTAGTTTTGATTTGATCACTTGGGAACACTAACACCTGATTGTAACCCGAGAACCCATCTAATAGGGATATTCTTCTTGACCCAACTACCCTTTGAAGTATATGGTCCATCTTGGGTAAGGGGTAGTTGTCTTTTAAAGAGGCTCTGTTTAAATTTCTCAAGTCAATACAGAGCCTGATTTCCCCTGTTTTCTTTCCAACAGAAACTAAGTTTGATACCCATTCTGAAAATCTAATGGGTACTATGATCCAAACATTATACATTTTCTCAATTTCTGCCTTAACTAAAGGTAGTAAAAGGGGATTTATTCTCCTTAGTTTTTTCTTAAAAGGATTTTGATTTTCCTTCAAGGGGATCTTATGCTGGATGATGCTGGTATCATATGATTTTAAGTCTTTGTATTCCCAAGCAAACACATCTTTAAATTCTTTGAAAAGCTCTATGTATTGCAATTTTATGTGAGCTGGGAGGGTGCTAGATAGCTTGATCATCTTGGGTTCTGCTAGACTGCCTATGTTATTCTCTTCTACATTTGTTTCCACAGGCTCCATTCTTGGTTCTTTGGCTACATCGTTGAGATCAAACAGGTGTTCTAAGGGTGTGAGACCTCTTGGGATTCTATCATTTTTGCATTGTAAGACTTCCAAGTCTTCTTGGTCTTCATTGTTCATTATCTCTGCTTCAAATGGATTTTCAAAATGTTTTATATTAGCAGGATATGTCATTTCAGCCTCTGGGATTTTTTCAATGTATAAACAGTTTTCTTTATGGCTAGTTTCTGGTATTGGTATGCTGAAATCACTTTCTGATTTTAAGAAATCATCTATGTGTCTGTCAGATTCAAACACTTGCCAGTGATCTTCATTATCAGGCATAGCAGGTCTGTGTTTCACCTTTATACTGAGTTGTTCATTTATCTCAGGTACTTGGCAATTGCTGGCAATGAAGGAAAGTTCATTTGCTAGATGATTCAGTGCTCTAGGGATGAAAATGAGTTCATATTTTTCGAAAGTTTTTAATAGGTCAAGGGCAGCATTTCAATATTCCCTAAGCCTTGGATTCTTGGCTAAGTATTCTCCTTTGATTTGTTTGATGATAAGTTCATAATCTCCTAAAATAGATATCTTTTGGGCTTCTAATTTTTTAAGTAGTTGTAAGCCTAGGAGAAGTGCTTCATACTCAGTGATATTGTTAGTGCATGGGAAGTCTAACTTGTATGAAAAACTCTGATTTGTGTTTTGAATCCAGACGCCTACCCCTGCACTAGTTTTATTACAGGATCCATCAAAATTTATTGTCCAAAGTATATTTGACTCATTTTCAGTTTCTTGTTCCTTTCGATTGTCAATGTATCGAAGTTGATTCGTGGTAAGATTGGATTGTTCTGGTGAACTGATTGGGTCCATGTTTTCTTTATCTTGTTGAGTAATTTCATCTTCGTTACACAAGATAAAGGAATCTAAACTTGATTGAATAGAATAGATTTGAGTGTTGTTTGGTTTGTCCATGTTACTCACCATGTACTTCATGTGGGATTCTCTGTATAGTCTTCTGTTTTGGTTAAAAACAGGGATGGTGGCATAAGACATGTCCATTTGAAGGCTTCCCTGAAGTTTGGCTCCCCATGATCTTGATAAAAGCATGCCATACTTAGGGGGAATGTCATCTACAACGATATCCATCACTAGATTCTTGGCAGGGATCTGAGCTAGGTTAACACATAAATCTTTGATTGAAGCAAAACATTTGACTCTGCTTGAGTCAAAAGAATACAAATCTTTGTATGGTTTAGTAATTTCTAAGCCTAAGCTTTCCATTACTACCTTGGGCATTAGATTGTGTGAAGCTCCAGAATCTAACATGGCATTGTGTAAAATTTTATCGTGTATGTTCAAACTAACATAGAAGGGAGGGACTGGTCCTTCTTGATATTTTCCTTCAACCTCTGGGCCAAATAACAGCTCAGGTTTGTCATCTGCCAAGTTTAAGGTGTCAGTATCACTTCCTAAGTTCAAAGCTTTCAAAACTTGGTTTTTGTACACATCTTGGGTTACTAGTTCAGCTAGGGGGATGGTGATTTTTATATTAGCAATTTCTCCTTCAAGGCTGAAAGGAATAATTGACTTGTTAATATTTACATCTGTTTTTTCAATTGAATTCTTTTCAGCAGCTTTGATTTGCTGAACCTTTTTTGGACTAGTGATAGGAATAGTTTTATTAGGACCACTAACTGAAGTGCTAGGGGTACTATGTTCAACATTTGGCTGGATTCCCTTGTCTTTTTTTAAATCTGGTTTCTTGGCAGAAATTTTGGTTTTCTCTGCTGTCTTTTTAGGTTGGTTTTCTGCGTTTTTCTTGATAGCAGTGCTAGTATTCCTATCTTTTGAATTCTCTATAATTCCCTTGCTCCTAAGATCATACTGTTTTTGTACCTCCATGATTGCATTTTCAAAACCCAATCTATAGTCATCAGAATCTTCATAGGTGTTTGTAATTTGATCATTAGAGAAGAAACCTTGTTCTTCCTCAGTGAGGAAAACATCATCCCCACTGTCTGATCCAATCAAGTTTACATGTGATTCTTCCAACCTTTCCAACTCCCTGTCTTCCTCATATTGATCTACATAGTTCTGTTGAAAGGGAGGTCTAATTTGTTGGTCACTTTCTTTTTGCTTATCTTGATTGTTATCTCTTATATAACTCTGATTTCTATTCCTGTTTTGATTGTTTTGAAGTATAGTCTGGTTTTGATTTGCTTGTTCTTTCTTAATTATGCTCATCTCTTTCATCATTTCTTCCAACATTCTCTCCATTTTTGAGCTTGAAGTAGAAGGAGGGGATTCCTCTTTAAAAGATACTCTCTTCTCAGTTTTCATTCTTGCTCTTTTTTCTATTAAGTTGACTTCCACAAAAAGATCACCCCTTTGCATATCTTCGAGAGTTGCAAAATCTCTTTCTCTTAGTGAATAAGTCACATCAGAGTCAAATCCTTCAGGAAACTTGTTTAAGGCTGAGCCTTGGGGAGGTTTTAGTTCTGGGGAAAGTGCATTATATACACTATTAAATCTAGTACAATAGGCTTGTACACTTTCCCCAGGGTTCCTACGGAGGTTGTTGTAATCAACAAGGACTTGGAGAGGATTCTTCTTTACTTCCCATTTGTTTAGGAACGTTTGATGGAAGGCTTGGAGATCATTAACACTACGGGGGGCTAAACCTTTAAACCATTTTCTTACTTCTCCCCCTAAGCTTTGAGCAAATAATCTAAGCTTGACAGAATCATCATCGATCTCATTTCTGTCAAAGTATTCATCCATCTTATCCACATGTTGTCATGCAGTTGTAGCATTATTAGCATCATATAATGGAATTTTGGACTGATAGTCCTGTGGAAGATTGACTAATGGTACAGGAAGGACTAAGGGAGCATACCATGCTGCCATGATATGTGGTGGGGGTAGGTTTACAAGGGTGGATTGACAAGAGGAGGTGTGAGCTGAAGTGGAGTGGTTTGAATAGTGGATGAAGGATGAACAAGAGTGGATGGAATAGAAGTGGATTGCTGAGCTGATCTTGGGTGAGAGACACCTAGGTTATGAAGGAAGTGTAAATCAGGAGGTGTTGTTTCTCTGCTGCCAGGATGTTCACTTGTCTTAGGAGATGAAAGTGAAGACTCAGAATCTAGTTGATCTAAATCACCAAATGACCTATTCCTAAAGGGATTAACTAAGTCAGCTTGTGATTGTTGTAGAGCTAAAAGATTTCCAGGGACTGAATTAGCTCTTGGAGGTGATCTGAAAATAGTTGAAGATTCTATCTTAGAAGACTTCCTAAGGATTCTTTCTGGGTCATCAACTATCTCAGGTGGATCAGGGTTAGGATGGGTTCTAGTGTGGATCTTTCTAGGAGCCACTATGCTGTGTTTTTAGACCCAAATAACAAGAAAATTTCAAACCAAGTATAACAATATTTGAGAGGTTAACTGATCTGTTTACACAAATTTCAATCCTACAGTCCTCTAACTGAATTTGAATGATATTATAATGATAAGGGTTCTTCCCAGTGGAATCTTAAGGTCTGTTCAGGATTGTGGAGTTGCCAGGTGGGAAGTTTAGAATTTTTTCTAAGAGATACAATGTCCACCACAGTGTTTGTGAAATATCCCTTTGCAAGGATATTCTGAAACACAACAAACTCTAACCAGAGATCGACTGGGAGGGCATTCACTAGATATTTCACCTCAAAAAGAGGATGAGATCCGAAGGCTACTTGGCCCTTCCCAGACTCTGTCTAAGAGTATAAGGTAAAACACAACAAAAGGTAAGTGACATATAAGAATGAGTGTTTTACTACAAAGTGGAAGTTTTTAGCTCGTGAGGAGGTAAAAAGGTTTTATGGTCCACTACCAATGTTTATTATGAAGCCAAACTTGAAATGTTTTTGGGTTTTTCTGATTTATTTTGGTCTTATAGGTTAAGAGAGTGTTCTAAGTCTGATTTTGCACTTAGCTAAGGTGTTCAAACAAACAGAGTTGCTCTTATGGCTTGGTAACTGGTTCCTTCAAGGTTTGGTAAGGCTTTACAAGAATCTTAAGGGTTCCTTAGTTTGTCACTGATTCAATTAAGTCCTATCATGATTACCATTTGTTGGGTAGTGCTTGAAGAAAGTTACTTATGTTATACTGGACTTAAATTTTAAAGAAAGGTTTTGAAACCTCTAATTCTCAGTAGGTCCCACCGTGATCGCCATTATGTTGGTGGCGATGAGGTGGCTAATAATCACTGGATATTCTTGGAAATAAGGGATTTCTGAGCCCTAAAGGGTACCTAGATTGTTGCTTACTCAGAAGTGTCCCACCGTGATCGCCATTATGTTGGTATCTCGTGTTTTGACAGTTTGGCAAGTCAAAAGACAAGGCAACATCAGAACCAATCTTTAGAGTTCCAGGATCTAGTCCTCCTGTTCTCAGAGTTGGATCTCTCAAATATTTGTTTGCAAAGGTTTATCTTGTGTGTTTGATTATGTATTTTAGACTAGTTATTAAGTGCAGATGTTTGTTTGGTTGGATTGAGTTGATACAGCAGAACATGAAAGGTCTAGGAAAGATAGACAGAAAGAGGAAATATCTGGTTCATTGGGAAATGGAGTCAAAATAAGGTCATGAAAAACTCTTCAAGGGATGTGGGATATCAAAGGGTAAATCTAACTTGGCCACATGATCCTTTTGTTTTTGGAATGAGATGGACATTAATGATTTGGAAAGAGAAGTTTAATTCTCGACAAAGGGAACTTGAAAACATAACTTAACAATAAAGAGATATTTGATAGACAGGGCTAACTATAAATTCTACAAACATTCTTTAAGCAAATAATGACTTCAAGAAAACTTTTAAAATGAAACCTAAGATTCAGGGAACTCCCTATTTCCTCAAAGATTTTATTTTAAAGGACTTAGAAAACATATAAGATTCACTGATAGTTGCATTCATAGAAGAGGGAACACCTAAATAACATCTATGCATACAACTATAAAGACCTTCAAAACAACTGTTCAAGCAATGGCAAAGGGCAAGATCAAAACCGACCTCTTTGATTAACTTTAAAACAATGGTACTTCAAAGGGAGACTTCAATAACAGCTTTCAAGTGATAGCAGACAAGCAGGGAGAACCATAAATCATGCTGAAACCAACTATTTGAGCTATTAAGGAAATAAACAAGCATGAAGACTAAAGAGAGAGATTAAAGACTCTAAAATACTTCAACAGAAGAAAACATAAAACAGTGAAGGATGAACAGGTCTAAGGTGCTTCCAGGAGTCATTTCTTAGCCTAAAAATTTCAACCTACTGTAGTAAGAAATTATGGGACATAATGAAAAAAAAAAAACATAGAACAGTTCAGAATACTTCACCAACAGGCAAGCTCATGGATCCAATGATAGAGCCTTCTCAGGAATAAGCATGCAACGACATCATCAAGACATCCAAGACTTCAATTTGTTTTTCAACTTCAACAGACTTGTATATTTATTTCAGAGAGTTTCAGTGTTACAACTTGTAATCAAACAACAACCAACAACCAACACTCACTCATCTTCTGCTGTAATATATATAGAAGGATGAGGAGGTGAGATCTGATAAAAGATCTCATTTATGATTAATACAGAATTAAATGGCTCATGGGCCTTCGAGGGGCTCAATGAGGAGACTTACATACATATCCTCTGTATTAAATGATTTACATAATGATTTCAAGCTTGGTGGGAGTTTCTGTTGACCTTTGAGGCACGGCGTGGCGTCGAAGTAACTCTGCAGATATTCTTTGCATTGAAGTTCCTGGAAGAAATAACTTCTTCGGCTATGTCGAGGAAAAATATCTGATCCTGATCAATAAATTCAGCTCCTGATGAATACTTTGAGGCACAGGTAGCGCTTTAGTCATTGGGAGGAATCAATTTGCCCTAATTTTTGGCGGTGGAGGTCTTCTGTCAGTTAAAACACTTCAGTTTTTCCTTTAAACTGTGTTTTAGATTGGGGATTAGGATTTTGATAACAGTCTTAGCCGTAATCCCCATAAAACTAACTTCAGTCATCATTCTGCTGCGCTTTGCCTTCTACAACTGATACTCTTTCTATGTGCTTCATTGATGTTTTTCAAGTTTAACAGGGGCATACGGCACCAAAGGCTCATGAAACCTTGCTAAAAAATGTGTATCAATACCCTGTGGATGATTTCACTGATTTATTCGAAGGCCGGAGGATCGTCATCCTCGGCCTACGAAATTTCTTCATTTAAGCGGAAAAAACATTAAACCCTGCAAAAACAAACAAATGTTACAAAATCCTGCGTTTATAGGTCAATCTGCATCGGAGGATGTGCGGAGGAAGCAGGGCTGTTGGATGGCATCATCCAATGGTCAGGATTGATCGGGGGAGATTTATAGAATAGGTGGCAGAGGATCAAATTTGAGCCGTCGATCACGCGTGATCGACAGTCGAGAGCAGAGGTTTGAAAGTAAAATGGAGGAATCGGGCAATGAAATATGGGCCGTCGATCTGCAGATCAGATCGACGGTGGAGATGCGATTTTCACTGCACGGAAGCCTGAGTTATCGTGTGGGCGCTTTGGTTATCCATCGGACACCTTCGAAGAGCGATAGCCGTTGGATGAGAGGGTCCAGATCGGACGGCAGAGATTCATTTCGCTGGGCATCCTGGTCCGGATTTTAACGCACGATGGACGATGGTTGCACGGCGGTTTTCAAATCGTACAAGGAACACGCGTCACACAACGTATGGAATCGCTGGCCAATGGAAGAAAACAGCTTTTGGCCCGAAGGCGGTGCGAAATATACCACGCGGTTTAGGAAAACAACGCACGGTTGGGGGGGGTCCACAGGAAGGCGCGCTCTGCACCGTCCGATCTGTGGAGAAAATCAACGGTGGAGATTGCTCCATCATTTACACGGGCGGGTTTTTAATAAAAATAATAAAACGACGGGTTTTATAAAAATCAAAGGTTTTATATGTTCCGACAAAGAAATATAATTTTAAAATGGATAAACACCCAAGTGTCTTGGCGCTTGGTCCTGGCGCCTGGGCGTATGGACGGAAAGGGCCAAAAAACTTAAGCCCGAGGGGCTTAAGTCTAATACATAAAAATATGTATTTTTAATGGTTTTTTAAGGATTTTTGAGGGAGTTTAGGGTTTCGATAAGGCCAAGAGTGAGTCTTACACCTTATAAAATGGATTTTATGAAATGGAAAGGGGAGAAAACATGAAATTATAGGATTTTCATGGGAGATGGAGGGATAGAAAAATGAGGTTAGTTTGGGAAGGAAAAAGAGGGAAAAAATGGGGTTTTCAGTAGTACTTTGGCTTTGGAAATCAACAGGATTCTAAGTTCTGAAGGGAAATAGTAGTGAATATTACCCAAGGATAGGATTTTATCAAAAGTCTTCAAGTATCAGCAATTTTAGTAATGAAATTGTTTCTTGAAGGCTATCCAACATCATTTAGCCACCATCTGATATGACAGAATTTTATGGGTGGCTAACATCTTGAATTCGTTAGAGATGTATTCTCCACCATTATCGCTCCTTAGAGCCTTCACTTTCTTCCCCGACTGTTTCTCCGCCAATGCCTTAAACTCACAGAACTCAGATAATGTTTGATATTTCTTCTACATGAATAATATCCAACACTTACGAGAAAATTCATCAATAAATATTACATATTACTTATGTTTTGTTGTCGAAGCAATAGAGAAAGGACCACGCACGTATGCGTGAACTCTCTCAAGGATCCCCAAAGCTCGGTTTTCCTTCTCATGAAAGGCGACCTTTACATATTTTCCCATGGTACATCCCTTGCATTTGTCTGACTGCACAGGTGTACCCCTAGGAAGACCAATAGAAATCTGTTGCATGACTTTCAAGGCTCCATGGTGAAGGTGGCCCAATCGCCGGTGCCATAATTTTCCCTCATCCCAGTTCACCATTTGATCTGCCTTGCCCATCATTTTTGCACAACCATCTACCTCTAGCTTGTAGAGATTCTTAACTCGAATCCCTATCCTCTTGGCTTGTCGCATTTTTTTATGTCACTGGAAAGCTTTCCCATCACTAAAAACAACATCATAGCCTCTATCCTCCAACATTGCGACTGAGACCAAATTTTTCTTCAAACCTGGTACATGCATCACATATTTTAATTTAAATGGTTTACCTAGCTCTCTTATAAAGGTAATGGTGCCAATCCCAGTAGCAGTGTACCATCCGTCGTTGCCCACTTCAATATGCATCTAGAGATATTTCTCCTCTAAGTCACTGAAAAGTTCCTTATATCATGTCATGTGAAAGAAAGCACCACTATCGAAATACCACATAGATCCCAATGCACTGGACACCATGCATGCGATCAATGGGATGTCAAGCTCAAATTGCGAGGCAAGGGCCTCACTAGCTACAAATCCTCCAACCTTCTTGTTCTTCTTCTTTTGTGGATAGTTAGTAGAAATGCCCATGCTCGTGACAATGAAAACACTTCACCTTGGACATGTCCTACTTCTTTCCATTCTTGGACTCAGATTTAGAATGGAATTTCTTCCCCTTCCCTTTCCTCACCTTGGAAGCCAAAGCACAATCCTCTTCATCCTCATTCTTAGATTAAGATCCATCTCTGTTGTTCCATTTGAACTCCTCTTGCACCAAATCTGACCACAGTCGTTCCCAAACTAGAAAATTTTCCCTTCCATTGACAGAGTATTCATAACTATGCCAACTCTTGGGAAGTCCTAGGAGATCCAAGCTCACCAAATCATCATCAAAAACTATTATTCCAATGCTCCCCATTTCATCCCAACATTGGACAAACTTTGTTAGATATTTTGGAATGTTGTTGCCATTTTCCATCTTGATCTTCCTGAGTTTGTCTTTGAACGCCAATTTCCTATGGTCGCTACTGATTTGGAATAGACCTGTCAAAGCCTTCCACATTGCATATGGTGTGGCTTTCCGATGGAGGCTTGAGAAAATGTGGTCTCGTACTCCCTCCAACAGGATCCTTCTCGCCTTTTCCACTTTCTTTTTCCATGCATCAAGATTTGCAACATCTGTAGCAGCTGGTTTAGGAACATCATTGTTAATGAATTTCTTCAAGCCATTGTCTTCAAGTACTTCCTCCATATTGTCCTTCCAAGAAATATAGTTCAAGTTGCCCTCGAGTGCATACTCCAACCTCAAGCCATTGAAAGCCATTTTGATCTTGAATCAGTTGAAGCACTAAGAAAGTCTTTCTACAAATTCGAATTCTATCCAGTCACAAGCTCAGCTCCTGCTTCACTTCTGCAATTTACTGTGCTCTGATACCATGTAGAAATTATACAACATGCATGTATATCTTGTATTCACCCGATAGAACAATGTCAAAGTTAAATACTCAATCGCTTCTACAAATCTTTTGCAGAATTAAAAACACAATCGCTAATCACATGAACATGAAGAAAGATCAATCACACACAACACAGATAATTTCTCGGGGAAATATTACAGCTAAAAAACCCCATTATCTTCTATTTTATATTAAGCATGGATCATGAAACAATTACATACAAAAATCTTCTCACAAGAGCCCTCCAGTACTCAGCTAATTTTCTGACACTGTCATATGCAAAACTGACCAACACATAGCCAATTCTCAGCCTCCAAATAGCCTG
The DNA here is from genome assembly GCA_034641835.2 of Pinus albicaulis. Taxonomy (NCBI): domain Eukaryota; kingdom Viridiplantae; phylum Streptophyta; class Pinopsida; order Pinales; family Pinaceae; genus Pinus; species Pinus albicaulis. The sequence goes on along the minus strand of CM076570.1, from coordinate 344,594,587 downwards.
CCTTGCTTGTGCAATCCCTGATGGTAAAGATCCCTAAAAGATAGGAATTCTTTCCTGCCTTGATTGTGCAAGTATCATTGGCACTCCAATGTGTGTTTGGTTGCATGTGTGCAACCCGATAATCCTACAACTGATAGTCAACTTCCATTTCACCTAGAACTCAACTGGGTCTCCACTGGATCTGACATGGATGCAGCTAATAATAATAAATCCTCAGTTTCATGTGAGATCACTAATTGTGAATTAATTAATATTTAATTCACTTGGTCTCTCACTAGTGTATCTTCAGTTACAACTAGCACAACTGAGTTTAACTCACTTAACTGAGTTAAACTATTTTCAACTTGCACTAACTCATGTGCCACTACACTTTGAACTCTCAGTACAACTAGAATTACTCTGCATGCCTCACCAACTACCTCTAACTCGAAATCCACTAGCTAACTGAATTTATCACTTTCAGTTAACTGATTCAATTCCACATTGAGAATAGATTATAGTTTAATGTCCATCTTAATTAAGGGATAACCAAAATAGACATGCACCCAAAAATAACACTCTGGGCCCCACCTTAGTTTGGGTGCTTAGTGCAACCAGGTTAAGAATGTGCTAGGTGCTTAATGCACTAGGCGTGGGTGTTCAATTTTATTGTTGAATCTCAACAAATGCCTTTGTGAAAATGTCAGCCTCTTATTCCTCTGTCGAAATGTATTGCAACAACATTATCTACCTCTGCACACAATCTCGAAAATGGTGATACGAGATATCTATATGCTTGGATCGATCGTGAAAAAAAGGATTTTCAAAGAGATTGATGAAACTCTAATTATCACAATATATCACAGTTGGATCCATCATCTAACCAAACAATCCAACAAGTATATTTCTAATCCAGATCACTTCACATGTTTCTTGACTTGCAGCTATGTATTTTTCTTTTACCGAGCTGAGTGCCATAGATCTTTATTTCATATTGTACCAGGAAACCGTTGTGGACCCAACACTGAAAATCATACCTGATGTATTCTTTCAGTCTAATGGACTCCCCACCCAATCTGCATTTGTGAAGCCACACAGCTTCACTCCCTCTTTCCATCTATACAATAGTCCAAAATGTGTAGTTCCTTCGAGGTACCATAAAACATGCTTAGCTACCTTCCAAAAAAAATTGGTTGGCCTAACCATAGCTTGGCTCAAATAGTTGACTACATAGCACATATCAAGTTGATTTTTCACAAGGTATGTCAATGAACCCACTAGCTGCCAATAAATGGTATCATTCACTCTCCACCTAAAGTGGCGTCCTTCTTCCTCAAGTTGGTCGCTAGAGGTGTCTCCATGGGTTTTCAACTCTCCATGTGGAATATATACAATATTTTATTTTCATACTTGCCTTGAGAGACAAGAAATTCCCCATGCCTTTCTATGCTTCCAATCTGAGGAAGTAGTGCATGAGACCCATGTCCATTCACTAGAAAATTTGGCGGAAATTCTGATGGCCAATTCGTCGCTATTCCGACACATAGTCGTCGCAAGAGATACAGTTCAAGGGCGGACAAAACATGGCTTGTCATGCCGTCGCAGTTCCGACGCACTTAAAAAGTGTCGCACTATCGACACTTCTTCCGTCGCTTCCGAACAAGCGTCGCTCTTCTGACGTCTCACGAACCGTCGCGCTTCCGACGTTTGTAAACTATCGCACTTCCGACGAAATGTGGTCCGACGTTTTGAATGTCGCTCTTCCGACGTTTGTAAACGGTCGCAATTCTGACGCAATGTGGTCCGACGTTTTGGACGTCTCTCTTCCGACGTTTGTAAGCTGTCGCAATTCTGACGAAATGTGGTCCGATGTTTTGAACATCGCTCTTCCGACGTTTGTAAACTGTCGCAATTCTGACGAAATGTGGTCCGACGTTTTGAACGTCCCTCGTCCGATGTTTTTATACTGTCACTCTTCCGACGTTTCTGAGTTGTCGCAATTTCGACGCTTACAAGGCGTCGGTATACCGACGGCGGGTTCAATTTTAAAAAAAAATGAAACTTTAAAAGAGGAAAAACGTTGTTTTGAATATATTATATGAAGTAAAACAGTCCATGAAGTCATTACATTTTCACATCTAAAGATTGGAACCTAAATATCCATCCAGAAAGTGGAAGTCCCACCCCAGACAATGATAGAAAAATACCCCATGTCACATACAGGGACATGATATAAAACCCAGTAACGGTCCACATGGAGATTATCGACAATCTGAGAAATCATCCAAATATGCCCGAGGCATCTATAAGAAAGTGAAATAGCAGTATGTAGAATAGTAAAGCAACAGATAGAGTACCGACGTCCATTGTTCCAAATACAAATTAAAGTACCCAAAATCCTGCAACAGAGAAAAAAACTAATCATGTGAGGAGTGTGATATGTCCAAAATATAAAAAGACCATCAGACCATATCAATAAACCAGCAATATAGACCAGCATCACTAGTTTTGAAGGCAGAGTGATAAACATTAATCATTTTTTTTTCACAAGAGAAAAAATTTTGTTTTGAATATATTATATTAAGTAAAACAGTCCATGAAGTCATTACATTTTAACATCTGAAGATTGGAACCCAAATATCCATCCAGAAAAGTGGAAGTCCCACCCCAGACAGTGATAGAAAAATACCCCATGTCACATACAGGGACTTGAAATAAAACCCAATAACGGTCCACATGGAGATTATCGACAAATCTAAGAAAGCATCCAAATATGCCCGAGGCATCTATAAGAAAGTGAAATAGCAGTATGTAGAATAGTAAAACAACAGATAGAGTACCGACGTCCATTGTTCCAAATACAAATTAAAGTACCCAAAATCCTTGAACAGAGAAAAACGCTAATCATGTGAGGAGTGTGATATGTCCAAAATATAAAAATACCATCATACCATATCAATAAACCAGCAACATAGACTAGCATCGCTAGTTTTGAAGGCAGAGTGATAAACATTAATCATTTTTTTTCACAAGAGAAAAAACGTTGTTTTGAATATATTATATGAAGTAAAACAGTCCATGAAGTCATTACATTTTCACATCTGAAGATTGGAACCCAAATATCCATCCATAAAATTGGAAGTCCCACCCCAGACAATGATAGAAAAATACCCCATGTCACATACAGGGACATGATATAAAACCCAGTAACGGTCCACATGGAGATTATCGACAATCTGAGAAAGCATCCAAATATGCCCGAGGCATCTATAAGAAAGTGAAATAGCAGTATGTAGAATAGTAAAGCAAAAGATAGAGTACGTACCGATGTCCATTGTTCCAAATACAAATTAAAGTACCCAAAATCCTTGAACAGATAAAAACGCTAATCATGTGAGGAGTGTGATATGTCCAAAATATAAAAAGACCATCAGACCATATCAATAAACCAGCAACATAGACCAGCATCGCTAGTTTTGAAGGCAGAGTGATAAACATTAATCATTTTTTTTTTCACAAGAGAAAAAATGATGTTTTGAATATATTGTATGAAGTAAAACAGTCCATGAAGTCATTACATTTTCACATCCTAAGATTGGAACCCAAATATCCATCCAGAAAAGTGGAAGTCCCACCCCAGACAATGATAGAAAAATACCCCATGTCACATACAGCGAATTGATATAAAACCCAGTAACGGTCCACATGGAGATTATCGACAATCTGAGAAAGCATCCAAATATGCCCGAGGCATCTATAAGAAAGTGAAATAGCAGTATGTAGAATAGTAAAGTAACAGATAGAGTACCGACATCCATTGTTCCAAATACAAATTAAAGTACCCAAAATCCTTGAACAGAGAAAAACGCTAATCATGTGAAGAGTGTGATATGTCCAAAATATAAAAATACCATCAGACCATATCAATAAACCAGCAACATAGACCAGCATCGCTAGTTTTGAAGGCAGAGTGATAAACATTAATCATTTTTTTTTCACAAGAGAAAAAACGTTGTTTTGAATATAATATATGAAGTAAAACAGTCCATGAAGTCATTACATTTTCACATCTGAAGATTGGAACCCAAATATCCATCCAGAAAAGTGGAAGTCCCACCCCAGACAATGATAGAAAAATACCCCATGTCACATACAGGGACATGATATAAAACCCAGTAACGGTCCACATGGAGATTATCGACAATCTGAGAAAGCATCCAAATATGCCCGAGACATCTATAAGAAAGTGAAATAGCATTATGTAGAATAGTAAAGCAACAGATAGAGTACCGACGTCCATTGTTCCAAATACAAATTAAAGTACCCAAAATCCTTGAACAGATCAAGAAAAATGCTAATCATGTGAGAATTCTAAGTAAAGTTAATCTATTAACATTGGGAATAAAATTACACCGAAGTCAAAAACATTGCCTGGCCAAACTCATGGCAAATTTGTCATCAAAAAATCAAAAAATTAAGAAGACTGCCCTCATACGGGGAAACCAGTCTTGAACGTTTAATTTACATAATTCAAAAATATTACAAAGGTCCAGCACAGTAAAATAATCTAAAAGCAGCCCAATTAAGTGGGCCTGCTAAGCAAGAAAAACAAATTAACCAAACTACTCCTCCGATGGTTCCTCCACGATTCGGCACCATCCTTCGGAAGGTCCAGGATCGCTAGGTGCTACCTCCACATGCATGCCACGGCTCCCCTCCTGAAGGCCCGAATGCTGGCCGGCTTTTTCCGAGCTCAGACCCGCCGGATGGGTGCATTCTTCCTCCGTTTGGGCCTCCTCGCGGAAGACCACAGTGACTAAAGCCGTGATTCGCGGGCGGTTGAGAGAGAAATTAAAGGAAAATTGCGCAGTGCGCGTCGTGGGAGAAGGTGAACTAGCGGTGGGGAAGCGAGGAGCAGGGGAATCCATACGGTGGCTAGATCCTACAACCTGACCCCGCCCACTCCTAGTATTTGGATATCGACCTGCATAATAATCACTGGACTGGCCGGAAGTCGACTCTGTTGAGGGGCTGGAGGGAGCGTGCAGGGGTTGACCTCTAGTGCTCCCCTTGTGGCAACGCATCCTATGATGCACGCGAGGCATGGGTGCAATCTCAGGCGCAGTGGGCACAAGAGGAGACGAAGAAGCAAAATTCCAAGAAACAGAGGAAGACAGACAGAGACAGAACCGAGAGAAATGAAGATATGCAGTAAGGTCTAGGCAGCAGTTCAGCTGGCCACTTCTCCTTATTGTCACAGTTAGCATGCAGTGTAATCTAACAACCGGTTCGTCTGGAAAACCATAGCTAAACGCCATTTTTTCAACCCGACTGCAATGCAATCAAAGGACGCCCGTCATAATTAATCTCTGATCATTAATAATGAGAGCCGAAGGCTGGATCATATTGGAGCGTGCGAAATTGCTAAGAGGAGTGGAGGTCCGATCTTGAACAATGTTAAAAATTAATTAATGCGGATTTGATGTGAAAACTTAATTGAACAGCGTTAAATGTTAATGTGATTGATATGAAATCGCCATATCCATGTCCCATCGCCTTAAACGCCATCGAATGCTCCCGCAGCCGGGAGCAGGGCAAGTTTTTATTGAGGACACGTGGCAGAAATTGATTGGAGCAGATATCTGTTTGGGTCGCTCACGCAGTGGAAATCCGGACCCGAAAAATATTAGGGCGAAATTGATAAGAAATTCGCGTCACAACTATCCCTCCGTAAGCCAGCCCAACTTCGGACCTGAAAAAGATTAGGGCAAAATTCATTTGGTTTTCGCGTCACAAAATTGGCCGATGTTAGCAGGCTATTTTGGAACGCGAATTTGGTTTGAATTATGGTTTATCGCCATTTGAAGTCCGGTGGGCTCGACTTAAGAACAATTTTGTTTGATCCCATCTTATAAAATTTTTGTTGGTTTTATTTGATAATACACATATTTATAATAAATCATGGGAATACCACACTAAACATGTGGAAAAGTTATATAAATTGTTGAGAACAATCAATTTTATGTAAAAATATCCAAATGTGCTTTTGGGAAATAAGAATTCGATTATTTGGTTCATATTTTTTTAAAGGAAGGAGTGAAGTTGGAGCCTCAAAAGATGCAAGCTATTACAAAATGACCTATTCCTAAGAAAATCAAGGTTCCTAGAAGATTTTTTAGACTTACATGATATTATTGATCATTTTTTAAGAATTATGCATGCATTTCAAGTCCACTCACATATCTCTTGAAGAAAATATCATTTATATGGAATGATGAGGCTACTTTGGCATTCTCTCTTTCAATGGATGCCACGTCTTCTACACCAACATCGGCTGCACCTACTTTTGGTAAAACATTCATAGTAGAGTGTGAGGCACTAGGACAAGGAATTTACGTAACATTAACACAATAAGGGATATCATTGGCTTTTAAAAGCAAGGAATTCAAAGAAAATATTTGGTGAAATCTACGCATGAAAAATAAATGGAAGCAATATTACATGCAATAAAAAATGGGGATAGTATATCACTGGGAGGTACTTTAAAGTCAAGATATACCATGATAGCATAAAGTATTTTTTGAAGCTATGGATTTCATTGGAATATTAACAAAAATGAGGAGAAAAAATGCAAAGTTTTAATTTTGAGATAATCTGCAAAAAGGGTAAGGAAAATTTAGTGCATGATGCTCTTTCTAAAATAGAATAGGCCTCAAATTTATATCCAATTACATTTTCTATTCCTAGGTGGCTAGAAGAAGCTTGCCATAATGGAAAAATGACAATAGTACTAAACAAAAACTAAAATTTATAAAGGATGGGATGAACTATATGGAGCATTGGGAGTGAAAGAGAGATATACTTTGGTGAAAATGTAGAATATTTTTATGCACACAAGCATATTTGAATAAACAAATATTAAAGGAGTCCCATGTCTCTCTGATGGTAGGACACAGGGTTCCTTAAAACATCTCAAAGGATCAAAAAATATATTTTTGGAAGGAATGAAGAAAGATATTCAAAATTTTGTAAGAGAAGGTCAGGTTTGCATAATAAATAAAAGAGAGATGGTAAAATCTCTAGGGTTACTTAAACCATTCCACATACATATACAAAGACTAGAAGATATATCAATAGACTTTATTACAGGGTTACTGAAATATAAAGGGAAGTATGACATTTTTGTGGTCATTTATATAGACAAATTTTGTAGATTTTTTTTGTAGAGCTCAAAGTACATAAACAACAAGCCAAGTGGCAGAAGTGTCCGTGAAAGAAATTCATAGCCTTCATGGTTTTCCTAAAGTAATAGTAACAAGAAAATTTTGGAAATAATTATTTAATATGAGTGGAGAAACACTAGTTGCCATGAGTTCTACATATCAAACACAATCAAATGGTCAAACAAAAATAGTTAACAAATGTTTTTAAGGTTATCTACAATGTTACTCTTTAGAAAAGCAATCTTAATGGATGAAGTGGGTTCCTCAAGGAAGAATGGTAATATGGTACTATCATACTACCTATCACACATCTACTAAAATTTCCCCATTTAAGGCCCTTTATGGATATCCAACTCCTAGTATCTCATACTTTTTGCAAGATAAGTCCAAAGTATAGGAAACAAAGTCACATATGGAAAATACTAAAGAAAATTTGAAAATTATTATGGAAAAACTTCAAATGACATGAAACATGATAAAAAAACAAGGGGAACAACATTGAAGTGAAAGATAATTTGAGGAGGGTAATTGGGTATTTTTTAGATTATAGCATTATAAGCAATCTTCATTCAAGAAAAAGAAGAATAAAGAATTAGCTCGAAAATCATAACTGTTATGGCCCTAAATAATTATTCATAGGATTGCACAAGTGGTATAGAAGTTATATTTTCCTTCTTCTTGCATTCATAAGTTTTTTCATGTATCTTGCCTAAAAAAGGTTTTGGGAAAAAATATGCCAATGTAAATAGAAATTCCAAAATTAGATGAAGAATGAAAGTTGATTCTTGAACCATAAAAAGTTATAGATAAACATTATGTATCTCTTTGACATATAACCATTATGAAGTACCTAATCAAGTGGAAGAATATTCCTCTAGAAGAAGGTACATGGTAAAATGATCAATCCGTGATGAAATACCCACGGCTAAAGGGTTCGTTTGAAGTTTTGACAAAGGTTTTGTTATATGTTTTATATAACGTGCGGCGGAATAGTTTTATTGTTTGTTAAGGTCCCACACAGTGATCAAATTTGAAGGGCAGGTCCGAATTTCAATTAGAAGGGCATATATCTATGTCGCCCTTCCATAATGAAAAGCTTAAAAAAAAAAAACTTTTCAATTGACCACAATAAATTATTTTTACATTTCATTTTCAGAAAGACAAAACCATCAATCTTTATATTAATAAAATACTGTTACATATACAACAATGAAGAAGGCTCCATCTTTCATTGCTTAAATATCTCATTTGCAATGTCAACATAAGTCTTGAAGACACTATTATAAGAATTTGGATACATACCACCGGGATATAGGAGATTCTTATGTGTCAGATTGTGTAATGCAATTTTTACTTTGTCTCACAAGGAGTAGCAGCATGGAGGTCTGGATTTTTCTTATAGAACCTTTTTATTATTATTTGAAATGTTGTTTATAGATATGAATACAACAATGAAATTATGAGCATGGTGGACAATTAGTCAAGCTCATGATGCCAAACCATGATGATGTAAGTTTGGAATTTAACATTTTTACATGTTAAAGACAAATAGTCAAAATCACCGACAACTTAGTATGCCATAATTAATGATCATTCCCCCTTGTTCTCACTTTGTTAATAGGTTTATGTCACACGATGATGCAGTATTAGGCACTAGCCAAAGCAATGTAGGAGGTTTTGTCCACATGTTGTGGCTAGGAGGGTTCGAAAACATTTGGAGTTGTGTCAGCCTAGGTGTCAATACCTTCACCGACCGTATTACTTAGACTAGTTAGAGTTGTAGGAGCTCTAACGTCAGCTAGTTGAATTATTATAATTAGACCTTTTGATTTCAAGAACGGTCCTCTCAGAGGAACCGAAGAGCCATATGTTATGTATATAAATTGTAATTCCTCGGATGAATAAAAGTAGAGAGGGAAGAGGAGAGTAGAGAGGGGATTTCTGCAATAAACCTCTGTGTGTGAACAATTGTTTCCAGTTAAATAATTTCCAAGATTAGTTGCCATTGAATTATCTCGAACCGATAATTGTGAAGAATTGTTTAACTGTGAGGCGATTGGGTACTGATAATTCCATTCTTCTACCTTTGAATTCCCGTAAATTGTTGGATAACCCTATGAACTCACCCCACCCGAAGGTGAGGTCTGTGTAGAGAACCAGGGTCGTGAAAACTGTTCAAATATAAAAATCCCGCTTAATAAAGAGACAAAATTGTTGTGCTTTCAGAACCTGACCCGAGGATTGGACATGAGTTAACAAACAAAAGGATAGCGGAACCAGACTTGCACCCATGGTCAAGCTCTGTACCAAAACCACGAGCGAAATCACAAAAGCGGGTTGCCCATATCGCACCGCTTTTGCAGAGTAGGCGGTATTTCCTATTCGCGAGCGATTCCATAGGGAATGCAACACATGGCGAAGTGACCCCCGGAAAACCACCGTTTAACCCGCGCCATCGCACGTTAAAGCCCGATGTTGGAAGCCGAGCGAAATTTCCAAGAGTCGTTGATTTGGAGAAGGGCCATCGGATGGTGGTCGCATGTTGAACTTGCTCGGAGGTTAACTAAGGTATGTGGAGGATAGCCAAGTACGATACGAGTGTTTGATTGGTTATTGATATATATAGGTGGGGCCGGAGTATAATGAAATTGTTTAATTAAACGATTGGCGGATAATTAGCATAATTCTGGAGCGTGATTGTTGTAAGGCTGGGTGGTGAAATATAGAGCCAAAAGTTCATTACAAGTTATTTATTTAAAAATAAATGTGGAGTATAAATACAAAGTGTTGAAAGTTAAACATTGGTTATAAGGATTGGAGATAATATAAAGTCGGGAATATAAATTAAAGTCCAACCATTGTGGATAGTATTTATTTATCAAATTCTACGAATTTGATAAATAAACTCGAAGAAAGAAGAAGTCAATTAAGACTCAGGCTAGAGGAAAAGAACGGGGTAAACCAAGGGAAAATGCTGATAGAGCGATTGTAGACACACCAGCTCTCCTTGGGGGTCCAATTTCAGTTTTGTTGCATCACACGATGATCTCTCTTCTCTGGCATTTACTTGTATTGAAGATCACTATTCTAGGAATAAGGAGTTATTTTCTCCAAAAATAACCCTAGCCAAACATTGACAATGCATCAAGGATATCTTTCTATGCTTCATAAGCACATTTGTTCTACCTCTAAATCATGTCTTGGAAGTGGTTGTTGTGCTGGAAATTATTCACCAGTTGGTTTCATACCAAAGTCTTTTTCACATTTTCAGCATCCAATACATGAAAAAGATAATGGTTTAAAACAACATAAATATTTGAAATTTTGCAAGAATTGTCTGGCACACTTTGAATATGAATTTTGAAGTCAAGTTCATGATGTTGTATAGGATCAAGTGTCATTTTGAATACCAAATCTTTCACAAGAAACTTCTCAGCATGCTACCCTGCAGTAAGGATTAAATGAAAATATTGCATCAACTATTTCCATAATAAAAGTGCACCTCGGCCATAAGACTAAACAACTACAAATGTTGTAGATCTAACAAGACCACACAATCAAATGTATTCCACAAGGCCAATACTGTATGAAAAATGAAAAGGAGTTTGCAATCAAAAATACCTTAGGCAACTAATTCAATTAGATACACCAAACCATCAGCAAAAAGGAAAACCAGCCTACTCAAAAGGCAAGCGTTTACCTCCTTTGACAAAATTTTCAGTTCCAAAACAAGGGCCTTTATTGTCTTGTCAATGCCCCCAGTAATTTGAATGGGGTTTGTACCTGCTGCAACAACCTAAACAAAAAGGTTTCATTTCAAATTATTTTCCACAAATTTAAGATACAACCATTGTCAGTTTTGTATTTCCTAACAAGCTCATAAATTTTGACAAAAGAACCAAAATTTTTTAATACCTGAGAGCAATTTTTTCACTCAAAAACTATCTTAGACTCAATAAGCCCAACCCAAAACTAAAAAAACAAACACCATAAGACCCTACAAAAATGAATAGATGATCTTAATCCAGTACTATCGACAAAAAGTTACCTTTACACCCTCACTTATTAAACCCTGTGTTGTTGAATTTTAACTTCAACTGCTGCAGCAGAAGGACGGATGCAGCAGCAACATTTTTTTTTGGAGGTTGCTTGCATGCCATCCAAAAATTTAATTCAACATTTAAAATTCCTGCAAGTTTTTTTGTAGACGGCCACAGCCATATTTCTGTACAGGATTGTATTTAAACACAACAACCAGCATTAACGCAATTCACCAACCAGAAATTAAACAAACAGAAATTTACCCGACAGTTTTGTAAATTCAAAAGGAGGACATGTGGAGCATTAATATTGGATCGCATGAAATTGAAGGGAATCTGAAAACCTGAAAACCTGACCCGAATTTTTTATAGGGCACATTGGATTGAGAATTCGAGTTAAAATTAGGCAGACGTCAGCATCCCATTTTGGAACGCGAATTTGGTTTGAAATTCAATCTATTTAGACTTTTGAAGTCCGACGGAAAGGGTTCTTTAATGTTTCGATAGTTTAATATATACATATGTTATATATATATCATATGCGAAATGAAAGGTGGGCCATAGAATTTAGTTTTAATTTTATTTTTTTTAAAAGAGGGTTTATTATAATATGTTTTATATGTTACGACATATAAAAATAAAAAGGTCGAAAAATCTTGGTAGTTTTTTTTATAGACAGTACGTAAATTTTTTATTACACAGCAGTGTGTAAAAAGTGAAAGACCGAGTGTAACTTTTTAAGTGTGTATGCACAGCAGTGCGAAAGTGAAAAACACAGCAGAGTGTTTTAGAGACAGAGTATGTTTGTTTTGAACAGACAGTGAGTTGGTTTTATGCACTGCATTTTGTAGCAGTCATAATTTTGTAATCCCTCTCAGTGAGGAAGTAGTGTAATAGTTTTTTTTTGAGTTATCGAAGGGAATAGAAGTTTGTTTTCAAAGTATTGAAACTCTGTCTCCTGTCAAAGAAATTTTTATTTTCTCTGTGTTAGAGGAAGGGAGATTTATTCTCCATTCATTGTTCTGGAATTTTTCAATATTCCAACATGTGCAAGAACAATAGATGTTGTGGTTCCATCCCCAGCTAAATCATTTGTCTTTGCCGTAGCTTGCCTTACCAACTTGGCCCCAATATTTTCAACTGGGTCCTCTAATTCAACCAATAAAAAGGCCAAAACCATAGCATTGAGATACATTTCATTACACCGTCAATAACAATAAAATTTGACTCAGCCATAACCCTTTCCTTTTATTGTTGTGAAAATATTTATGCATTAATCTAATGTGGCTAGTCCATAGGCCAAGTAGACCACTGGGTAACAAATATGTTTCCTTTCACCTTTGAGTTTTCAAATTATGCCTACCAAATCTAAGACATTTAAGAGGGGAACTAATACAATGTTAAAAAGAAAACCAGAGCACACATCTACAAATTACCTCCTTAGCTACTGTCACACCATCATTAACTATTTTCGGAGAACCATGCTTGCTCTCCAAGACAACATTTTTCCCTTCGCCTCAAGGGTGACTCCAACAAGATCAGCAAGTTTGTTCACACCGCCTGCAAGACAAATTGACAATGCTTTCAGTAAGTGTGCAATTGAATGCCAGACCATATGCCAAAACAACCCTCCATGAAAAATTAAAATAACACATTAAAATCGAATATAAATGAACAAGGAAAGATCCACTGCAGTGAAGTTTCACGTGCAGGTGACCTTCCTTTAAACATAATTTTTTCTCTGACCTACAATTTTTTTGTCACTGAGCCATCCTTGTTGAAGTACAACTCCTTTTCCATATCTCTTGTATTAACTACCTTCTCTCTATTGCGTAATCTCAGAGTCCCTCTTCTGCTTGAGCGATTAAAGGAAATGGGTGAAAAAACTGAAAGAGAAGACAATTGTCTGCCATAATTATCAAACATTGCACCCAACTTCTTCCCCTTTCCATTGTTACCCAATGAGGTAGATGTGGCAATTGTTGTCATATCGCCCAAAGTAGAGGCCATCTTATCTTATGTTGAATATAGAATTACAAGATCTTCATATTAGTATGAACCTTAAAAAACATGATTCCCATTGCTAAAAACCACTTTTAAGTTGTAACAGGCAAACTAAACAACTATCGCAACTTTTGGCAACTTCTGGAGCATTAAGAGAGAAACAACCAAAGAGAAATACAACCAAAATCCTCATTTTAATGAGACCAGACTATATATTTGCATTAAGATAATAGAAATAAATCACGACTATATTAAGGCCAACACAAAAAAATCTTTAACTAGTGTCTCTCACGGCCTTCAGGTTGCCATGCTAGAGGTTGCATATTTTTAATTTAAATTCTTGACCTCTCGTGCCCATCTATGAATGCATCCAATGGGATATCTACATCAAATGCTTCTTTATATCCCCAAAAACAAATTCCCTACTACAAGAGCACCAGTATTGATGGATCACCCCACACCATCCCACCCACTAGAAACGGTGAAAAAGGAAACCCGAGAAAACTTCCGAAATATCTCAAGATGACTATATGGGTGGTTCTTATGAATCAACCAACCATTCAGAACATGCTCATCAATCCAAACCATGAGTATTATGTGACAATATTCAAGCAGGCATTGAATCGGATTTCTGAAGCTATGTTAGAGAAACCCTAAACTATCACTGAAAATAGGTGAAATGTGGCACCACTCAGAGATTGACATGTGCCAATTGGTACAAGTGGTAGACAATTGGCATGCTCAAACAACGAGGTGATGCAGAAATGACATGAGGGAGAAAATATCAGAAAAGCCCCAAATCTGGAGAACTAAAGCTCATCACCAACCTGAGATTGACAACTTTACATGATGTAACCTATGAAATCGTAAATGGAGAAATCATAGTAAAAATAAAGTAACCTATGTAACAATAAATTCGGATTCATCCTGGGAGTGGTAAAGGGAGAAATCATAGTGAACAACAGGAAACATGCAGAGTTTCTTACAATGAAATAGATGAAAAAACACATACAAAAAACCTAGATAATAATCATGAACAAGCTTAACATTGAATTATGAACTGTAAAGGAACTTACAAAATGTGACATTACGAACCTGGTCAAGCGCACAAGCAAAAATATCCTAGACATGACCCTGGTTGACAAGTTGTATTGCTCATGATGCAAGAGGATTTTTACCTGCACTACCAAGTCAATCAAAGTCCATCATTATCTATACAATAAATACAAGTAATTGATGTAGTATTTTTTACTCTAAGATGCATTCTTATGATAATGTTAGAACATATGTTGAAAATGTCAAAACATACTTGAATAATCTCCTCTTCATTTCAAGAACAATTTATTGGAGTCGCATGAACTTGGAACAAGCCTCCCACGATCTGAAAGAGTAGCAACTAAGTCAACAATGACTTTTTTTTTGCTACGCTGGATCGAGGGAGGTTTTCTCCAAGATTAAATCGCTCCAATAAATTATTCTCTACTAAACAGGGCCAACCACGTGAAGGTGGAAGCTCTTATGGCCCCTCCCCCCTCACATCACTCTCAATTCCCCAATACCCAATCTATATTTCATTTTTTACTTTCATGAGCATAAAAAAAAATATTCAATAACTAATAAAAAAACAATTCAACAAAAAGTACGCAAGGAAACATTGCAATTAATGCTTGACATAAAAATAGTATGACAAATGAGTTTTTTATATAACGCAAAAAACGTTCCAAGTATGGTAACGTTTGTCTTATAATAATACAATATTTTACATTGTCAAATTTTCTTTTTCTTCTTCCTATTTTTAAAGCTCCTAATTACATCATCAATATCATCGTGCTCTGCTCCTGTTTCGTGCCTTTCAACCCGCACTTCTGACCTAGTTGCGTATTCACGATGTCTGGGCTCATCCAGTGACGGGGCATCGCCTACAAAAACAGATAATATTAAATTTTAATTGTCAGTTTTTAAATATCATTGAACTAGTTCGGTAATATTAATAATAAAAAATTGCAATGAGATTATTTACCTGGTGCACCAGTTGTCGCCGCTGACCTAGTTGCGTAGTCACGATGTCTGGTCTCATCCAGTGACGGGGCATCGCCTACAAAAACTGATAATATTAAATTTTAATTGTCAGTTTTTAAATATCATTGAACTAGTTCGGTAATATTAATAAAAAAATTGCAATGAGATTATTTACCTGGTGCACCAGTTGTCGCCGCTGACCTAGTTGCGTTGTCATGATGTCTGGTCTCATCCAGTGACAGGGCATTGCCTACAAAAACAGATAATATTAAATTTTAATTGTCAGTTTTTAAATATCATTGAACTAGTTCGGTAATATTAATAAAAAAAATTGTAATGAGATTATTTACCTGGTGCACCAGTTGTCGCCGCTGACCTAGTTGCGTAGTCACGATGTCTGGTCTCATCCAGTGACGGGGCATCACCTACAAAAACAGATAATATTAAATTTTAATTGTCAGTTTTTAAATATCATTGAACTAGTTCGGTAATATTAATAAAAAAAAAAATTGCAATGAGATTATTTACCTGGTGCACCAGTTGTCGGCGCTGACCTAGTTGCGTAGTCACGATGTCTGGTCTCATCCAGTGACGGGGCATCGCCTACAAAAACAAATAATATTAAATTTTAATTGTCAGTTTTTAAATATCATTGAACTTGTTCGGTAATATTAATAAAAAAAATTGCAATGAGATTATTTACCTGGTGCACCAGTTGTCGCCGTTGGGACTGTTGCCCTGTCTTCCTCTCTAGTGGTAAGATCCTCAAGGGAAACATTCTCTGTCATTTAAACAAAAAGCGTTATAAGGACAACCATCAAGGTATAATTAGAAAAAATTATAAGTGGAAATTAATTACCGTCACGGCCCTCACTGATAGTAGCATTGTCGGCCTAGTCCCCACTACAATGATCAGGTTGCACGTGAGGATCATCTACATCTGGCTCTAAAACTGGGTTATTTGCCTCGTCGGTAGTGCTACTCCCCTGATTTAAACAAATTTGTTAGACATTAAATTTATGGACGAAAACAAAAATATTGAAAGGTTAATGTTTTACCTTATCAGGCATTCTGGATCTTGGGACCTGCCCCAAGCTTCTGCGACGTTCAACTACAGCATGATAGCCGAAACGGAAAGCGATATTTTTATCTTCCTCTGTAGTTTCCGTTCCAAATTCATCACCCTACATTACATATGATTGTGTATTTTTAATCATATTTGATAGGATTACAAAAACGTTGGAAGGCGATACAATTAATTATAAGATGTTTAGCTACACTAGAAAATTTGGCAGAAATTCCGACGGCCAATTCATCGCTATTCCAACACATAGTCGTCGCAAGAGCGACAGTTCGAGGGCGGACAAACCGTGGTTTGTCATGCCGTCGCAGTTCCGACGCACGTAAAAAGTGCCGCACTATCGACACTTCTTCCGTCGCTTCCGAACAAGCGTCACTCTTCCGACGTCTCACAAACCGTCGCGCCTTCAACGTTTGTAAACTGTCGCACTTCCGATGAAATGTGGTTCGACGTTTGGAACGTCGCTCTTCCGACGCTTGTAAATGGTCGCAATTCCGACCCAACGTGGTCCGACGTTTTGGACACCACTCTTCCGATGTCTGTAAGATGTCGCAATGCCGACGATATGTGGTCCGACGTTTGGAACGTCGCTCTTCCGACGTTTGGAACGTCGCTCTGCCGACGTTTGGAACATCGCTCTTCCGACGTTTGTAATCTGTCGCAATTCTGACGAAATGTGGTCCGACGTTTTTATACTGTCTCTCTTCCGACGTTTCTAGGTTGTCCCAGTTCCGACGTCTACAAGGCGTCGGTAGACCGACGGAGGGTTCAATTTAAAAAAAAAAAATTTGAAACTTTAAAAGACGAGAAACGTTGTTTTGAATATATTATATGAAGTAAAACAATCCATGAAGTCATTACACTTTCACATATGAATATTGGAACCCAAATATCCATCCAGAAAAGTGGAAGTCCCACCCCAGACAACGATAGAAAAATACCCCATATCACATACAGGGACATGATATAAAACCCAGTAACGGTCCACATGGAGATTATCTACAAATCTGAGAAAGCATCCAAATATGCCCGAGGCATCTATAAGAAAGTGAAATAGCAGTATGTAGAATAGTAAAGCAATAGATAGAGTACCGACGTCCATTGCTCCAAATACAAATTAAAGTACCCAAAACCCTGCAACAGAGAAAAACGCTAATCATGTGAGGAGTGTGATATGTCCAAAATATAAAAATACCATCAGACCATATCAATAAACCAGCAACATAGACCAGCATCGCTAGTTTTGAAGGCAGAGTGATCAACATTAATCATTTTTTTTTTCACAAGAGAAAAAACGTTGTTTTGAATATATTATATGAAGTAAAACAGTCCATGAAGTCATTAAATTTTCACATCTGAAGATTGGAACCCAAATATCCATCCAGAAAAGTGGAAGTCCCACCCCAGACAATGATAGAAAAATACCTCATGTCACATACAGGGACATGATATAAAACCCAGTAATGGTCCACATGGAGATTATCGAAAATATGAGAAAACATCCAAATATGCCCGAGGCATCTATAAGAAAGTGAAATAGCAGTATGTAGAATAGTAAAGCAACAGATAGAGTACCGACGTCCATTGTTCCAAATACAAATTAAAGTACCCAAAATCCTTGAACACAGAAAAACGCTAATCATGTGAGGAGTGTGATATGTCCAAAATATAAAAAGACCATCAGACCATATCAATAAACCAGCAACATAGACCAGCATCGCTAGTTTTGAAGGCAGAGTGATAAACATTAATCATTTTTTTTTCACAAGAGAAAAAACGTTGTTTTGAATATATTATATGAAGTAAAACAGTTCATGAAGTTATTACATTTTCACATCTGAAGATTGGAACCCAAATATCCATCCAGAAAAGTGGAAGTCCCACCCCAGACAGTGATAGAAAAATACCCCATGTCACATACAGGGACTTGATATAAAACCCAGTAACGGTCCACATGGATATTATCGACAATCTAAGAAAGCATCCAAATATGCCCGAGGCGTCTATAAGAAAGTGAAATAGCAGTATGTAGAATAGTAAAGCAACAGATAGAGTACCGACGTTCATTGTTCCAAATACAAATTAAAGTACCCAAAATCCCGCAACAGAGAAAAACGCTAATCATGTGAGGAGTGTGATATGTCCAAAATATAAAAAGACCATCAGACCATATCAATAAACCAGCAACATAGACCAGCATCGCTAGTTTTGAAGGCAGAGTGATAAACATTAATCATTTTTTTTTTCACAAGAGAAAAAACGATGTTTTGAATATATTATATGAAGTAAAAAAGTCCATGAAATCATTATATTTTCACATCTGAAGATTGGAACCCAAATATACATCCAGAAAAGTGGAAGTCCCACCCCAGACAGTGATAGAAAAATACCCCATGTCACATACAGGGACTTGATATAAAACCCAGTAACGGTCCACATGGAGATTATCGACAATCCGAGAAAGCATCCAAATATGCCCGAGGCATCTATAAGAAAGTGAAATAGCAGTATGTAGAATAGTAAAGCAACAGATAGAGTACCGACGTCCATTGTTCCAAATACAAATTAAAGTACCCAAAATCTGCAACAGAGAAAAACGCTAATCATGTGAGGAGTTTTATATGTCCAAAATATAAAAAGACCATCAGACCATATCAATAAACTAGCAACATAGACCAGCATCGCTAGTTTTGAAGGCAGAGTGATAAACATTAATCATTTTTTTTTCACAAGAGAAAAAACGATGTTTTGAATATATTGTATGAAGTAAAACAATCCATGAAGTCATTACATTTTCACATCTTAAGATTGGAACCCAAATATCCATCCAGAAAAGTGGAAGTCCCACCCCAGACAATGATAGAAAAATACCCCATGTCACATACAGGGACTTGATATAAAACCAAGTAACGGTCCACATGGAGATTATCGACAATCTGAGAAAGCATCCAAATATGCCCGACGCATCTATAAGAAAGTGAAATAGCAATATGTAGAATAGTAAAGCAACAGATAGAGTACCGACGTCCATTGTTCCAAATACAAATTAAAGTACCCAAAATCCTTGAACAGAGAAAAACGCTAATCATGTGAGGAGTGTGATATGTCCAAAATATAAAAAGACCACCATACCATATCAATAAACCAGCAACATAGACCCGCATCGCTAGTTTTGAAGGCAGAATGATAAACATTAATCATTTTTTTTTCAGAAGAGAAAAAATGCTATTTTGAATATATTATATGAAGTAAAACAGTCCATGAAGTCATTACATTTTCACATCCGAAGATTGGAACCCAAATATCCATCCAGAAAAGTGGAAGTCCCACCCCAGAAAATGATAGAAAAATACCCCATGTCACATACAGGGACATGATATAAAATCCAGTAACGGTCCACATGGAGATTATCGACAATCTGAGAAAGCATTCAAATATTCCCGAGGCATCTATAAGAAAGTGAAATAGTAGTATGTAGAACAGTAAAGCAACAGATAGAGAACCGACGTCCATTGTTCCAAATACAAATTAAAGTACCCAAAATCCTTGAACAGATCAAGAAAAACGCTAATCATGTGAGAATTCTAAGTAAAGTTAATCTATTAACATTGCGAATAAAATTACACCGAAGTCAAAAACATCGCCTGGCCATACTCATGGAAATTTTGTCATCAAAAAATCAAAAAATTAAGAAGACTGCCCTCATACGGGGAAACCAATCTTGAACGTTTAATTTACAGAATTCAAAAATATTACAAAGGTCCAGCACAGTAAAATAAACTAAAAGCAGCCCAATTAAGTGGGCCTGTTAAGCAAGAAAAACAAATTAACCAAACTACTCCTCTGGTGGTTCCTCCACGATTCGGCACCATCCTTCGGAAGGTCCAGGATCGCTAGGTGCTACCTCCACATGCATGCCACGGCTCCCCTCCTGAAGGCCCGAATGCTGGCCGGCTTTTTCCGAGCTCAGACCCGTCGAACGGGTGCATTCTTCCTCTGTTTGGGCCTCCTCGCGGAAGACCACAGTGACTAAAGCCGTGATTCGCGGGCGGTTGAGAGAGCAATTAAAGGAAAATTGCACAGTGCGCGTCGTGGGAGAAGGTGAACTAGCGGTGGGGAAGCGAGGAGCAGGGGAATCCATACGGTGGCCAGATCCTACAAGCCGACCCCACCCACTCCTAGTATTTGGATATTGACCTGCGTAATAATCACTGGACTGGCCGGAAGTCGACTCTGTTGAGGGGCTAGAGGGAGCGCGTAGGGGTTGACCTCTAGTGCTCCCCTTGCGGCAACGCATCCTATGACGCACGCGAGGCATGGGTGCAATCTCAGGCACAGTGGGCACAAGAGGAGACGGAGAAGCAGAATTCCAATTAACAGAGGAAGACAGATGGAGACAGAACCGAGAGAAATGCAAATATGCAGCAAGGTCTAGGCATCAGTTCAGCTAGCCACTTCTCCTTATCGTCACAGTTAGCAGGCAGTGTAATCCAGCAACCGGCTTGTCTGAAAAACCATGGCTAAACGCCATTTTTTCGACCCGACTGCAATGCAATCAAAGGACGCCCGTCATAATTAATCTCTGATCATTAATAACGAGAGCCGAAGGCCGGATCAAATTGGAGCGTGCGGAATCGCTAAGAGGAGTGGAGGTCTGATCTTGAACAGTGTTAAAAATTAATTAATGCGGATTTGATGTGAAAACTTAATTGAACAGCGTTAAATGTTAATGCAATTGATATGAAATCGCCATATCCATGTCCCATCGCCTTAAACGCCATCGAATGCACCTGCAGCCGGGAGCAGGGCAAGTTTTTATTGAGGACACGTGGCAGAAATTGATTGGAGCGGATCTTTGTTTGGGCCGCTCGTGCAGTGGAAATCCGGACCCGTAAAATATTAGGGCGAATTTGATAAGAAATTCGCGTCACAAAATTGGCCGACGTCAGCAGGCTATTTTGGAATGCGAATTTGGTTTGAATTATGGTTTATCGCCGTTTGAAGTCCGGCGGGCTCGACTTAAGAACAATTTTGTTTGATCCCATCTTATAAAATTTGTGTTGTTTTTCTTTGATAATACACATATTTATAATAAATCATGGGAATACCACACTAAACATGTGGAAAAGTTATATAAATAATTATTGAGAACAATCATTTTTATGTAAAAATATCCAAGGCGAGGTCTGTGTAGAGAACCGGGGTCATGAAAACTGTTCAAATATAAAAATCCCGCTTAATAAAGAGACAAAATTGTTGTGCTTTCGGAACCTGACCCGAGGATTGGACATGAGTTAACAAACAAAAGGATAGCTGAACCAGACATGCACCCGTGGTCAAGCCCTCTACCAAAACCACGAGCGGAATCACAAAAGCGGGTTGCCCATATCGCACCGCTTTTGCGGAGTAGGCGGTATTTCCTATTCGCGAGCGATTCCATAGGGAATGCGACACGTGGTGAAGTGACCCCCGGAAAACCACCGTTTAACCCGCGCCATCGCACGTTAAAGCCCGACTTTGGAAGCCGAGCGAAATTGCCAAGAGTCGTTGATTTGGAGAAGGGCCATCGGACGGTGGTCGAACGTTGAACTTGCCCGGAGGTTAACTAAGGTGTGCGGAGGATATCTAGGTACGATACGAGTGTTTGATTGGTTATTGATATATATAGGTGGGGTCGGAGTATAATGAAATTGTTTAATTAAACGATTGGCGGATAATTAGCATAAGTCTGGAGCGTGATTGTTGTAAGGATGGGTGGTGAAATATAGAGCCGAAAGTTCATTACAAGTTATTTATTTAAAAAGAAACGTGGAGTATAAATACAAAGTGTTGAAAGTTAAACATTGGTTATAAGGATTGGAGATAATATAAAGTCGGGAATATAAATTAACGTCCAACCATTGTGGATAGTATTTATTTATCAAATTCTACGAATTTGATAAATAAACCCGAAGAAAGAAGAAGTCAATTAAGACTCAGGCTGGAGGAAAAGAACGGGGTAAACCAAGGGAAAATGCTGACAGAGCGATTGTAGACACACCAGCGCTCCTTGGGGGTCCAATTTTAGTTTTGTTGCGTCACACGATGATCTCTCTTCTCCGGCATTTACTTGTATTGAAGATCACTATTCTAGGAATAAGGAGTTATTTTCTCCAAAAATAACCCTAGCCAAACATTGACAATGCATCAAGGATATCTTTCTGTGCTTCATAAGTACATATGTTCTACTTCTAAATCATGTCTTGGAAGTGGTTGTTTTTCTGGAAATTATTCACCAGCTGGTTTCATACCAAAGTCTTTTTCTCATTTTCAGCATCCAATACATGAAAAAGATAATGGTTTAAAACAACATAAATATTTGAAATTTTGCAAGAATTGTCTAGCACACTTTGAATATGAATTTTGAAGTCAAGTGCATGATGCTGTATAGGATCAAGTGTCATTTTGAATACAAAATGTTTCACAAGAAACTTCTCAACATGCTACCCTGCAGTAAGGATTAAATGACAATATTGCATCAACTATTTCCATAATAAAAGTGCACCTCTGCCATAAGACTAAACAACTACAAATGTTGTAGATCTAACAAGACCACACAATCAAATGTATTCCACAAGGCCAATACTGTATGAAAAATGAAAAGGAGTTTGCAACCAAAAATACCTTAGGCAACTAATTCAATTAGATACACCAAACCATTAGCAAAAAGGAAAACCAGCCTACTCAAAAGGCAAGCGTTTACCTCCTTTGACAAAACTTTGAGTTCCAAAACAAGGGCCTTTATTGTCTTGTCAATGCCCCTAGTAATTTGAATGGGGTTTGCACCTGCTGCAACAACCTAAACAAAAAGGTTTCATTTCAAATTATTTTCCACAAATTTAAGATACAACCATTGTCAGCTTTGTATTTCCTAACAAGCTCATAAATTTTGACAAAAGAACCAAAATTTTTTAATACCTGATAGCAATTTTTTCACTCAAAAACTATCTTAGACTCAATAAGCCCAACCCAAAACTAAAAAACTAAACACCATAAGACCCTACAAAAATGAATAGATGATCTTAATCCAGTACTATCGACAAAAAGTTACCTTTACACCCTCACTTATTAAACCATGTGCTGTTGAATTTTAACTTCAACTGCTGCAGCAGAAGGACGGATGCAGCAGCAACATTTTTTTTTGGAGGTTGCTTGCATGCCATCCAGAAATTTAATTCAACATTTAAAATTCCTGCAAGTTTTTTTTGTAGATGGTCGCAGCCATATTTCTGTACAGGATTGTATTTAAACACAACAACCAGCATTAACGCAATTCACCAACCAGAAATTAAACAAACAGAAATTTACCCGACAGCTTTGTAAATTCAAAAGGAGGACACGTGGAGCATTAATATTGGATCGCATGAAATTGAAGGGAATCTGAAAACCTGAAAACCGGACCCGAATTTTTTATAGGGCACATTGGATTGTGAATTCGAGTTAAAATTAGGCAGACGTCAGCATCCCATTTTGGAACGCGAATTTGGTTTGAAATTCAATCTATTTAGACTTTTGAAGTCCGACGGAAAGGGTTCTTTAATTTTTTGATAGTTTAATATATACATATGTTATATATATATCATATGCGAAATGAAAGGTGGGCCATAGAATTTAGTTTTAATTTTTTTTTTTTTTAAAGAGGGTTTATTATAATATGTTTTATATGTTCCGGCATATAAAAATAAAAAGGTCGAAAAATCTTGGTAGTTTTTTTTATAGACAGTACGTAAATTTTTTATTACATAGCAGTGTGTAAAAAGTGAAAAACTGAGTGTAACTTTTTAAGTGTGTATGCACAGCAGTGCGAAAGGGAAAAACACAGCAGAGTGTCTTAGAGACAGAGTATGTTTGTTTTGAACAGACAGTGAGTTGGTTTTATGCACCGCGTTTTGTAGCAGTCATAATTTTGTAATCCCTCTCAGTGAGGAAGAAGTGTAATAGTTTTTTTTTGAGTTATTGAAGGGAATAGAAGTTTGTTTTCAAAGTATTGAAACTTTGTCTCCTGTCAAAGAAATTTTTATTTTCTCTGTGTTAGAGGAAGAGAGATTTATTCTCCATTCATTGTTCTGGAATTTTTCAATATTCCAACATGTGCAAGAACAACAAATGTTGTGGTTCCATCCCCAGCTAAATCATTTGTCTTTGCCGCAACTTGCCTTACCAACTTGGCCCCAATATTTTCAACTGGGTCCTCTAATTCAACCAATAAAAAGGCCAAAACCATAGCATTGAGATACATTTCATTACACCGTCAATAACAATAAAATTTGACTCAGCCATAACCCTTTCCTTTTATTGTTGTGAAAAGATTTATGCATTACTCTAATGTGGCTAGTCCATAGGCCAAGTAGACCACTGGGCAACAAATATGTTTCCTTTCACCTTTGAGTTTTCAAATTATGCCTACCAAATCTAAGACATTTAAGAGGGGGAACTAATACAACGTTAAAAAGAAAACCAGAGCACACATCTACAAATTACCTCCTTAGCTACCGTCACACCATCATTAACTATTTTCGGAGAACCATGCTTGCTCTCCAAGACAACATTTTTCCCTTCGCCCCAAGGGTGACTCCAACAAGATCAACAACTTTGTTCACACCGCCTGCAAGACAAATTGACAATGCTTTCAGTAAGTGTGCAATTGAATGCCAGACCATATGCCAAAACAACCCTCCATGAAAAATTAAAATAACACATTAAAATAGAATATAAGTGGACAAGGAAAGATCCACCGTAGTGAAGTTTCACGTGCAGGTGACCTTCCTTTAAACATAATTTTTTCTCTGACCTACAATTTTTTTGTCACTGAGCCATCCTTGTTGAAGTACAACTCCTTTTCCATAGCTCTTGTATTAAATACCTTCTCTCTGTCGCGTAATCTCAGAGTCCCTCTTCTGCTTGAGCGATTAAAGGAAATGGGTGAAAAAACTGAAAGAGAAGACAATTGTCCGCCATAATTATCAAACATTGCACCCAACTTCTTCCCCTTTCCATTGTTACCCAATGAGGTAGATGTGGCAATTGTTGTCATACCGCCCAAAGCAGAGGCCATCTTCTGTTATGCTGATTATAGAATTACAAAATCTTCATATTAGTATGAACCTTAAAAAACATGACTCCCATTGCTAAAAACCACTTTTAAGTTGTAACAGGCAAACTAAACAACTATCGCAACTTTTGGCAACTTCTGGAGCATTAAGAGATAAAAAACCAAAGAGAAATACAACCACAATCCTCATTTTAATGAGACCGGACTATATATTTGCATTAAGATAATAGAAAGAAATCACGACTATATTAAGGCCAACACAAAACAATCTTTAACCTGTGTCTCTCGCGGCCTTCAGGTTGCCATGCTAGAGGTTGCATATTTTTAATTTAAATTATTGACCTCTCGTGCCCATATATGAATGCATCCAATGGGATATCTACATCAAATGCTCCTTTATATCCCCAAAAAAAAATTCCCTACTACAAGAGCACCAATATTGATGGATCACCCCACACCATCCCACCCACTAGAAACGGTGAAAAAGGAAACCCGAGAAAACTTCCGAAATATCTCAAGATGACCATATGGGTGGTTCTTATGAATCAACCAACCATTCAGAACATGCTCATCAATCCAAACCATGAGTATTATGTGACGATATTCAAGCAGGCACTGAATCGGATTTATGAAGCTATGTTAGAGAAACCCTAAACTCTCACTGAAAATAGGTGAAATGTGGCACCACTCAGAGATTGACATGTGCCAATTGGTACAAGTGGTAGACAATCGGCATGCTCAAACAACGAGGTGATGCAGGAATGACATGAGGGAGAAAATATCAGAAAAGCCCCAAATCTGGAGAACTAAAGCTCATCACCAACCTGAGATTGACAACTTTACATGATGTAACCTATGAAATCGTAAATGGAGAAATCATAGTAACAATAAAGTAACCTATGTAACAACAAAGTCAGATTCATCCTGGGAGTGGTAATGGGAGAAATCATAGTGAACAACAGGAAACATGTAGAGTTGCTTACAATCAAATAGATGAAAAAACACATACAAAAAACCTAGATAATAATCATGAACAAGATTAATATTGAATTATGAACCGTAAAGGAACTTACAAAATGTGACATTACGAACCTGGTCAAGCGCACAAGCAAAAATATCCTAGACATGACCCTGGTTGACAAGTTGTATTGCTCATGATGCAAGAGGATTTGTACCTGCACTGCCAAGTCAATAAAAATCCATCATTATCTATACAATAAATACAAGTAATTGATGTTGTATTTTTTACTCTAAGATGCATTCTTATGATAATGTTAGAACATATGTTGAAAATGTCAAAACATACCTGAATAAGCTCCTCTTCGTTTCAAGAACAATTTATTGGAGTCGCATGAATTTGGAACAAGCCTCCCACGATCTGAAAGAGTAGCAACTAAGTCAATAGTGACTTTTTTCTTGCTACGCTGGATCGAGGGAGGTTTGCTCCAAGATTAAATCGCTCCAATAAATTATTCTCTACTAAACAGGGCCAACCATGTGAAGGTGGAAGCTCTTATGGCCCCTCCCCCCCCCCTCACATCACTCTCAATTCCCCAATACCCAATCTATATTTCATTTTTTACTTTCATGAGCATAAAAAAAAATATTCAATAACTAATAAAAAAACAATTCAACAAAAAGTACGTAAGGAAACATTGCAATTAATGCTTGACATAAAAATAGTATGATAAATGAGTTTTATATAATGCAAAAAACGTTCCAAGTATGGTAACATTTGTCTTATAATAATACAATATTTTACATTGTCAAATTTTCTTTTTCTTCTTCCTATTTTTAAAGCTCCTAATTACATCATCAATATCATCGTGCTCTGCTCCTGTTTCATGCCTTTCAACCCACACTGCTGACCTAGTTGCGTATTCACGATGTCTGGGCTCATCCAATGACGAGGCATCGCCTACAAAAACAGATAATATTAAATTTTAATTGTCAGTTTTTAAATATCATTGAACTAGTTCGGTAATATTAATAAAAAAAATTGCAATGAGATTATTTACCTGGTGCACCAGTTGTCGGCGCTGACCTAGTTGCGTAGTCACGATGTCTCGTCTCATCCAGTGACGGGGCATCGCCTACAAAAACAGATAATATTAAATTTTAATTGTCAGTTTTTAAATATCATTGAACTAGTTCGGTAATATTAATAAAAAAAATTGCAATGAGATTATTTACCTGGTGCACCAGTTGTCGCCGTTGGGACCGTTGCCCTGTCTTCCTCTCTGGTGGTAAGATCCTCAAGGGAAACATTCTATGTCATTTAAACAAAAAACGTTATAAGGACAACCATCAAGGTATAATTAGAAAAAATTATAAGTGGAAATTAATTACCGTCACGGCCCTCACCGATAGCAGCATTGTCGGCCTGGTCCCCACTACAATGATCAGGTTGCACGAGAGGATCATCTACATCTGGCTCTAAAACTGGGTTATTTACCTCGTCGGTAGTGTTGCTCCTCTGATTTAAACAAAGTTGTTAGACATTAAATTTATGGACGAAAACAAAAATATTGAAAGGTTAATGTTTTACCTTATCAGGCATTGTAGATCTTGGGACCTGCCCCAAGCTTCTGCGACGTTCAACTACAGCTTGATAGCCAAAACGGAAAGCAGTATTTTTATCTTCCTCTGTAGTTATTGTTCCAAAGTCATCACCCTACATTATATATGATTGTGTATTTTTAATCATATCCGATAGGATTACAAAAACGTTGGAAGGCGATACAATTAATTATAAGATGTTTAGCTACTTAATTACAATTCTTGCAGCTAATTTCAAGTAGCCACCCTGGCCGATCTTGTGATGGCCCTTTTTCTCAATCCTAGCTTTGGTTGCCTTTGAGGTGTCAGCAACCTAGCATCAAAAGATTGAAGTCAGATATGACGTAGCACACTTTTATTTTAGACATAAAGAAAATTAAAGCTATTGAATTAAAGTTGTAATTTACCTTGCGGGTCCAGTTGGCATTTTTCCTTCTTTCTTTGCCCTTTTCTCTTTTCCGTCATTGATGAGTGCTCTCCACTCACTCTCTGAAACTGTGAGAGGACGCTCATATCTAGTGTTAAATTGCAATTGCGTCCTATAGGTGTCCCTGGTATATTTCAAATATTTGCCGGCTACCTGAGCCACCGCTTTTCTGTCAAATGTGCCGACCCCAAAAAGGGCTTCTAGATAATCTAGAAGTTCTTTTTTCAAGTTGGAATTTTGGGAATTCCACCCTGTACATATGGTTGGGCCAAAAATTACCAACGCATGGCTCTCCAGAATCCTGTAGAACTCATTGTTTCCTACACAGAATAAAACCAAAAAAAAAAAAAAATATTATCATTAATTTAAAAATAAAAATCATGATAAAGAGATAAAGTACATGAAATAGTTAAAATATTAAAATTTACCTGGGAGTTGTACATGCTTTATAGGGACACCCTCATCGTTCACCAACAACGTGCCATTAATGTTCCCTGTGGAGCTGACACGTGTAGCTCCAGGAAACGCAATAATGTAGTTGGCCATATCAGCCTCATCATTGCCAACACGTTCAGCGGTTGGCTGGGTGTCTTCTTGGGCAGGGTGTGTTTCTTGGCTAGCACCTAAAGGAGTAGAAGGTGTATGAGAGGGTTGTTGGGCAATCTCTTGCCCTTGTGTCCCACTACCACCAACACTGGGTTCAGCAAATGCCATAAAACGCTACATACAAAAGAACTTTTTGTTAGTTTAGTCAATGTAAAAATTAAAAATCAAACTATCACAATTCATCTCATGCAGAACAAAAAAAATATCCTTCTGAATTTTTATTATTACCTGATATCTTTCTAGCTGCCTCATAAGATGTTGTATCCTCTCTTCTGTTTCAGGTGTTTGAGGCGTGTCTATAAAAGTATTAAATTCCGACCTTGCATCTCGTGCCTTTTTTTTGCAACAAGAACACTGGAGATAGGGATGAAGAAAGCTCTTCCTCAAAGAGGGAATCATCAGGCGTACCATGGCTAGGTGTCTGCATATTTGAACAAAATTAATATTATTTCAATTATGTAAATAACTAAAATACCTGAAGATAAAGCAATGCTGGCACTTTACATGTTCTTCGGCTGGCCTCTTTCCGCGATCATCCCGTCTCGAGGTTGTTCCTGCACTGCTCTGATCAGTCTGCCACATTGCAATAAAATTATAAATGTAAAAACTTGAAAACAATATCTAACTTGAAAACACCAAATGAAAACTGAAATAATTTCTAATAAGACACCGGAAGACAGAGTTAGAGTTTCAAATATGCCTTACATTGAATTCAGTCCTGGAAACATGTCATTGCACATTAAGGCACCCAAACATTCAATCCACGAATGATATATTTAAGTAGGCTTCTCCTATTATGGGAAAACACCATACCTATAATGCATTCACTTGCATGTATAAAGGGAAAGGAAAACATGTTTTCATACAACGGTGACAAAGGCATCTTGGGGAAAGGTATCCTCAATTTTTATTTATGTTGTTCACCCACACCACTCGTGTTTTCACTAATCCTGTTTTGTCATTTTTGGATTCAAATTAAGTTAAGGCCTTAAGTATTTTTTGACCTTTCCGTGTAGGTTTTATAAGTGGCATGTATGGATTTTCCATTAATTCTGCACTTTTTCTCTTCATGCGCATGTTTCCCTGGAAATCAAATGCATGATTTAGTCCCATACATTTAACAAGTTGTTGGATCAACTCTATAGGAAATATCATGTTTCCTATTCAATCAAAATTTATCTCAGTTAGGGTAGGTAGGAAGGTTTTCCCTTTGTATTAATAGGGCACTTCTAGCTTGCATTTTTATTATATCTTTCAAATTTAGTGTCGTTTCAATTAGGGCATGAATTTTTGCAACTTTCAAGGTGAGAATGAACAAAGACAAATTTTTGTGATGGATGACCGTATATGACTCCATGGCCAGAGGAAAAGGCACTAATCTACTTCTTCAAATATCTATAGTTCTCATTCACCTCATACGGAGATGGTCCCTGATTTTGAGCCAAATGTTGCAGCAAAAAGTTCTCCCCCTCCATAATTTGATATTCAATGGAAATTTCTTAAATTGATGATGGGGCATGATTATGGAACATTGGCACATACATATGTAATGGAATTCCAAGATCATGATATATGTTTGCATATGTTTATGGAAATGTTCCACCAAGTCCCCTGGAGGTGGGAGCGAGGGGGCGAGGGAGCGCGGGAGCAGCCTATGCAAAAGCTCCCTACCAATGTTCAGGAAACGTGGGGGGACGTCGAGGTCATAAAAATTATAAAATTTAATATTTAAAATGTAACTATATTTTTGCAAGGAATGTATATACAGTCATCATACACTTGCATCATGAAAGATAAATCATAAATGATAAAATTACAAATCGATGAATGATGAATCATATAATTGAAACAAATTAAAAAGTTAAAAGTTAAAACATACATCATACAATCATGCATGTAAGTTTGTAAGTTTGTAACTATATAATCATTAATGTAACTACTAACAATGTACAATGAAAATAAAGTTTAAGATATCATATGAAATATTATATCAAGATTCAAAATAGAGTTTAAACTGAAGTTTACAACTCAAGTCTGAAACATAAAACTTAAACGTAAATAAGTTATGTCTGAAACATAAAACATAAAACATAACATATGAATATCAAATGATATCATCATAATGATAAATGAGCATAAATGCTCAAGTTAATGCCCCACTAGTCTCTGCATCCAACTTCTGCACGAATATATCAAGATCAACCATGTCACCATCTGAATCTGAATCACTTGGATTGCCAAATATGCTAAGTGGCACATCAACTTTTAACACGAAACCATAAACTAAGCGGGGCGGTGAGGGGACGTGAGGGGGCGTGAAAGGGGGTGTGAGGGGGCGTGAGGGGGCGTGAAAGGGGGTGTGCGGGGGCGTGAGGGGGCGTGAGGGAAACATCCCCTAGAAGTCCCCAAGACCCCGGAGCGTGAGGGGGCGAGGAATCTAGACCCCTAGGTGGGGGGGCGAGACCCCATGTAACACTGGTTTATGGAGGTGGTGGAGCAAAATAGAGCTGAAATTTTTCACATAAAAAGGACTATGGGCTTGACTAATGGTTCCATTTAAAAAATGATATCTAGACAGAGAATAAGTGTAGCATGCAAACATGCATTGAAAATCCATCTGAGTTTGCATTGTATTACTTATGATGGATCCAAATTTGGGTTTCAAAATGCCAGGTTATGGCATGATTTTGTCGAGAAACCCTTAGTTGGATTCTCATGTTGGTTTAATTTATATTTTAAGTTTGTTTTGCAATCTTTGGGTGATAGTAACTCATGAACTAGGTTACCAATGTGTAACAATCATATTTCAAGAATAAAGCTGTGATTTTTTTATATTATTATTATTATCTATTAGCTACGAGTATTGACACCTAATGCCTGGAATTTTGACATCTTGATAGCATGGATAATTTCGAAAATGTTTCTAGTAATGTTAACATAATAACTATCATTACGTGTCTTCACTTTTGTCACCATAATAGACCTATGATATGGACTCATCACACAACTTCATATGCTATGTCCCAACAAGTTCAAATTGGTTGAACCTACCTCATAGTGTGGTTATTAAGGACAAGTTGCTTGATATATAACTCGATAGCATAGACCACGTTGCAGTTCTAAAAAGAATCCTCAAGTGTCAAAAAAACTTCACAATATGTTCTACTATAAAGCCTTTGGGATACCTGAAATAATATATGTATCATTGATGACTTTTAAAGTATGACAAGATCCAGAGGGAAAGGAAATCAATGGAAGAGTGATCCACCAATGAGAACCTAGAATTTAGCATCAGATGAGTTAGAGTCTAGGAAATTGAAACCCTATAATTTTAATTAGTGATGAAGGATATCACATAGGTAATTATATTTTCATGTAGAATAATCTGTTAATTCAAATTTAAACTACATAATATGAAAGGCATACCATAAATTTTTCCACGTAAGTCCAAACAACCTATAAAAAAGGGAAAACCTTCTTTTTCCATGGGAAATAATTTACCTTTCCTTTTTCAAGACAATCTAAATCACAAAAAATATGAACTATACTGCACACATTCTTGGATAATGTGAAAGTGGAAAGGAATACCCTACACAAGTGATGCACACATGTACATTTGAACACTAATAGATTTTTGTAGTTGAAATGCAATGCTTGTTTTCATTTAAATGTAGGGTTTTTAAAGCAGGGAGAAATAATGGCTGCCAAATTAATAAGCGTTTCTTTGGGAAAAATTAAAATCTTGTATTGGGTGATGAAGATAATAGAGGGTATTGAATCTTGATTCTTGACATCTAGAGAGAACCATACAGCCTAACACAATCCAATGGAATTGACCAAAAAAACCCAAATAGAGTCAACCCTACTATAGGAGGAAGGGCCTGCAGTAAGAACTTACCATTTTTGCAAGAGCTGAGGGCGAATGCTGTTCTGCAAGACCTGAGGGCGAATGCTGAGGGCGAATGCTGAGGGAAAATGTTGTTCTACAAGACCTGAGGGCGAATGCTGTTCTGAAAGAGCTGAGGGCGAATCCAGGGCGAATGTTGTTCTGCAAGAGCTCAGGGCGAATGCTGAGGGCGAATGTTGTTCTGCAAGAGCTCAGGGCGAATGCTGAGGGCGAATGCTGTTCTGAAAGAGCTGAGGGCAAATGCTGAGGGTGAATGCTGTTCTGCAAGAGAGGAGGGCGAATGCGCGCGTGATATCAGACGTTAATGTAGCACACATGGACATTTGAACACTAATAGATTTTTGTAGTTGAAATGCAATGCTTGTTTTCATTTAAATGTAGGGTTTTTAAAGCAGGGAGAAATAATGGCTGCCAAATTAATAAGCGTTTCTTTGGGAAAATTTAAATCTTGTATTGGGTGATGAAGATAATAGAGGGTATTGAATCTTGATTCTTGACATCTAGAGAGAACCCTACAGCCTAACACAATCCAATGGAATTGACCAGAAAAACCCAAATAGAGTCAACCCTACTATAGGAGGAAGGGCTTGCAGTAATAACTTACCATTTTGCAAGAGTTGAGGGTGAATTCTGTTCTACAAGAGCTGAGGGTGAACGTTGAGGGCGAATGCTGAGGGAAAATGCTGTTCTGCAAGAGCTGAGGGTGAATGCTGAGGGCGAATGTTGTTCTGCAAGAGCGGAGGGTGAATGCGCGCGTGATATCAGACGTTAATGTAGCTATTGCGACGGATACGAAACAATAAAATCATTTTTATGTAGCGTGCATATAAGTTTCGAATTTTTATGTAGCGCGCATATAAGTTTCGTATTTTTATGTGGCGCGCATATAAGTGTCGTTATACCGACGGCGGAAAAAGCGTCGCTATTGCGACGGGTACCTAAACGTCGCAATGGCGACACCTAGACATTGTGTCGCACTTGCGACGATTGGAATCATCTCAATAGCGACACTTTGGGCCATAGTGTCGCAATTGCGACGTCTTCCTCCAAACGTCGCAATTGTGACACTTTTCTAAGTGTCGGTATTGCGACACTTTTCTATAAACGTCAGTATAGCGACGGTTTCGGGCGGGATGGAAAAAATTTGGGGAAATTTCTGACATTTGGTCAAAAGCGTCGGAACCAAGTGTCGGATTTTCCGCCAAATGTAGTAGTGCTACTTAATTACAATTCTTGCAGCGAATTTCAAGTAGCCGCCCTAGCCTAGCTTGTGATGGCCCTTTTTCTCAATCCTAGCTTTGGTTGCCTTTGAGGTGTCATGAAACCTAGCATCAAAATATTGAAGTCAGATATGACGTAGCACACTTTTATTTTAGACATAAAGAAAATTAAAGCTATTGAATTAAAGTTGTAATTTACCTTGCGGGTCCAGTTGGATGAATTAAAGCTATTTTCTCTTTTTCGTCATGGATGAGTGCTCTCCATTCACTCTCTGGAACTGCGAGAGGATGCTCATATCTAGGGTTAAATTGCAATTGCGTCCTATAGGTGTCCCTGGTATATTTCAAATATTTTCCGGCTACCCGAGCCACCGCTGTTCTGTCAAATGTGCCGACCCCAAAAAGGGCTTCTAGATAATCTAGAAGTTCTTTTTTCAGGTTGGAATTATGGGAATTCCACCCTGTGTGTATGGTTGGGCCAAAAATTACCAACACATGGCTCTCCAAAAACCTGTAGAACTCATTGTTTCCTACACAGAAAAAAAATATATTATCATTAATTTAAAAATAAAAATCATGATAAATATGTTTTAGATAAAGTACATGAAATAGTTAAAATATTAAAATTTACCTGGGAGTTGTACATGCTTTATAGGGAAACCCTCATCATTCACCAATAACGTGCCATTAATGGTCCCTGTGGAGCTGACACGTGTAGCTCCAGGAAACACAATAATGTAGTTGGCCATATCAACCTCATCATTGCCAACACGTTCAACGGTTGGCTGGGTGTGTTTCTTGGCTGGCACCTAAAGGAGTAGAAGGTGTATGAGAGGGTTGTTGGGCAATCTCTTGCCCTTGTGTCCCACTACCACCAACACCGGTTTCAGAAAATGCCAGAAAACGCTACACACAAAAGAACTTTTTGTTATTTTAGTCAATGTAAAAATTAAAAATCAAACTATCACAATTCATCTCATGCAGAACAAAAAAAATATCCTTTTGACTTTTTATTATTACCTGATATCTTTCTAGCTAGCTCATAAGATGTTTTATCCTCTCTTATGTTTCAGGTGTTTGAGGCGCGTCTATCAAAGTATTAAATTCTGACCTTGCATCTCGTGCCTTTTTTCGCAACAAGAACACTCGAGATAGGGATGAAGAAAGCTCTTCCTCAAAGAGGGAATCATCAGGCGTACCATGGCTAGGTGTCTGCATATTTGAACAAAATTAATATTATTTCAATTATGCAAATAACTAAAATACCTAAAGATAGAGCAATGCTGGCACTTTACATGTTCTTCCGCTGGCCTCTTTCCGCGATCATCCCGTCTCGGGGTTGTTCCTGCACTGCTCTGATCAGTCTGCCACATTGCAATAAAATTATAAATGTAAAAAATTGAAAACAATATCTAACTTGAAAACGCAAAATGAAAACTGAAATAGTTTCTAATAAGACACCGGAAGACAGAGTTAGAGTTTCAAATATGCCTTGCATTGAATTCAGTCCTGGAAACATGTCATTGCACATTAAGGCACCCAAACATTCACTCCACGAATGATATATTTAAGTAGGCTTCTCTTATTCTGGGAAAACACCATACCTATAATTCATTCACTTGCATGTATAAAGGGAAAGGAAAACATGTTTTCATACAACGGTGACAAAGGCATCTTGGGGAAAGGTATATTCACTTTTTATTTATGTTGTTCACCCACACCACTCTCGTGTTTTCACTAATCCTGTTTTGTCATTTTTGGATTCAAATTAAGTTAAGGCCTTAAGTATTTTTTCACCTTTCGGTGTAGTTTTTATAAGTGGCATGTATGGATTTTCCATTAATTCTGCACTTTTTCTCTTCATGCGCATGTTTCCCTGGAAATCAAATGCATGATTTAGTCCGATACATTTAACAAGTTGTTGGATCAACTCCATTGGCAATATCATGTTTCCTAATCAATCAAAATTTATCTTAGTTAGGGTAGGTAGGAAGGTTTTCCCTTTGTATTAATAGGGCACTTCTAGCTTGCATTTTTATTATATCTTTCAAATTTAGTGTCGTTTCAATTAGGGCATGAATTTTTGCAACTTTCAAGGTGAGAATGAACAAAGACAAATTTTTGTGATGGATGACTGTATATGACTCCATGGCCAGAGGAAAAGGAACTAATATACTTCTTCAAATATTTATAGTTCTCATTCACCTCATACGGAGATGGTCCCTGATTTTGAGCCAAATGTTGCAGCAAAAAGTTCCCCCCCGCTCCATAATTTGATATTCAATGGAAATTTCTTAAATTGATGATGGGGCATGATTATGGAACATTGGCACATACATATGTAATGGAATTCCAAGATCATGATATATGTTTGCATATGTTTATGGAGGTGGTGGAGCAAAAAAGAGCTCAAATAGAGCTGAAATTTTTCACATAAAAAGGACTGTGGGTTTGACTAATGGTTCCATTTAAAAAATGATATCTAGACAGAGAATAAGTGTAGCATGCAAACATGCATTGAAAATCCATCTGAGTTTGCATTGTATTACTTATGATGGATTCAAATTTGGGTTTCAAAATGCCAGGTTATGGCATGATTTTGTCAAGAAACCCTTAGTTGGATTCTCATGTTGGTTTAATTTACATTTTAAGTTTGTTTTGCAATCTTTGGGTGATAGTAACTCATGAACTAGGTTACCAATGTGTAACAATCATATTTCAAGAATAAAGTTGTGATTTTTTTATATTATTATTATTATCTATTAGCTACGAGTATTGACACCTAATGCCCGGAATTTTGACATCTTGATAGCATGGATAATTTCGAAAATGTTTCTAGTAATGTTAACATAATAACTATCATTACATGTCTTCACTTTTTTCACCATAATAGACCTGTGATATGGACTCATCACACAACTTCATATGCTATGTCCCAACAAGTTCAAACTCGTTGAACCTACCTCATAGTGTGGTTATTAAGGACAAGTTGCTTGATATATAACTCGATAGCATAGACCACGTTGCAGTTCTAAAAAGAATCCTCAAGTGTCAAAAAAACTTCACAATATGTTCTACTATAAAGCCTTTTGGGATACCCGAAATAATATATGTATCATTAATGACTTTTAAAGTATGACAAGATCCAGAGGGAAAGGAAATCAATGGAAGAGTGATCCACCAATGAGAACCTAGAATTTAGCATCAGATGAGTTAGAGTCTAGGAAAATGAAACCCTATAATTTTAATTAGTGATGAAGGACATCACATAGGTAATTATATTTTCATGTAGAATAATCTGTTAATTCAAATTTAAACTACATAATATGAAAGGCATACCATAAATTTTTCCACGTAAGTCCAAACAACCTATAAAAAGGGAAACCTTCTTTTTCCATGGGAAATAATTTACCTTTCCTTTTTCAAGATAATCTAAATAAAAAAAAAATATGAACTATACTGCACACATTCTTGGATAATGTGAAAGTGGAAAAGGAATACCCTACACAAGTGATGCACACATGTACATTTGAACACTAATAGATTTTTGTAGTTGAAATGCAATGCTTGTTTTCATTTAAATGTAGGATTTTTAAAGCATGGAGAAATAATGGCTGCCAAATTAATAAGCGTTTCTTTGGGAAAAATTTAAATCTTGTATTGGGTGATGAAGATAATAGAGGGTATTGAATCTTGATTCTTGACATCTAGAGAGAACCATACAGCCTAACACAATCCAATAGAATTGACCAAAAAAACCCAAATAGAGTCAACCCTACTATAGGAGGAAGGGCCTGCAATAAGAACTTACCATTTTGCAAGAGCTGAGGGCGAATGTTGTTCTGCAAGAGCCGAGGGAGAACGTTGAGGGCGAATGCTGAGGACAAATGTTGTTCTGCAAGAGCTGAGGGCGAAATGCATGCACGTTTTCCGCAAGAGCTCGTGTATGCACGTCGAGGGCGAATGATGTTCGCAAGAGCCTGTGGCAAATGTCTTCTGCAAGAGCTCGTGGCGAATGCTGAGGGCGGTTAAGAGTGAGGTGAATGCACACCTGATATCGTACGCAATGTGCACACATGTACATTTGAACACTAATAGATTTTTGTAGTTGAAATGCAATGCTTGTTTTCATTTAAATGTAGGGTTTTTAAAGCAGGGAGAAATAATGGCTGACAAATTAATAAGCGTTTCTTTGGGAAAAATTTAAATCTTGTATTGGGTGATGAAGATAATAGAGGGTATTGAATCTTGATTCTTGACATCTAGAGAGAACCATACAGCCTAACACAATCCAATAGAATTGACCAA
Source organism: Pinus albicaulis (assembly GCA_034641835.2). Classification (NCBI taxonomy): domain Eukaryota; kingdom Viridiplantae; phylum Streptophyta; class Pinopsida; order Pinales; family Pinaceae; genus Pinus; species Pinus albicaulis. The sequence continues at coordinate 344,556,123 of CM076570.1, read as the reverse complement.
AAAAACCCAAATAGAGTCAACCCTACAATAGGAGGAAGGGCCTGCAGTAAGAACTTACCATTTTGCAAGAGCTGAGGGCGAATGTTGTTCTGCAAGTGCTGAGGGCGAACGCTGAGGGCGAATGCTGAGGGAAAATGCTGTTCTGCAAGAGCTGAGGGTGAATTCTAAGGGCGAATGTTGTTCTGCAATAGCGGAGGGCGAATGCGCGCGTGATATCAGACGTTAATGTAGCTATTGCGACGGATACGAAACAATAAAATCATTTTTATGTAGCGTGCATATAAGTTTCGAATTTTTATTTAGCGCGCATATAAGTTTCATATTTTTATGTAGCGCACATATAAGTGTTGTTATACCGACGGCGGAAAAATCGTCCTATTGCGACGGGTGCCTCCAAACGTCGCAATTGCGACACCTAGACATTGTGTCGCACTTGCGACGTTTGGAGGCAGCCGTCGCAATAGCGACGCTTTGGGCCATAGTGTCGCAATTGCGACGTCTTCCTCCAAATGTCGCAATTTCGACACTTTTCTATAAATGTCGGTATAGCGACGGTTTCGGGCGAGATGGAAAAAATTTGGGGAAATTTCCGACATTTGGTCAAAAGCGTCGGAACCAAGTGTTGGAATTTCCGCCAAATGTAGTAGTGATTTCAAATTCTCTTGCAAGTTCCTCCTTGAAAGATCTGATCAGTTGTTCATCACAAATTAAAATCAAGTCATCAACATATAAGAAAATAATGATAAATTTTCCTTCTGCCAAGATATGATAGAGGTTTGCATATGCTTCACTTTTGGTGAAGCCAAAACCGGTGAGATAGCTATCGATCCTAGTGTACAATTCTTGCTTGAGTCTGCACACATAAGACTCTAAATCAAAAGTATAAAAGCCTTCTAGTTGCTCAATGTACACCTCCTCCTAAATAACTCCATTGAGGAATGTTTTTCTTACTTCCATCTGGTAGATCTTTCACCCTATCTATGCAACCAGAGCAAGAATTGATCTAATGGATGAGTACCTTGCTACAGGAGCAAAGGTATCCTCATAGTCAATCCATTCAACTCTATAGTACCCCTTGGCCACAAATCTGCCCTTTTACTTCTCTATGCTTTCATATGTTGCATGCTTTACCTTGAAGATCCATCACGAACCCACAATTGATTTATTTTATGGTCTTGGGACCACTTCCCAAACACTATTATTTATAATGGATTTGTAATCCTCCACCATTGCATCAACCCACACAGTTTTCTCTACTACTTCCTCAAAATAGGATGGCTCAGTCTCTACAAGTTCAGTCATTATAGCCATGTATCCAATGTACCAATTTGGTGACCTTCTCTGCTTGCGCAAATTTGGAGCACCCACATTATCCCTTGCATCTTGCACAAATCTCTCAGCTTCCCTGGTTCTTTTCCTGCCTTATTTGGATGGTTCTACTTGAGTGGTGGTCTCCACTCTCTGCTCCTCAATTTATGGCTACTCCACAAGTTCTTGAGGCTCTTCCTTTGGAGCTAAAATATCCTCTTCTGGTGGGATATGAAGCTCCCTCTCAAGAGAGCACCACATCGCTTTCTCCTCATCAAATTTTACATCCCTTTGCACAACTTTCATTCTGAGAGAAGGCAAGTACACATGGTATTTGTGGGGAGTTTTTGTGTAACCCATAAAACCCCCAATTTTGTTGTCGGCTCTAGCTTCTTCCTTGATTTTTTGGAGACATGGCAGTAAAAAGAGGCTCTAAAAACCTTGAAGTGTGACACATCTGGTTTTCTCCCCAATAAATCCTCCTCTGGTGTAATCATGCCTAGAATCTGATAACGAATCTAATTCTACAAACAGACTGTTGTGTTTCGTGCCTCGTCCCACAAAATTATAGGTAGGCCTTGGTCATGCAACATCGCCCTCACTGCTACCACAATGCTATGGTTATTTTTCTCAGCCACCCCATTCTGTTGTGGGTTGTGGGGTGCTATCAACTCTCGTCAAATGCCTTCTTTTACACATAAATTTTTGAATTCATTCAACATGTACTCACCTCCATTATCGCTCCTAAGAGCCTTCACCTTCTTACTAGTTTCTTTCTCAACTAGTGCCTTGAATTCTATGAACTTGGATAATGTCTCATATTTCTTTTGTGTCAAGAAGATCTAGCACTTCCATGATAATTCATCAATAAAAATGACAAAATATTTGTGCCTGGTAGTGGAGGCTTTCGAGAAAGCTCCACAAACATCAAAGTGGATCCTTTCTAGGATTTACTGTGCTTTGTTGTCCCGATCATGGAATATGTATTTTGTGACTTCCCAAAAATACATTCGTTGAGTACATCATCCTAATAAAGTGCTCCTTTGGGGATTTTTGTGGTTATTTGTTTCATAATCTTCAGGGTGCCATGATGCAAATTTCAAAGTATTCTATTGCAAAATTCATCGAAATCGCATCTCTACACCTTCTCTGCCTTTGCACTTAATGTATAATAGTCTTCCACATATATCTTATACAGTTTCTTCACACAAACCCCAATCTACTTCACCTATCTCATGGCTATGTGTCTCACTAATTCTTTTCCGTTGCTGAAGATCACATCATAACCATTGTCTTCCAAAACTGCAACAAATATGATATTTTTCTTTACGCTCGGAATGAACATGGCATCCGTGAGCCTCGGAGGGGATCTTGACTCCCTCTAAAAGGTGACTATACTGACCTCAGTTGCGTTATACCTTATGTCATCCCGCATCTTGATGTGCATCTCCAAATATTTTTCTTCCAGGTCACTCAAAAAATCTCTATACCCTATCATGTGGAACGATGCACCTGAGTCCAAGTACCACACGCTCTCCATAAATGTGTTATCCATGCATGTGATAAGGGTAAATTATGTGAAAATTCCAAGTCTAGAATCCTACTACAGCCAACTAAAATTACTTCACCTACTTGTTATTGAATGAACAAGTTATTTATGGTTTTCTGTTGTAAATAATGAAGAAAATTACTACTGCAACCTTCACTTAATTAATTAAATAGGTCGAAATAAGAAATTGAGAAATAAAGAAAAACATCACACACAACACCGTTGTTTTTGGACAAACGTCCCCGGAAAAACCCAATGCGGAAAAACCGGTGCCGCAAATCTGAGGGTTTTATTATTAGGCAACATTTATTTCTGAATACTATATCAGTATGCCTTTCTGGCAATACAATATAGAAAATATTACTCGGCAAAAGAAATTAGTGATATTACCTCACTCTACACTACAAGTCCTAGCTGATCCGGTAGCCAAAATGACGAACCCCCAGCACTCTTGCGCTGCCTCTGCGCAGTAATTACGTGGGGCTGCATGGGGAAATGTGAAGGACTATGTCACCTCCTCTATTGGATCGATCTTCTCTCAGGAAACTCAATTCCAACCCTCCCAACTCAGAATCTTGATCTCCTAGAAAAATATCAGACTATTGCTCGGGAAGACTGTGCTGCCTCTGCATGTGGCCTTCGTGGCCCTATGTCACCCTCTCTGGGCACTGCGCTGCCTCCTCTGCATCTTTCTCTGCCTCTCCGCGGAGTATTCTTGTCCCCAGAGAATATCCTTTGACCAAAACTATCTTTTCCCCTCAACTGCGTGAGAATATCTCAATCAAATTTTTCCTCTGAGCACTACTCACTTCAAAAAATTCGATCTCTTGATCTCTTGGTGTGTGTTTTTCCAAATGACCCTCAAGTCTTCTTTATAATATTCTCATTGAGACTTCAAAGGCCCATGTTAGATCTCTAATCGATGGTTAAGATTACATTTTCACCTGATCTGTTTTTTCTAGAACATTCACACCCATATTCTATTAATTCACTTTAATTACTTTATCTTCCTGAGTTTAGACTTAGGGTCACTTTAAAATAATTAATTTTCTTAATAAAATAAAATCCGGGTGGAATTTCCTCAAACAATTTCTGGGTTATCTGGAATATATATGTCTAAGCCTATCCACAAAGTTTTAGACTTAGAGCACATTTGATGCTACCCCAAATAAACACTCCCTCTTAGCGAGGAATGTGCTCTATCAAATATGTCTTGTTACACACTGCTCTAACTCTGAAGCATCTCCCTTTGCACTACTGATGTCTAACATGTTGTCCACCAACTACTGCGCTGTTGCTACAACTGTATTGTTGTTGACCCTGCCACAATCATATGCCATGTTGCACATTGCTCTAACTCTGAAGCATCTCCCTTTGTGATACTAATGTTTGACATGTTGTCCACCAACTACTGCATTGCTACTACAATTGTACTATTTCTGACCCTGCCACGATCAACACTACATCTGTACTGCAACTCCCTCTCAAATGTTGCATCTACTACTATCACTGCCACTGATAACTCTACACTGGAAATCAGTTGTTGAGAGAAGCAACTGAAAAACATCCAAAAATTTGAACAAGTGTTCAGGATGCATCTTGATGCTGAAACTCAGACTGCTACTAGTCACATGATGCCCCTATGAAGCACTATGTTGTTGCTGCTCTACATTGTGCCTCTTTGCACTGCTGCAACTCTGCACTATGCTGCTCATATTCTGGTGCTGCTAACAACTGCATTTGTTTCTCTAACACTCCTTTGCACCAATTGAAACTCCTCCAGCCTTCTACTACTGATCTTGGGCTTCCATAGCAAGTTTTTTATCCAAGAGGTTGCCTAACTGAAGTTCTTGCGAACTTACATTTCAATTCTGCCCCATCTCCCTCCAGGAGATGTGTGGGCACTCATGGCATACTCATATTCTTCAATCTTTTCGGGCGCAACTTTTGGATCATGCTTCTCGTCCTTGTCCTTTTTCTTCAAAGGACACTGCCTTGTGTAGTGACCAAGTTCACCACACCTAAAGCATTTAATATTTGAGACGTATTTCTTCCATATTTGTCGCTCCTATTGCCCCTTGGATGCAAGGGTTTCATTTTCCTCCTCCTTTTCCTTTGACCCACTGCTACTATATCCATCAAGTTTACACTTGACTAGGTACCTCCTTATCTCTCCTTGCTGAACAATAGCCCACATCTCTTCCCAGCTTTGTAAGGTTTCTCTACCCAGGATGCTCTGGACGAAAACCTGCCATTATTTTGTGATTGCGTTGAGGGCTAGCCTTACCATCGTGGTAAGATAAGGTGTGGACCCCACGGCTACTAGTTGATCATAAGTTTATTGAAGCCTAGATAGGAACGGAATAATATTCTACCCCTTCTACATCTGAATCATCCTCATTTTATTCTCTAAGTACATATTTCGTTGTCTAGAAGGTCCTTTGTATAGTGATGCTAAGGCTTCCCACATCTGCCTAGTTGTTTCCATGCTGCCTATGTAGGAAAATATGTGATATTTGACTCCATCAAGGAGAATCCTCTTAGCCTGTGTCATATTAGTTGTGTACTTCTTCAGCAGATTTGGATCTGCAGGCACAACTACCGTACTAGTCACAAAAACGTTTAGATATTATTCATTTAGAAGGCATGTGATTTGCACCTTCCAGATTACATAGTTGGAGGCTTCCTCCTCCAGCCTGTTACTACTGATCACTTGGGCTCTCGTAGCAAGGTTTTGATCCAAGAGATGAAATCCTCAAGGATCCTTCCCAACTAAAGTTCTTGCGAACTTACAGTTCAATGTCGCCCCATCTCCTTCCCGGAGATGTGTGGGCACTCATGGCATACTCATCTTCTTCGATCTTTGCGGGCGCAGCATTCGAATCATGCTTCTCGTCCTTGTCCTTTTTCTTCAAAGGACACTGCATTATGTAGTGACCAAGCTCACCACACTTGAAGCATTTAATATTCGAGATGTCTTTCTTCCATCTTCGCTGCTTCTCCTTCCCCTTGGATGAAAGGGTTGCATTATCATCCTCCTCCTTTGTCTTCGAACCACTACTACTGTTGCCGTCAAGTTTACACTTGACTAGGTCTCTCCTTAGCTCTTCTTATTGAATAGCAACACACATCTCTTCCTATCTTGGAAAGGTTTCTTTTCACAGGATGCTCTAGAGAAAAAATTGCCATTCTTCTGTGACTACGTTGAGGGCCAACCTCACCATCGTAGTAGGTTGAGGTGTGGACCCCATGGCCACTAGCTGATCATGAGTTTCCTGAAGCCTAAATAGGAATGAAACAATACGCTCCCCCTTCTCCATCTGAATCATCCTCGGTTTGTTATCTAAGTACATCTTCCATTGTTCAGAAGATCCTTTGTATAGTGACGCTAAGGCTTCCCACATATGCCTAGTTGTGTCCTTGCTGGTTATGTCGGATGCTATGTGATATTTGACTCCATCAAGGAGCATCCTATTATCCTTCGCCATATCAGTTGTGTAATTCTTCAACGGATTTGGATCTGCAGGCACATCTACCGTACTAGTCACAAAAATCTTGAGATCGTATTCATCTAGAAGGCATGTGATTCACGCCTTCCAGATTATATAGTTGGAGGCTCCCTCCAACTGATCCTAATCTATAATCCTGTGAGTTTCCATGTCCATCAAGAAAATATCGAATTTTGTCCCTCTCTTTCTCCTTTGTGCAACGCTGGACTAGCTTACGCACTCCTTACTGGATATTGTAGATCATCCACCCATATCTGCTTCTCATATCTCGAAAAATAGAATTCACTGGCTAGGAATTCCACGAGGAACAAAATGCCCTCACTGTGATTTTTCTCTCACTTTTGACAACTTTTTGTCCAACAAAAGACCTGCAGAAAAAATTGTGTCCCACCAGCTCTATGCTGAGGCCCTGCGCTACTCCCTCTAACTCATAAAAACCTTGATCTGGAAGCCCTTCCTCTCTGTCAACTCACTAACAGAGAGACTTTCCTCGAAAATTCAGCCCTCCTGGTCTGGACTACGCAATCCCTCTAGGGATTCGAACTACTACCTTCTGTAGTGATTCAGCCTCCTTCTCAGTGTTGGATCTGCTCTTCTTGTCTCACCTACAACACTATGATACCATGTGAAAATTCCAAGTCCATAATCCTACTACAGCCAACTGAAATTACTTCACCTACTTGTTATTAAATGAACAAATTATTTATGATTTTCTACTGTAAGTACTGAAGAAAATTACTATTTCAACCTTCACTTAATTAATTAAATATGTCGAAACAAGAAACTGAGAAATATAGAAAAACATTACACATGACACCGTTGTTTTTAGACAAACATCCCCGGAAAATCCCAATGCGAGAAAACCGATGCAACAGATCTGAGGGTTTTATTATTAAGTAGCAGTTATTTATGAATACAATCTCTAGATGCCTTTCTGGAAATCTAGTACATATAATATCACTCGACAAAAGAAATTAGTGATATTACCTCACTCTACACTACAAGTCACGGTTGATCTGATAGCTGAAACGACGAACCCCCAACACCCTCTATGATGCCTCTGCGTTGTAATTACATGGGCATGCATGGGGAACTCTGGAGGACTACGTCACCTCCTCTTATGGATCAATCAACTCTCGGGAAACTCAATTCTAGCCCTCCCGACTCAGAATTTCGATCTCTTAGCAAAATATCAAACTACTACTCAATAAGACTCTGTTGCCTCTACGTGTGGCCTTCCTGGCCCTGCGTCACCCTCTCTGGTTGTTGCGTCACCCTCTCTGGGTGTTGCATCACCCTCTTTGGGCACTACGCTACCTCCTTTGTTTCTTTCTCTGCCTCTCTGTTGAGTATCTTGGCCCTGGAGAAGATCCTCCAACCAAAACTGTCTATGCCCCTCAATTGCATGAGAATCTCTTGATCAAAGTTTTCATATGAGAACTGCTCACTTCAGAAAATTTGATCTCTTGATCTCTTAGTGTGTGTTTTTCCAAATGACCCTCAAGTCTTCTTTATATTATTTTCATTAAGACTTTAACGGTCGAGATTAGATCTCCAATCAATGGCTAATATTATATTTTGACTTGATCTGATTTTTCTAGAACATTCACACCCATATTCTATTAATTCGCTTTAATTATTTTATTTTCCTAAGTTTCAACTTAGGGTCACTTTAAAATAATAAGTTTTCTTAATAAAATACAATCCGGGTGGAATCATCCCCAAACAATTTCTGGGTTATCTGGAATAAATGTGTCTAAGAGTCTCCACAAAGTTTGAGACTTAGAGCACATTCAATGCTACCCCAAATCAATAAATTCAAGCTTGAACTATGAAGCCAAGGCTTTACATGCTGCTCCTCGTAAGGTCTTATTGCTTGCCTTTTTGTGTGGACACTTCGTGGCATAGTGCCTGAATTCTTGACAATGGAAGAATTTAATTTTGGACAAATCTTTCATCTTGCCCCCTTAACTAGATTATGGTTTGGATTGATATTTCTTCCCTTTTCCCTTCTTTGCCTTTCTAGCCAATACAAATTTTTCTTCATCCTCGCCCTTGGATGAATTCCCATATCTGGTATTCCACCTTATTTCCTCCTGTACCAAATCAGACCATAAACACTCCCAATCAGTAGTTTCTCCCTGTCGTTCACTGATTCTTGATTGCTATGCAAGCTCTTAAGAAGGCCCAGAAGGGCTAATCTTACCAAGTCTTCTTCAGGAACATTTACACCATCCTACCAAGTTCATCAAAAAATTGTGTGAACTTGCTTAAATATTGTGGAACAATGTCATTCTTCTTCATCTTGATACTTCGAAGTTTACTCTTGAGCATCATCTTCTTGTGGTCATTATTATTCTTAAACAAATATGTCAGTTCTTTCCACATTGCGAACAAAGTTCCTTTTCTGTGGAGATTTGAGACAATGTGATCTCATACTCCCTCTAATATTATTCTCCTTACCTTGGCTACATATTTCTTCCACTGAGCAAGGTTATGGGCATCATATTCTAATGGTTTTTCAACATCTATATTGATGTATTCTAACAATCCATTGTCAACCAATACCGCCTCCATGCGATCCTTCCATGAAAAAACATAAGAAGTGCCTTCCAAGGCAAACTCTAGCCTTACTCCATTGAATTCCATCTTCTCAACTCTGAAGAGATCCTGTTGCCCCTGAACTCCAAATTTGAACCTCCTAAGAAACAACTTCGAAATTTCTTCTCCAATGTGAATCCTGCTTTGATACCATGTAGAAATTATGATGTATATTTGCAACTTCTCATGAAGTTTTAATTAAAATCACAAGACACAAATCTATTATACTTATCTATGGACATTAATTCACAATTTAGAACAAAAATATCAGACATGCAATAAGAAATCACATGCATGCAAATAGTATTTTTCCTAGGGAAAACAATCTGCTAAAAAACCCAATGTATGCTTGTGTTAATCTGATTAATAGAGATTTATCACAAATTTTTTTCTCAATTGAGAACAACCTGCAAGTGAATAACCTATATCTTTTCTCACTAAGAAGTTATGACCCAGACTTAGTCAAATTTTTCCTCGGATTGAGCTCCTATTTCCTTACGTTTTTCCTTAAGAAATTAGGCTCCTATTATTTAGGAATTTCTCCAAAATGGATTGCGCAATTCCTTAGGTTGATCATTTGACTGCATGCAACACTTGTACACTCAATTGCGACCAAACCTTAGCTTGGTTTGACAAACCATTAGCACCATTGGAAAGCTCTCACCGAACACTATAATGGGTCTTCTTTTATTTTTGGTGATTTGATACTTCACACGAAAGCCATTTTTTCCATTAAGTGTCACTTTGCCATTATTTAGGCCAAATTTCTTCATATCTGCTGCTTGTACTTTGGCACCACTTTTCCCTTGTACTTTTTGTCTCATGTGTCGATTTTCGTCATGGGCAACCATTATTTATTCATGTTTTTATGGTCCCCCCTCGGACTATCCTGTGTGGCAGCATCATCGAGTCACCCTTGTTTAGAGCATCCGATTTGAGTCATCATCGCATTCACTGAGTCTGTCTCGAGCCCCTTTATCTCATGTTACAGTATTCCATCCATATTTGTGTCGCATTAATCACGCGTTGCCTATTTTTGCCTCCAGTCATACTGTCCCTGATCCCCTCCGGATTCGATTCAATCGCTACCAGGTCCACCATGATTTTTTATTCTCTGACAAGGGAAGTCATCCATCCGCTACTCAGTATCCCCTTATTCCATAATCATCCCTAGTGTCAGTCCATCAGTCACTTTACTATGATCCCTCATGCCTTATTTGAGGATTCATCATTGCCTCACCTATGGCAAGCCTCCTTCTATCGACATCAGCACATTTATTCCGGAAGAAAGGTCTAGAGGGCGGTGTACCTTTGTTCCAGCTTCCATTCTTGTTCGGTGCCTCGAATCAAGAAAAGGGAATAATCATTTCCCTTTGACTTGGTTGTTTCTCATATGCTTGACCTCAACTCATTATCACATGATTGAGATTCGTATACTTAATGTTCCAGTGATCCAGCAAATTGTACCAGTGATTCCCGGGTGTGTGTGAGATGTTTTAGACCTCGTGAGGGGGTGGCCCTTTAGGTTGCCCCCCACATGCTTGGATGACTTCAAATTACGCTACAGCCTCATATGCAGTTCCGCAAATTTGATGGGTTTAGGTTCCGCCGCTTGTAGCGCCCAAAGCATGCATGTCCCATTCAGATGATCTATTAAGATCTTCAGAGCCCTTTCCTGTTCAGCGGGGCTTTTTTGGTTGTTATACCCACTCCGCCTCCCCATGTCATATGGAGAGGTATTATGTCTCACGTACTCAGACTTTATTGTATTTAGTCCTGGCACATGTTTTTCTAGCCGCATTATGTATGTGGGATTCATTATATTATTTTTTGTCTCATTAATGCCAGCATGTCATGTATCATGTATTATACATTTTGTAGACCAGTCCCACATTGTTGGGCTCACAATTATTCTTTGTACTTTATCATCTCGGAGGGTATAGGTATGCCTCCCCCACCTCATTGAGAATAGGTATTCCAACATAAAGGGAGACATATATCACTTTGTCGGTCTCGCCCCCTCAGCCATTTTCCTCTCTCGCTTCGCTTCATTGATATCTCTCTCTCTCTCTCTGACTCCCCTTTGGTGTCTAGTGATTGTGTTCTTACAACGTACTTCGGTCATATGATTTTCTCCTAACACTCGTACATTGGGGGAAATCTGTTATCACCAAAAATTGGTCATCTAACCATTTCAAATTAGATGGATCGAAGTACACCATGTAAGACCAATTTTACCATAGTAAAATTGCTTTCGCCATAAGGAAGAATTTAATAAAGCATATTTTATTAAGTTATTTCTGCTTAAAACAAGAAACCCCATGGGGAATAATTAAACAAATCATTATTTATTTGATTTTCTTCATGGAATAATTAATTAAACCATTGTTTAACTAATATTCCTGGTCATATTTAACCCAATTATGAGAAATTATTATTTTTCTTATTTTTCTCTAGGAATAATTAATTAAATCATTATTTAGTTATTATTCCTTGTTAAATTTGACTAAATCACCTAGGAATAATTAAACAAATCATTATTTGTTTATTATTCTTTAAACACATTCTTTAAATGATAAATAAATCACTTATTTGTTTATTATTTCTAAATAAAGGTATTTAACCAATTTAAATACCTTTTCCCTCCAACAAAATATAATAAAATATTCCAAGCGGTTAGATCTAGATCTTGGTTAATAATATTTTATTATTTTCCATTATCGAGGATAACTCAATATTTTGTTATAAATAGGAGGGATTTTCCATTCATTCTTCAATTTGATCATTCTCATTGTCACTGTCATTTTCTTTTGCCATTTGAGCTCCCACTTGAGTTCGTCACATATTTGGGTTTTCTACATCATTGAGAGAGAGAGAGAGACTCGTGAAGCTGAAGCATTAAGGACAACCAAGAACCCATCCCATTGAGGGGGACTGGTAACATTTACTTGTTTCCTTCACCAAGTGTTACATAATATAAAAATCATTCTTTAAACTTGTCTTTTCCATTGGTTATCTAGAGTTATTTTTGCATCAGTTACTATTTCACTTTGTTATTTAACCACTTTTGCTGCATAGATCTGGATTTTTACAGGAATTTTTCACATTGTATATTACATATCTAAAGATTTATGCAGCCATTTATGTTGTTAGGGCTATTCGTCATGCATATCTAAAGTTGTATCTTTTCGTACACCCTCGATAAGATTTTACACTAACACATAGGTCATGAGTTCGATACACACCTGGCTCGCGTTAGAGGGGGGGGGGTATTGTTGGAAATTAGATAAACCAACGATCCCTGTGTGTTTCGCAACATGGACAAACTCCCTCTCGTGGATCCTCATCTTTAGTGATGTGATCATTGACTAATACCAGTGGGTTTTGTTTTAATGACAATCGTGATTCCCAACACAAAATTTTGGAAGGGGTGATAACAACTACAACACTTGGTGATTCACTTGAAGAACCTCGACTTCTCTATTGGGTCGAACTTTACTCACAAGGTCTATATTTTGGTAAGTATTGTTTCATCATATAGATCAACATAACTTCCTTACTTAGCCTGGTTACAGATGTAGTTTCTTTTGTTCCCCTTTTAGGATTAACACTTCCATAGAACTAGTCAAACTTTAGTTGTTTCGATTAGGGAGTAGGAATATGTTAATTATGAGAGTTTAAGATGTCAGAGTTTAAATGCCATCTCTGATGTTGCTCCATTACCAACAAGCTTGTTTAGTACCCCTACGAAGTCACTTCAAGGAATCACAAGCATTGCTTCGATGTCAGCGAGCTTATTCAATACCCCAATGAAGTTTCTTGCTTCACCTCCCTGCATAGGAATCCTTTCTCTTATTTCACCATTATTTGTTTAATACATTATTCTCATTGGAATTTTATCAATGTTTATATCACTAGAGGGGAAGAGGGATCCAAAATTATTTATGAGCAAGAGAGTTTGTTCCTTGTATTTCAAATACTCTTTGTATATACCTCTGAAATGAGTGTGCTCACTTAAACTTTCCTCCTTTCCTTCCCTACTCGACCAAGTTGACATGTTGAACCAATTAATATAAAATGTTGATTCAAGGATTGAAGATCCTATTATAGATACGATCATCATATATATATTTAAGGCTTTCATTAGGTAAATTAAACATATTTTCCATCTAAGCATCACAGACTCTTAAAGATAATATGCCTAGACAAAGAAGGGGACCAAAATTTAACCAAACAGTGTTAGTTGTCACAATTTCCTCTTGAAATTTTCCACATTTCTCTAGAGCCAAACGAGACAGCTTTTACACAAAATCTCATTTATGTACAAACTTGAAAGAAATCATGAAGCTAAAACAATGCAAGAAAGAAAATGTAATATCCCAAAAGGGAGAATGTAGTAATACTAAAACACAATATAAGAACTGAAATTAAGTAAACAATAAATCTAAAGACAACATCAGAATATACAGAGAAGCTGAGCCTTTTTATTATGTGGAGAATATTTAGTTACACAATGTACAAAATATGAGGGAATCTAGCCAAAGAGAAGGCCTAGAATCACCCTGAAAGCATGCCACAACTAGCACTGCGTAACTGGAGAGTTGTAAGAAGCAATACTGCATTGTCCCATTTGTTGATGATGTACATATAACAACTGCAAAGGGAAATGCAAATCTATGGAGCTCAGGAGCTCTGATGATGCCAAGATTCAAGATCTAGCCAATGTGATGGGAACCCAATATAACAGAGAAAGGATTTTCCAGTTCTAAGAGTTTGGAAAATCACCCCCCTAGGGTTTGATCATTTGACTACTGGGTTATGCAGATTTGAAGCTAGATCTGATCCAAAGATGGTTGCAATATGTTATACATACATATCTAAGCTTTGAGGGTTGATCCCTCCTTCAGATCTACAAGCTAAGAGCTTGAGATATTGTCTCTTCTTCCTCCTCCTTCAAGTTGCAGCAGCTAAATATGCATCTGCTACAGAATTCCAAATATCATGTGAAAATTTGGGAATATTACAGAAAACTAAATTAAACTTGCACCTACACTAACGGATGGAAGGTCAAGACTATGTAAAATCAATTTTCTAATGTAGCCATGAAAGTGGCTCCTAACCTGTAAGGACGAGGGTAGAAACAAGTTGGCAGTGGTGGATACTGCTAATATACAAGGCGTCTCCCCAATGTGATGTCCCAATTAGACCTCACACCTTTTAGTATAGGAGCCCCATTTGGATATAAGGTCTGACCACCATTGCAAGTGATTTTAAAGGAATGCCTTGACCGCAAAACATACACAAGAGATCATACGCATGACATTTGGACAACATGTGTGTAAGCTTCATGAGAGACTAAGTGTAAGGTGTAAAGGGAGCTTCCACGGAAGGGAAATAAGAAACATTACTCTAATAGAAAAGTATTAGTATTATCCTAAGAGAGACACATGAGAGAAAGCGGGAAAGAATCGTTGATTAACCTGCAAATTACTTCAAAAGATAACAAAAATCATGTAAACACATAAAAACACTCATTCAACAAAACAAAGTATTTCATTGTCTTTGGTATGTATAACATAAACATATACCACAAACATCTAAAGAATAATCTCACAACATTCACGATACATGCATGAAAGAGTGTTGGCTCCAAGAGCTTCTGATCATTAATGAAAGATCCAAGTGCATTGTTACATTAATGAATCAATAGCCCCAATATTGACACACGAAGCTACAAATTGCTTCTCCAAAAGAATGATCTTCTCCCTTATGCACCACTAGAGAAGCCAAGGATCAATCTCTAAAATTCCAAGCCCTGTTTGAGTTATGAGAGATTATTTATGACAAATGATGACCCTTGAGCTTCTTCACGACTCTTTTACTTCTATGTCCTATGCTCAAGAATGGTTGTTTCAACCTCGCCATTAAACTTCAAATTAGACAAGTTATGAATTATCCTCGCGATAATTTTAAGATTCACACTCTTAGAAAAACATACCGGGATTATGATTCTGGAGGAAGCTATTTAAGATAAAAGATTGAAACCAGACTTCATGGACTCGTCTTGTCATCTAGACCTCCTTCCAGTGCTAAAACCTATTGGCAGTGTTGGAAGCTATCAATAGTAGGGGGGTCCCCGATATGAAGTCTCAATTAGACCTCACACTGTTTGGGATAGGAGCTCCATCTAGAATATGGGTATGGCCATCATTACAATGATATTAAGGGTATGCCTTGGTTGCAATAAAAACATAAAAGATCATGTGCATAGCTTTGAGGTCATCAAGCGACTAAGCTTTGTGAAACCCCAATTGTAATGCATATAAGGTACTTCCACGAAAGGGAAAAGAAAGAATAAGCCTCTAGAAAAAAAGCAATAGTACTATCATAAAAGAGACACACATGCATAGAAAAAATCATTAGTTAACATGCAAAATAGTTCACATGATAATAATGATCATAAAAGCAAATAACAACCCACATTCAAAAAGATATATACCAAATCCAACAAAAATTATTTATTATTAAACTACGTCCAGTAAAATTACAGCCATGAAAAATTATTCAGTCTCTGCGGGCCTCCAATAAAGCATGAAAAATAGTAGTTAAATACGAAAAAATTGGGGCTACGGACAACACAGATGGTTGTCAAATGCAAACCGCAACACACAACCATATAACGAATAATAAACATATTAGTTATCAGACATAATAGTGACCATATGTTAAATAATAGTACCATCAACCGCCATTGTAATATTATTGCTACAGTACAAGCCATCATGAGTAAATAAGATTGAAGTTAACCAATAAAATTAGAGAAAAATATATTTACTAAATAATATTAAATTTTAATTTATAAAGCTAAACCATAGCATAGATTAAAAAAAAAGGTCAAAATTAAATTAATAGTACGTCAATGCAATACCTGATATGTTATGCATGTCGCACCAAGTATAATAAGTTCTTCTAAACTCCATCCACCTTAGGGGTTAAGCCTATAGCTTTTCTTATCGAACATTAAAATATATAAAATTAAAATAAAATAAAAAATAGAAAATAGAAAATCATTGAATAGTGTAAATTTTAAATCTATTTTAATTTTAAAAACTATTTGTTTTCTACACTCATTTCAATTAAATTTTGATTTTAAAATTTATCTTAAAAAATTGATTGTAAAATAACCTTATATATTTAGTAATTTCAAATTTTATTTTTTATCTAAATTATTTATTTCATTTATATAAATTTATATTTTTATTTAAGTTATTTATTACATTTATATAAATTTAAAAATAGTTTGAAATTACATTAAAAAAATACATTAATTTCAAATTTCATTCTACTCATTTATAAAATATTTTTAGCACAAACTTATAAATATTGACAAATTAAAAATAATTTGTCAAGTTTTATTTGAATTTTTAATATTATTTTTTCATTAATTATTATTACAACTTACTTTTCTTTCTTTTAAGAAAATTTGTGATCAATTTGTTATCACCCTAGTAATTCTCAGGTTGTGGGATGGGGATTTTTGTAGTTAAGAACACTAAGGGTAACCAAGAACCGCTTTGGGAATTCAAGATCTAGCCTTCTTGAACTTCAGAGAGGGATCTCTCCATATGATTTAGCTTTGTTTAGGTAACAGATATTAGGCTAGCTATGATTGTGTAGTTGGGTTTGATTTTAAAAGATTGGTGGGAATAAAAAAGATTTCAAGTTAAACCACAAGGATCCACCAGAATATTGAGCAATGGAGTCAACTCTCTAAACAAGCAGAACTAAAAAATAAGGCTCAGAGATGCAAATGTGCTAAGGGCAAGATAGGTGACCTTCTAAGGCTATGTATAGGCTTGATTTGGTTGAGTGGGTGGAATTTGAGCAAAAAGGCACTTAAGAATCCTTAAGCTACAGATAAGAAGATTGAAGAAGGGGATCTAACTGGGACCTAGAGCAATTAAGAATTCTATGGTCCGGTTATCAAGTAGAAAACATTAAAATGCCAACAAGTTTCGAAACAGGGAGCTTATTATCACTAATCCTGTTTAATTTTTCCTTAGTTGATCATTACAGACTAGAAACACATAATATGAATGAATGTAAACTTAAGAGAAATACACTGAAAACAAGGAAAGAACAAGACTTATCTTGTCACCATGAGAATCCTTAGCTATGATGTCTCTGATCTCTTTCCAATCTTCTGCTTTCGCTAATTGACTCGCCAACTTCAATATAACCAGCAAATAAGACTATAGTTGTCTTGAGAAATTTTTATTCACCCTGAATACTTCGAATTGTGAAGTATTTATACAAAAAACTATTTACAAAATATCTCAGGAATTGAGATAATGTTTTAATAAAAAATTGGAAATAAAACTTAATAAGAGGGACAGCTGCAAAACAGTTTGCAAGTTGTTACCTTTTTACAAGCAAAAATAGAACTGATTATTGTAATTTGAACTGATTGTTGTTTTTTTTTGTGTACTGCTGGCATTAGGTGCATCTTATCGTGGAAAGTGGTTGAAGAACTTTCCTTTCCTCTAACTTTCAATGCTGATATTATTTATTCATCTGATTTGAGTTGTTTTACTGTGATAATCAAAAAGTAACCAACATTAACTTTATTTTCACTGATACTCTTTCACCTACTGATACACTTTAACCCTGTATTTTTACCATTTGAGGTAACAGTAAAAATGAATTTCCAAGTGATTTTCCTATTTTTTTATCCATTAAATTCACAGTAGATCTGTGAATTCTTGCCACTTTTCTGCAGAGGGAATCTTCATAGTCTTCAATTTTCTGTAACTTTCATCTGCCTCTGTATACTTGAAAAAATTAGGCTTTATAGTGAACATATGTTTGATCTCATTATCCAAAAAGAACATATTTTCAAAATACTGAAGAAGTATTTTACCTGTTGGTGATCCTTGAGGTAGTGGTTGTCTGGCTTGCTCTTTTGCATGATTTCTGATTTCTAGATCATAATCTTTCTGAGGCATCAGTTTGTCATTCAATGCATGAATGTCAGGCAAACCTGCTTCTGATAATGTTTTGTATTTGGCTAAAAATCTTGAGATGGATACATTCATGTCTTTACACATGTCCTCTAGATTACTCATTATGTTTCTTTTGTTCAGGACCTTTTTTATTTGAAGAATGGTTTCTGTCCTATCAGTAATCTTCAATTCTTCCAACTCTTCCCTGTTTTTACTGTTCAAAAAAGCTATGATTTGGATTGCTTGGGCTGGTTTATTGTCAATTTCCCTCTTAGTCTTGTCAATCTCTACACTAGCAACTTGAAGTAACTCCCTCTGTTCATAAATTATCTGAATTGAAGGCCATTGAGAATGAATGCCTTCAATAATTTTGGTCCATAAATTATTTTTTATATAGGCCACTTGATCTGTAAGATTTACTTGTGCTTGCAGAATCTTTACCTATTCTTGTAGTCGATCGGCCCTTTTCTCATGTCCTCTAGAAGTAATCAAGGCATCATTTTTGGAAATTTATAGATTTTTGATAATGCCTTTCAAACTAAGAATTTCTTTATCTTTCATAGATATGTCCCCCATGGCTTTGATCACGGCTGCTTGGTCCTGTAGTGTGCTCATCTGTGAGGATGAAGAAGAAGAGGCAGAGATTTCTGTTACACCATTTTTTGGTCATCTAACCTACTATCATTAGATGGACCCAAGTACACCATGTAAGACCAATTTTACCCCAAGTAAAATTGCTTTCACTATGTAAAATAACTTAATAAAACACATTTATTAGGTTGTTTATGGTCTAAACAGGAAACCCGAAAAGGAAATATTAAACAAACCTATATTTGTTTGATTTTCCTCAAGGAATAGTTAATTAAACAATAATTTAATTATTATTCCTGGTCATGTTTAACCCAAAACAAAGAAATTAATTAGATAAATCTTTATTTATCTTATTATTTTCTAGGAATAATTATTTAAATCTTATTTAAATAATATTCCTTGTTAAATATGACTAAATCACCCATAAATAATTAAATAAATCATTATTATTTGATTATCTTTCAACCACTTCCTTAAAATGATAAATAAATCATTTATTTATTTATTATTCACAAATAAAGGGATTTGACCCAAGTCAAATACTTTTTCCCTCCAACAAATATAATAAAATATTCCATAAAAGGTGGATCTAGATTTGGTTAATGTTATTTAATCATGCACCAAGATCTAGAATGACCCAATATTTTGTTATAAATAGGAGGGTTTTTCCTACCATTCTTCACCTTTTGTTGCCTATTAGATCACTCTGGATCTAAACTCTTGGTCTGACTTTGAGCCATTATCATTGTCATATTTTCCATTATTTGATGTGTGAGCTCCCTTTGAGTTCTATCTTTTTCTGGGTTTTCTACACCAACAGGAGAGAGAAATGCTAGATCTGAAGTGCTGAGGACTTCCAAGAACCCATCCCATTGAGGAGAATTGGAAACACCTTCTTGTTTTCCTCCCAGGTGCCCTTAATACAAAAATTCTTTCAAAAATATTATTCTTGTCTTGTCTATTAGATGTATGGAGAAAAACCTTATTTTTACTGCTTAATGTCTCTTTATGCATAGATCTGGATTTTTGCAGCATTTGTCTTGATCAACTAACTGCAGATCTGAAGATATTGGCAGCCATATTTGATGTTAGGGCTATAAGTTATGTGTAGCTAAAGTGGTCTTTTTTCGTACACTTCGACAAAAGATTCATACTAACAACTGGCGACTCCACACGGGTTTTCAATTACGACCGCTGTCGTTTTTCATATTCCTGCATATCCAGCTACTTCAGACCCTAGGGTTTCTTTTCAGCTTTTTGTTTTTCCTATTTTTATGTTGTTTTTCACCTATAAAACCCTAAAACATTACAATTTCTAACTTCCGCGTGTTTCTGGACCTATTGCGCAGGTGACAGACATCAGCCGCAACTGAGACGGCAACTTTTTCGAAAATCTGCCGTCGGGACACCTGGAGCTTCAGGTCGCACTTTTCAGCCCAGAAACTGTGACCTAGCCTCCAGGTCGCACTGTTCAGCCCATTATCTACGACCTGCACAGAAAACAGGTCAGAACCTGAGACCTGCCAGTTTTTCTGCTATTTTTCTGCAATTTTTCTGGGTTTTTCTGAAGCTTCTGTCGGGGTTTTCCAGCCTCTGTCTCAGCCCGTCTAGACCTATTTCTGATTTGTTTTGCTCATCTAAGTGGGAACATAGCCCCCTAGGGCTTCAGTACCCTCCACTTTTTGTGGAAGAGTTTTAGCTGTTTCAGGTGTCCGATTTTTCAGAGTTTCAGCCTTCCCTTTTTCAGATCTGATACCTCCTTTTCAGATCCCTTTTAATCAGCTCTTCTCCCTTTCAAATTTCCTGAGAAGTAATTGGCACTGAAGTTGCCAGTACTCCTTTTTGTGCCAAGTGTTCTGCCAAAGTGGATGGTATAGCAGTGCTTACAATGGGAATCACTGTAGGAATAACTACTGGTTGTGCTTTTCTTAGTTCGTCATTCTCTTTCATTAAGGCTTCTATTTGACTTTCCATTGTTTTTATATGATCTGTCATTTGATGTACAAGCTGCTTTAATTCATCATTCTCTGCTTTTTATTTTAGAATTTATTTTTCTTGAGAGTTTTCACTCTGAGGCAACTTCAGTTGTTTTCTAAGAGCAACTATATCCTCATTTTTTTGTTTAATTAAGACTTTTGCCCCTTCAATGTTGGTTGGGTCACCCCTTGCTTCAATCACTATATCTTCCAGTGCTTTTATTCTCAAATTATTAGCATATAGTGAGGCTTTGTCCAACTTCATTTGATTTTGGAGGTTGAACACTGTTTTCTCAAGCCTAATTGATTTCATAGTCTTACTGACAATTTTGGAATATAGCATTTCAGTATTGCTCTTATGAAATTCAATTTGATCTAATTCATGAATGGCATCAGCATCCACTTCAAAATCTGTTTTGGAATAATCTGCCATTGATTTTGGCTCAGCCACTGTAGGCTTCAAGAATGACATTACCAATTTATTGGATGAATAATCAAATGCTGAAAGAAGCATGTCTTTGTTTCCAGGCTTTTCCTTAAGAAATCTAGAATAAGCTTGATTCTTGATCTCTTCATTCTTCTCTTTAATCTGTCTAAATCTGATCTGAATCTCTGACCCTGTATTGTCCGTTTCGTTAGAAGAAGCAGGAAAATCAACAGTAGCATGGTTTTCCTTCATGATTGTATCTTTTTGTTGTGTTCCAATTTTTACATTTTGAAGCTCTTTTAATGTTTCAGTGACTATTCTTGTAGCTTCATCATTGTTTCATTATTTTCAATATTTATAGCCTTATTCCTTTCTTCTTCTATTATCTTACTTTTTTTACTATAAGGAATTTTGAATTTTTTGTCCTCAATAGTCTCAGCTACAAAACTATCTCCTTACCTGTCTCTTTTATGTACATTATCAGTCTCTTGGCTTGTGGAAGCCACCTGTGTCTGTTCAATCTGTTTTCCTTTGCCACTGTCTACCTGTATTACTTGTACTACCTGTGAATCATCATCAAATAGGGTATTTGGCTCCCATTCAATTTTATTAGCATATCTTTCAATATGGGGCTTAGAATCATGCAAGTAAATAGACAACTTGCATTTTACCCTCATTGTACTCAAAATGCCGTGTGGGTCATAATTCCATGTAAAACTACATGGGAACTTGTATTCTTTAAGTTTGACATTTATTTCATTGACAGCTTCTCTGTTATTCACAATGAATGGCCCAATTTGATTTTTCAGCTTAAATTGGGTCTTCTTCCTGGAAACTATGAAGTTGATTTCATCTACATTCAATAGTTGTCTTAAATATTCCAAAGCAAATATTCTTGTAGAAACAAATCTCGATAATTTATATGGGGCTAGGGATGAGCCATACACTCTGATTTCTGTGTGATTTTTATATAAATACCAATCTCCAGTTTTGTAGCTCTCTGATAACTGCAGAATTCTTCTTGCCTCATCATTGATCCTAGGGATCTCCTCTTTTTCCAAGAGATACATAGCAGGGGCTATAAATGAGTCATTGAAATCTGTAAAAATATACTCTCTGTTCCATTTCCTTAGAATAGATGACCAAAATAATACTGATAGAACTTTTCCTTCTGCATCCACTTTCTGAAATTCAATTGGAAACTTATCTGTTTGATAATATAGGAAGAGGTGCAGTAGATAAGAGGAGTATCTAAAAACTCCTTCTTCAGATAATCTTGATAACTGATAATGCATACTTTCAACAATGAATCTGGAAAAATTGAACTGAATGGATGGTGATTGACCAGGGCTTAGAATTGACAGAAAACCTAGGATAGCCACATCAGTGAATTCATCACTAGTGTATCCTAGTATGAAGGAGAGCATTGAGACAATCTGCCTAGTCTCATCTGGGAAATCAGAGGTGTCGAAAGGAGGATTTAACTTATGAATATCAACTTGATTTGGACAAAAATTCTGGTATATTTTGAATCTGGTATTGAAATCCAAGTCAAGATATAGTGGGGTTAAATCTTGTATTGATAGGGAAGCAGAATTGGGGTCATGACTCATTTACAGCATGGAATTTATTGATTCTTCAGTGATATAAAACAGGATCTCTTTTTCTTTGTTTACAATGCATCTTTGTTCTGGCATATAATAGGCTTGGCATAATCTGATAAAGTCAGGAATAGAATGAGTGAGAGGGAAAATATATCTAGGCAAATTGGATTCCCAAATTGGAATATCTTTGTCACCCTTTTCCACTGATTTGCCATAGCTCCAATTATAGACATCAAGCAAGTTAAATTCTACATTAGGGTCCAGTATTCTATAGTCCAGATCAACTAAAGGGCTGCTCTCTGGAAAAATGACTGGAGGCTGGATTGGTCTGACCACTTCTGTAGAATCAGCCGTGAGTGCAAGGGTCGGCTTGTCAATTTTGAAGGGCTTAAGCTGAGGGATTTTTTCATAAGACTTCTTTTGGGATTTTGGGCCTCCATTCTTGGGGGTTACCTGTTTCTTGGTCATTTTTAATATGAACGAAGCAAGCTTAAACGGTTTGCTAAGTTCCTTTGTGAGAAACAGGGGTTTCTTGGTGAATTTCTACGGGAAAATGGGGTTTCTGAGCAGGGTTTTTAGGAAATGCAAGGAATTTAAAGCTTAGAATGTGTATTTAAAATCGATTTCAACAACAAAATGGACCAGGGTATGGAAAACACTGCGAGAAAGGGAAATTAGGGATTCCAGGGAAATTTTGACAGAGTTTCCCCTGAAAAATGGATAATTTTTTGCAGTAACTTTGGTAATTATTTGAAATCGATAGGAATTTTGAAATCTCAGAGGGCAAGTTCGAAGAAAAGTACCTGGAGAACCAGCAGAATTCGGTTGAAGACGTTGCAGAGGTGCTCAGTCTTCAATTTTTTGAAAATGGCATCGCAAAGGACAATGTAGTACTTTGTAATGGAAATTCAGGGCAATGGGCGTCGAAAAATGGTACTGGTAGGTTGAAAATGGCTCTGCAAAGTTTCTTAGGGTTCAAACGACGTGATTTTGAGAAAAAACGGTTCTGCAATGTTTTTACAAGTTTAAAGCGAAAAGGTGAAAATTTGAATGAAAAATATAATTTTAATGTATTAAACGATGGTATAACCATAGTTAAATGACATTAAACTCGGGTTAAACGGGTGAGGTTTAGGGAATACCACCAGTGGTATTCGCGCGGGTAAATGGTGGTAAGCGGAAATTAGCTTTTCGAACGCGATACAATGTGGTGGCGACACGTAAGCGCGGGGTGGTTTGGAAAAACCACCCATTTCGCGCGGCTTTGCCAAAACATCAAACGATTACTTTTTGAGCGCGAAAATGTATTAGCGTCGTCGGATCTGGATTCAACGAGCGAACGGCCACGATTAAAAGGAAAGGTGCAGGGAAAAGGTAAGTTATCGGGTTTTTTGGGCCATTGATCTTAGGAGATGAAGGATAGATCGGACAGTCGGAATTTTATGCGATGGGGAGAGATAAATGTATTAAAAAATTTCGCGCAAGTGTATTACCGTAGGGTCAAATGGATTCTAGGGATCGGATGGTCAAAAACAAATCCGACGGGAGAAAGTCATATACAAAGGAATGACTAGTGTTAATGGAAAATTAGGTGATCAGGATTCTTTATGGAGGAATTAACTGAGGTTAGGGACTGGGATTAGGAGGAATGTATGCGGGGAAGAAGAATAAGTTAAGGTTTTGACCTTGGGTTAAGGGACTTAGAGCGGGAATATACAGGGGAAAGATTTGTTTTTTCATTGAAGTTTAGTTTTGACAAAATTTTAGGTAACATTTGTTTAAACATGCATAATACACATTTTGAAATGTTTTTTCTTCATATTTTATTTATACGGTAAATTAAATCAAAAAGACTTAATTACCATAGGGGCGGTATTAAATATAAGGATAAAATTTTCGCCAAAGGGGTTATAAGGGGGGTTTTATTTTAGCATGTGGGAATAAAATACTTTGGCTTAAGTTTTAATAAGTGGGTTTTTTTGGGATTTATTTATAAAAGGAGTTATATAATAGGAAAATGTTAGTTGTAGGGAATTAATACATAAGTTAAAGTTAATATGACAAGGGGACAATGTATATTCAAAACACATTAGTATAACTAAGAAAGTGGAGATTTAAAAGCAAATTGCATTATAATAACTTCATCACTTAGACTTAGGATAAAATGTGATTTTGAGGGCTTTATGCTTTGAAATGATGTAGGAGGTTAATTAAATGAGGATTTAGAGTATCTTTAAGTAAAAATGAAGTTTTACTTAGGATTTTTCAAGGGAAATGAGTGCATGAATGGTAAATGATGTGATTAAGGGATTAATATAGACATTTCACACTTTCAAATGACCAGTCATAGAGCCTTGGGTTCGGTCCCAACAAAAGTCAAGGAAATGCCTTGAGCCTTTCTGACTGATAGTCTAGAATGTTTCATGACTATGGGAAGGGGAAGTTAGTTATTTTGAAGCCCATGATAAATGATATTTACATTGAGACTTTTCACCTTCTTCTACCTACCCATCTTACCATGCTAACATTTTTTCTTCTTTTGTAATAGGTGCATTTAAGCTAGCTTCCTTCACAACATTTATTCTTTCTGAAAGCAAGTAAAACTATCTAATTCTACACTTATTTCATCCATGAATCCAGTTTAAACTGTTGGATTCACTTTATTTCTCTACCTAACTACTGAATTGTCATGATTAAACTGTATGAAAACTCATTATTCTCTATCTAAAAAAATGGAAATTGAAAAATGATAAGTTAAGATTGAACTATTTAACTCATCATGGACTAATAGCATTTATTGACACTCTCCCATAGTCAAAAATTAAAAGTAGTGGCATTTATGCTTGCTCACTTTTATGTTTTATTCATTTTTTCTTTTGGGGTATCTTATTTTTTCTAAGTCCTTTGATTATTCTTTTAGGAATTTTTACCCTCTTTTTGATTTTTTGATTTTTTTGATTTTTTTACAAAATATGTGAATACAACTTGCAGAAGGCAAAGTATGTACAAATTTACAAAATTACCAATAGTCAAGTCAAAATTATGACCCCTATGTTAGAGGTTGCTAACACAGTTCAAATAAATCGAAGTTAACATTTCGAGTGGAATAAGTTGAATGTACCTTTTAATTTAAGTTTACATTTTTTAAATTGACAATTTTTCATATTTCACAATAGACTTCTTTGTGTTAAAAGTTTTGTTCATTCAAGATTTTTCATTTAAAATGAATAATCTAATCTTAATATTTTATTTAAAATATTTATCTTATTTTGAAATTGATTTTATGTTAATTATAAATATGAAATTTATATCTTTTTTTTTAAATTAAATTTAGTATTGTACCAGCCAAATCATACCTTAAACTTGGTCTTCATTTAAACACAAATTCGAAATTATTTATAAGACTTTATCTATTTATATCAAGTTGTGTTTGAACTTCAAGTTTACATCTCTTGTCTCCTATATTTGATTTCAATCTATAAGTTAAATTTATTTCAAATTGTGTATTTCATTTACCAAATTATTGTTTAAACCTAAGCTTATTAAAAAATTTGTTGGGTTTGTTGGCCTATGACCGCATACAAGGTGGAGAAGTGGGCCCCTTCTTTTATCGTTGATCGCATATCACAAAACTCCATACATTTACCATTGCACTCCTTCACAAAACCCCCGATGTGATTAAACCTTAGCCCTTTTCACCTTTCCGCATGAACCTTTATCATCAATAATTCACTCCTCTCCACTCTAAACCTTTATCGGCACCCATATAGCTTTTCGCATCATGCATCGCATTCTGCAGATCACAATCATTTACCCTCCGTTTCTTATCACAAAACACTTATGATTGCGATTTGCGAGCGGGCCCCACTTCCGCCATGCCACATCATCTTCCACACATCGCACATCACTCCCCATAAGGTATAACCCTTACCCTCCTCATCTCATATCAAAATACTTCCAATTGTGATCTGTGGGCGGGCCCCACTTCGGTCCTGCCATGTCACCTCTCCGCCCATCACAAATTTCACATTTCCTTTCATACCATTTACTCTTCGCTTTCTCATGACTAAAACTTGTGTTTTGTGATGTGCAAGCGGCCCCACATCCGCCTCTCCACCTCGCCTTCCCGCCACTACACTTCGCACTTCGCCAACTATAATACTTTCCCCCACTTTCCCATAACTAAACACTCGTGCTTGCGATCTGCGGGCGTCCCCACCTCCATCTATCCACGTCACCCTCCACTCGTCGCACTTTGAAAATCGCATGTCTTAACATTTATCCCCTGCTTTCTCATATGTAAAACCTTCTAATTGCGATTTCTGACATGAGATAGGGCCCTAGCTTCCTTATCACATCATCTAAAGCCATCCCCTGGCAACTGACCCGTTCTTTTCAGTTTAAACCATTTTTGTCATGTGTTAATACTATCGGCCCCACCACTACTTCTGCCATTTCCATCCATTTTTCACACATCCCATCACCGCTAAGCCCCCGACATCTCTCTGTCATCTTCGCTCCCCATCAATACATCCGACGGTCCAGGTTTACTTCGCACTCCCCCTCTTTCCGAAGGTTAATGCCAAGGGGGGGTCCGAAATGGCCGATTTTTTATACCGCCTCCGATGATACGTGTCAGCCTGTGGTGATTTTGCACCCCCACCCCCCAATCCAATACCACAAACCATCCATGCCCCCCTTCGAAATCCGGTCTCCGGTTTTTGCAATGCAAACATAGCATGGGTTTTGGCCGGGCAAACACAGTTATGGCATCTTCTGTTTGTCCAAGAGCTTCCTGTCAAAGAGCAAAGCACACACAACATGAATGGCCGTTCCGTAACAGTTACTGGAAGCTATGAGAACAGGGAGTGGGAGTTTTCAGCAGTAGGTGGAATCAAGTAATGGAAGTCAGACTGCCCACCTATTCACATCCACTCCTCACTACACCATTTTGAAGATTCCCGGATTTGGCCTCCGTGGCCAACTAAGTTGTTTTATTTTAATGTTTGATTGTGATGTTTTGTTGGAGAAATCTCGATTTCACCTGATTCTGTTTTGATTTTCTGTTTGCCGGAGTGATTTCTTGATGCACGCTCAGTAATTTGGTTAGGATATTTTGATCTCACATGTTTTGCCCGATCATGAATGATTATTCGATCATGAATCCTCAAGGAGAAATCTATATGTAGGGAGTTCAGAGATGAAAGAAAGGTTCTAAATTTTGGAGAATTTTTGTTGTAGTCCTGTGTAACTGTGCTCTTTCTGCTCTGAGATACATATTTGGGAGAGTTGTTTTGAATATAATATGATCTACAGCGTTGTTTATTTGGATTCTAGATGGAGAAATGAGTAGTATGTGTCTGTATTCTCTTATTTATCAGTCATCTCCTATTTATGTATAACCATCTTTCAATGTTCTGTTGCTTAGATTATTTGTGTAATATAGCTGTCAGTGGTATGCATTTTTATCCATGAATTCGTGTATGTATAACGCTCATGTGTTGGATTTGTTGTGCTCCCTTAATTCGCACTCCACAAATCTCTGTTGTTGGTCATATTCCACTTGCATCCACTTCTTCGAAGTTCATGGGAGACAGATTCTTAAGAATCTTAAGCCTGTCTCTCACGGGTTCCTCCTCCTTCGTTCTTTCTCAACACCTCTGCATATTTTAAAGCCTCTGCTCATTGTTTCATACGTGGCCCATTTGAAAGCTACCGAGTCATACAGCCTCTTGAGCCCTCTCATAGTATAGGGTAATTCACATGAATCAGACTCGAAGGTCTTCTCCATTCTTGAACCACCAAAACCATTATTCTCTTATTCAATATTTTGTCAGAGGCATCATTATAGTTGTCTACATTTAACCTCTAATTTATGTCCTAGGCACTGGTATTTGGCAACTCAAGGTTTTCTCTAGGAGCTACAACATCTTTTTGGCATTGTTGCTGGGGATACGAATGAAGAAATCTTTTCCCTGGTAGAATACATAAATTCCACCCTTCAGACAAGTGAGCAGGAAGGGTTGGGAGTTGCATATTCCTCACCTTGGCGACTCCACTGTAAAATAGTCCTAATCAGAAGTAATCCTGGCTTTCACCAAGCCTCATACGAGCTTCAGACCCACCATATACCCCCACCTCTAAATCATATGATTGTGTCGAGTTTACTTTTGAACAATTATGCCCCCTTGGCCCTCCCTCAACCTCTAAACTATATGCCGCAAGACTATCTAAAGTGGTTGCCTCAGTACACTGAGGAAGATAATACTTCTGCACAGAGACACATTTAAACTTTCTACGCCTTTGCTGAGAATTTGAATGTAGAACACTTAGATGTGGTATTAAGGCTTTTCGTCCAATCCTTGGAGGGAGAAGCCTGAAAATGGTTCAAGTCTCTAGCCAACGACACAGTCCACACATGGGAAGAAATGGAAAATTTCTTCACATTAAAATGGGGAGAAAAGAGGGATCATGGATACGTTCTCACAGAGTTTAATTATTTTAAAAAGAGACACAATGAGGATGTAACAAAATTCATAAAGAGGTTCAATAAGCTCTATAATAATCTCCCTGCTGAGATAAAGCCTCCCCAAGCAGCTGCTAAGGTGGTCTTCACAGGAGCTTTCAAACCGAAGTTTGGGTTCACCCTAAGAGAAAGAAAATCCACATCTCTGGATTAGATCTAGACTGATTCATTGGAGGTAGAAGAAAATTTTTCTTCTACTGGTAAAGTAAAAGGGAAGACAGAGTATGAAGCCCAGAAGAAAGAACTGGGAGGAGGCTTCTATGTCAAATCAGGAAAGGGAATCACAAGAGTATAGAATTGAAGAAATGAATAAGCTAATCAAGAACCTTTCAAATAAGTTGATTAAGCTTTAATTGGAGGCCAATTATTCCCCTACTTGTCCCAACCAAATGATTCTTAACTGGGGTTTTATTCCTCAATATCAGAAGCCCCCTCTGTAGTTGTTGCAGCGGGAAAGGAAGGAACATCAAGACCACATTCAACCTCCTCTGTACTTGGAGGGAGAAGTGGAGGGACGGGACGAGGAAGTCACAAACAGCCAAGAATATCAACTCCTCACCTACTCTGACGATGAAGAGGGTGAACTCACCTTGCAAGGGGAGCAAGAAGAGAAGGAAGTCCCTCCAGAAGACCGAGATATTGACAATTACTGCAAGCAGTTCGTGGATTTCTTGCAAGCTCAACTCCACAAGAAGTATGATCTTACGTCGTCCAGAAAGAGAACCTAAGGGCAAGAACAAAATGAAGAGTCAATATCAAGAGATCAAACCCCTCCTAGTCCTGGTAGTAAAGGGGAGAAGCCATTAGAAGAGTCAACCCCTCATAAGGCCACTGCATCCACTTTCATAAAGCAAGAAGTTGACCCTCCCAAAAATGAGAAGTCCACATCTATACCCTTGAATCTTTCTGACCCTCCTAAAAGTCAGTTCAAAGAAGCCATTACAGAAAAAGGGCCCACACCCTTTAATCTCCAACAAGAATGTCCCATGGTGGTTTTTGGACCGCATGTAGAAAACCAGTTCCTAGCATATTCTAAAGAAGAGGGAGGCGAGCTTACCCTCCATGAAGAAGGGGAAGAGTTGGAGTGTTTCCCAGAGGACAACACTAAAAATCAAGAGCGGTCTAGTGATCTGGAAACAGAAACAATAAAGCTTAATTGTCTAGATCCACAAGAGCATCCTCAGCAAGTAGTGTTTCCTTCAGAGATTAAAGACCAGTCACATTTGCATGATGAGGACCATCTCTCTAATTGTCTTTCAGTAGTACAAGAGATTGTTACAAATCATGTTCCTTCACCTAAAGTTAACGAGAGTTTTCAACTCCCTTGCAAGCTTCTGTGTGACAAAGAGAAAGATAAAAAACACTCAGATCACTTAATTGTCGTGGATAGTGAGGAAAGACAATTGGTTCCCTTGATGTTTGAAGAGAAACACTTTCAACACACAAGTAAAGCAGCGGTTTGGAATGAGGTTTGTTTTCTTGTTGCAAATATTCTAGAAGATATTATGTTGCATGTTTACCATGATACTTCAGTCAATGTATTGCAGTCATCAGTAAAGGAAGAAGATGATGTATGTATCAGGATGTTTGTCCTACCATGGCAAGGTAAAGTAAAAAATTGGTTTAAGAATCATCCAACTGATAGCATGAGCAATTTTCATCAATTCATGCAAGTTTTCCTAGGTCGATGGGTAATCATGGGAAATTTCTTTCTTATCATAGAAGAATATGGCCATTTAAAAAGGCAGCCTGGCGAGATAGTACAATATTTTTCATCCATGTCCAATAAGGTGTATCATTCAATGCCTGCTGATATAAGGCCACCCCCAGGAGTAGCTCTTTGGCACTACCCAAATTCCTTTAAACCAAGGAAAACATTCCAAATAAGAGAAAGGGACACTACAACCCTTGAAGAAATGCAAAATGTTGCAGTTAATGTGGAAGTAAACCTGCTGAACAGAGAGGCAAAGCTTAAAACAAAGGAAGAATTGATTCAGTTTGATTATTTACCTTTATTCCTTAACTCATCAGATAAAATGAAAACATGCCCCGATTTTTTTGGAGACATGGAGAAAACATGTGTAGTACCAAGTTGTGAAGTTGGATCAATTGGGTCAAAATATTCAGAAATATGTCAAGTGTATCTTGATCCAGTGGCTATCTATATTGAGAAATTATTCATCACAAGGCCACCATACCTTTCCAACATTTTTGTTGTTGTTCAGGTTTACCAAGCTCCTTGCAAGGAAGATCAGGCTGGGAATTCCTATCAAATACCATTAACAGGTTTGTTCCTAAGTTTGGTGAAAAACAGTGAAAGAAAAAAGTTATTAAGGCAGTTTCCCCCCTGGTTACATTAGCATTATTGTATCATTCAGAATAGCAGTAATTCCAGCAGATTAGGGTAGGTAGGTGTGCAAATAAGGTCAGTGCTATAAACATCTTTCCGGTTTAGTTTCATATTGCTTTGCAATTTTCAGTTCAAATTTGTTTCAGTTTCCAGTGTCAACATAGTTCAGATTTCAGCATTCAATATTTTCAGGGTGCGGCAGTGATTTCCATTTTGATAATTGGCAGTGCACAGCTCAGTTGTAGTTTCAATTCATGCTTACAGTATGCATTTGCGACTCCATGTGCCCAATAAAGCACAAGAATTCAGGTCTGCAAGTTCTCAACGCACTTAGAATAGCATGTTGTCCCCAGATGGAGCCAATGTAGGGCTGTGACTGCACACAAGGTGGATAAGTGGGCCCTTTCTTTTATCATTGACTGTATATTGCAAAACCCCATACATTTACTATTGCGCTCCTTCTCAAAACCCCCGATGCAATTAAACCTTAGCCCTTTTTACCTTTCCTCATGAACCTTTATCATCAATAATTCACTCCTCTCTGCTCTAAACCTTTATCAGCACCCATATATCTTTTCGTATCGCACATCGCATTTCGCAAATCACAACCATTTACCCTCCGCTTATTATCACAAAAAACTTCCAATTGCGATTTGCGAGCGGGCCCCACTTCCGCCACACCACGTCATCTCCCGCACATTGAACATCGTTCCCCGCAAGGTATAACCCTTACCCTCCGCATCTCATATCAAAATACTTCTAATTGCAATCTACAAGCGGGCCCCACTTCGGTCCTGATACGTCACCTCTCCGCCCATCGCAAATTGCACATTGCCTTTCATACCATTTACTCTCTGCTTGCTTATAACTAAAACTTGCAATCTGTGATGTGCGGGTGGCCCCACATCCGCCTCGCCACGTCGCCTTCCCACCACCGCACTTCGCACTTCGCTGATTATAATACCTACCCCCACTTTCCCATAACTAAACACTGCCGCTTGCGATTTGTGGGCGGCCCCACCTCCGCTCGGCCACATCACCCTCCGCTCATCGCACTTTTCAAATCGCAAGTCTTAACATTTATCCCCTACTTTCTCATATGTAAAACCTTTCGATTGTGATTTGTGATATGAGTTAGGGCCCCACCTTCCTTGTCACGTCATCTAAAGCCATCCTCCGGCCTCTGACCCGCTCTTTTCATTTTAAACCATTTATGTCGTTTGTTAATACTATCAGCCCCACCATTACTTTCGCCATTTCCATCCATTTTTCACACATCCCATCACCGCTAAGCCCCCTACATCACTCCTTCATCTTTGCTCCCCATCAATACTTCCGATGGTCCAGGTTTACTTCGCACCCCCCCACTTTTCGAAGGTTAACGCCAGGGAGAGTCCAAAATGGCCAGTTTTTTATACCGCCTTTGGTGCTACGTGTCAGCCTGGAGTGATTTCGCACCCCCCCATCCAATACCACAAGCCATCCATGCCCCCCTCCGAAATCAGGTCTCTGTTTTTTGAAATTCAAACACAGCATGGGTTTTAGCGGGGAAAACACAGTTATGGCATCTTCCGTTTTTCCAAGAGCTTCTTGTCAAAGAGCAAAGCACGCGCAGCATGACAAGCCATTCTGTAATGGTTAGTGGAAGCTATGAGAACTGGGAGTGGGAGTTTTTAGCAACAGGTGGAATAAAGTAATCGAAGTCAAACTACCCACTCCTCGCCGCACCATTTTGAGGATTCCTGGATTTGGCCTCCATGGCCAGCTAAGTTGTTTTCTTTTACTATTTGATTATGATTTTTTGCTGGTGAAATCTCGATTTCACCTGATTCTGTTTTGATTTTCTGTTTTCCAGAGTGATTTCTTGATGCACGCTCAGTAAGTTAGTTAGGATATTTTGATCTCACATGTTTGGGCCGATCACGAATGATTATTCGATCATGAACCCTCAAGGAGAACTCTATATGTAGGGAGTTCAAATATGAAAGAAAGGTTTTGAATTTTGGAGAATTTTTTCTTTATTCCTATGTAACTGTGCTCTTTATGCTCTAAGATACATATTTGGGAGAGTTGTTTTGAATATAATCTGATATACAACATTGTTTATTTGGATTCCAGATGGAGAAATGAGTAGTATGTATATGTATTCTCTTGTTTATCATTCATCTCCTGTTTATGTATAATCATCTTTCAATGTTTTGCTGCTTAGATTAATTGTGTAATGTAGTTGTCGGTGGTATGAATTTTTATCCATGAATTCGTGTATGTATAACGCTCATGTGTTGGATTTGTTGTGCTCCCTTAATTCGCGCTCCACTAATATCTATTTTTGGTCATATTCCACTTGCATCCGCTTCTTCTGAGTTCATGGGAGACAGATTCTTAAGAATTTTAAGTCTGTATGTTCCTCCTCCTCCGTTCTCTCTCAACACCTCTGCATATTTTAAAGCCTCTACTCATTGTTTCATACTTGGCCCATTTTAAAGCTACCGAGTCATACAGCCTCTTGAGCCCTCTCATAGTATAGGGTAATTCACATGAATCAGACTCCAAGGTCTTCTCCATTCTTGAACCACCAAAACCATTATTCTCTTATTCCATATTCTATCAGAGGCATCCTTATATTTGTATACATTTAACCTCTGATTTTAAGATGTCCTAAGCACTGGTTTTTTGCAACTCAAGGCTGTCTCTAGGAGCTACAACAGGGTTTGTAATTAGAATTTTGCATAATTCAATATGTGTTTTTATTATTATTAATTTTGTGTTTGCAATTTATTTTTTCAAGTTTAATATCATATTATACAAAAGAATGAGCAAGTCTCTTTATTATTAGTCCTTGTTTAAGGTAACACGGGAACTATAGTAATCGCTCAATTGTTGACCAATGATGAATTCATCCTTTAACCAAAAAAAATTGTTCTTTAACCCAAGTTTAGGATTGGAAATTTCCTTCAATTAAATTTTAATCAAAATTTTGAATTTTCCCTCTTATTGCAAACTTCATGTGCCTCAATTTTATTTTAGCCGAGTGAAGTTAGTTTATCCAAATTTGTTTTTTAAATGAAATTTGGCAAGTTTTTTTATCCAAAGTTTGGTCTTATTGTTGACTTAAAATTTGTATCCAACAATTTATGCAAAGTGTTTTGGTCTCCACCTGTTTTATCTACTTTATCTAAAGTAAATGGAGATCTAAAGTATTTTTAGGTGTATGTCAACTTAGTTGGCTTCCCACCACTTCATGGAAAGCTACATGCACGTGCATTGGCGGAGCCTCTCTAAAATAGTGAAATATGGATCTCTCTTCTCGCTGCGCCTCAGCTCCACCATTACCTTAGTCGTCTCCTCTCTAGATACAGAGAAGGATTTCCTCAAGGGGCATGATATGATTTATCCCAGTAGACCTCCATCGACTGCAACTGATTTACGCAAGCACACTGGCATAGCAGTATTTGTGGTATAATTATTTTTACATTTCATTTTCTCCCTATGGCTATTATTGGAGCAAATGCGTAAACCTTGCGATCTACAACCATAAGGGTCAAGTGAGTGACTTATAGCAGTTGTGGAGCGCATCGCAAATGACACCAAGACCCGCTAAAAAATCAAATCAAATGGCATCAATTAATCTAGGACAAGTACTTACAACATCCTTCTTGGTTTTCTTTCGAGATTCTTGTTTATGTGCCTTAAATTTTTCAAAACAGTAATTTTCTTTCCATCTAAACTCACCTATTTTAACCTGTTATAAATTAAGACCATATTTTTTTCAAGTTTTTATCTATAAATTCCACGAGGTCTTGGATAGACGATGATCAGGTGCTCTATTAAGGAACTCCTTGATGTGAAGTCATTGATTCAATTCCCTGCCCAGATCGGGGTGATATGTTGGACATGTTGAAAATGTAGTCTTACTAAGCTTACCAAAAAAAAATATCTACAAAAATTTTCCTTTTTAGGTTCTTCAGTATTGAAGAGCTGTGTTTTAGGAATTGTGGTAATATTGTTTCAGCAACCAAATATTGAATCCAAAACGGAAAAAACAAGAATATGGTAAACTTTTTATATCTATGTTTGGTACAGTTTTGCATGCTTTCTGGAAAAAAAATCAACCAAGATGTATGCTAGCATACTTACCATTTTCTAGAGCCAATGTTGGGGAACTATTTGGCATTTTCTAAAGGGAAGGAAGTCACATGTTCTCTGCAAATTGGCATACAATAAGCTAAATTATTGTCAAAAGAGTGTAGGGATTTACAGGGTATGTTCCTTAGATCAAACACCAAAGGTCACCGCTTACAAACAGATCACAAATCAGTAGACCAGTATATCACGTGGTTAAAACCCTTGAAGAGGGAAACAGTCCATAGCCTGAGTCAATGCGGCCACTTTAGGAAATTTATTAATATAAAAATAAAATTTACATAAGCTTCTCTCATAAATGGTTACCGGAAAAATGACCCTCCACGATCTTTAAATAGAGATCATGGACCAATTGGGTGTTAGGACACAGATCAAGTTTCGGTAATACCGAGGAGAGAGTGAACTTTCGGATCACTACATATTGTGACCGTCAGATCATAAGTTACAAATGTACATAGTAAAGAAACACACTTTACCTAAATCTACACTAGATCAAGTTATACTTAACTATTTCCTATGTGTCAGAATATCCTAACATCCCCCCTTAAGAACAACTTGGGATAGGATTGAAGGATTTACAAAGGTGACACAAATGGAGACTATTTCCTATGTGTCGAAATATCCTAACATCCCCCCTTAAGAACAACTTGGGATAGGATTGAAGGATTTACAAAGGTGACACAATAGGAGAAGGAAGGAGGCATTAGAGCCTATCCCCCCCTTAATGATAAATTTCCTAAACTCCAAGCATAGATCGAAGTTTGGTAAACTTTGCTTCTTTGAGAGCCTTTGTAAAGATATCGACAACTTGATCATTGGTTGAACAATACTGCACTTCAAGAACACGGTCATGAATGGGCTTTCTGATGAAGTGTATATGAAGCTCAATGTGTTTCATATGTTGATGCTGAACTTGATCTTTGCATATCTGAATGGAACTCTGATTATCACACCAAAGTGTACTTGGATGTTGCTGATGAAGACCAAATTCAGACAGGACCTGACGAAGCCACATGGCTTCCTTGTTGGTTTCAACTGCACCACGATACTCTACTTCTGCCGAAGAAAGAGAGATGGCACTTTGTTTCTTAAAATACCATGTAATAGGTCTTGAACCAAGAGTGAATACATATCCTGTAGTAGACATTCGATCATCATGGCCACCAGCCCAATCAGGATCAGTGAAACCAATCAACAATGAAGATTATCCTGCACTGTAATGAATCTCGAACTGAATTGTAGCTCGAATATATCGAAGTATTCTTTTAGCTTCTTTCCAGTGACTTTCATGAGGTTGTTGCATAAACCGAGAAATAAGACCAATGGCAAAGGAAAGGTCACGACAGGTATGGGTTAGATACAGAAGTTTACCAAGAAGTTGACGATATAAGGTAGCATAAACTTTAGGGGTAGTACAAGTGACTGAAAGCTTGACTCCAGACTGAAAGGGAGAAGGGGTTGGCTTACAGTCTTCCATGTGAAATTGGTGTAGAAGATCACAGGCATACTTGGACTGAGAAAGGGTAATACCTTCTTTGATTGCAAGACTTGAAGACCAAGAAAATAATGAAAGTGTCCTAATTCCATCATTTCAAACTTCTTTTTGAGGCTAGACTTCACATGGTTTATATGGTTGGGATCACTACCAGTAAGGATAAGATCATCAACATAAATAACAAGGATGGTGAAGAAATTACCCACTTTCTTGGTGTAGACATTGTTGTCAGAATGACACCTAGAAAAGCCATTAACTAATAGAAATCTATCCATTTTGGCATACCAAGCCCAAGGAGCTTGTTTGAGACCATAAAGAGACTTCCTAAGGCAGCAAACAAGGCTAGAATCATTTTGGATAAATCCAAGGGGTTGTTCCATGTAGATTTCTTCATGAAAATCTCCATGTAAGAAGGTGGATTTAACATCCACCTGATGGACATCCCATTTAAAGGAGGCAGCAAGGGAAAGAACAAGGCAGATATAATTCATTTTGGCGACAGGGGAGAAGGTTTCAGTATAGTCAATGCCTTTAACTTGTGAAAATGTTTTAGCAACAAGACAAGATTTATGTCTATCCACTTTTCCATCTGGTTCAAACTTTTTTTTGTAAACCCATTTGCATATGACAAGTTTTCTTCCCTTTGGAAGAGGAACAAGATCCCAAGTGTCCTTTGCCAATAAGGAACGATATTCTTCATTAATAGCTTCATCCCAATATGGATGACCTCAAGCTTCTTCAAAGGTGTTTGGATCAGGACTTTCTGGAACTTGAGCTAATAAGGAAGAGGATCTTTCGAACTGAGAACGTCTACGACGTCGATCTACAGGTTCACCTGCAAGAGAACCTATTGCATCCCGAGTAGAGCGGACCCATCTTGGAATTTGAGGAGCTGAAGGAATATCTTCAAGAGGTGGAGGAGGATTTTCATCCTCGTTGTCATCATTTGAACTAGAAAGAATGCTATCAAAAATAGAAGAGACATAGAGAGGTGGCACATATGTTGAATCAATTTCGCAGGCCAAAGGTGGCACATGCACCGAACTAGGCTCGTAGGCCGATATATGTTCATCAAATTTTACATATCTTCTAATGATTATATTTTTGGATTTAGGTTGAAGAATTCTATATCCTTTGACATCTTCATAATATCCAACAAAAATGCATTTTTCACTCTTAAGTTCTAAGGCTTTATGTTTTGCATCTAGAATATGGGCCCAAGCATCACTTCAAAAAACACGAAAGTGACTTACACCTGATTTTATTGAGCTCCAGGATTCTTCTGGAGTTATATTCCTTAAAACCTTAGTAGGAGTGTGATTTACTATGTAATTTGCACAATTAATTGCTTCGGCCCAAAAATTGAGACAGTTAAGTTCTTTAGATTGAAGCATAAAATTATCCATTTCTTTTAAGGTGTGATTCTTCCTTTCAGCTACACCATTTTGTTGTGGAGTATATGGAACATTATGTTGCAATTGAATGTCCTGCTTAGTGAAAAAGTTGATAAATTTTTTGTTAACATATTCTCCTCCATTGTCTGATCTTAACTTAAGAATTTTATGTCCAGATTGTTTCTCAACAAAGGCCTTAAAGGCCAAGAACATGTTAAAAAATTCACTCTTGAGTTTTAAGAAGTATACCCAAGTGCATCTAGAAAAATCATCAATGAAAGTTAAGAAGTACTTTCAACCAGAGAAAGAAACAACAGGAAGTGGACCACATAAATCACTATGACAAGTTGCAAAGGGGCTAAAGCTTGCCAAGAGGCACGTTTGTCAAAAATATCTTGATGATGCTTTCTGACTACACATCCGGAGCAAACACCATCTCGGAAAGATGTCATAGGAAGACCTGTCACCATATTTTCTCTACATAGAATTTGAAGAGAGCGATAGTTTAGGTGACCAAGTCGCTCATGCCAAAGTTTGCTCACTTCATCATTATGAGCAACAAAAAAGGAGGGAAGACATGATGACCCAAATTTGTCAAAATTATACAACCTTGTGGAATCATCAGCAATTCCAGTAGCTAAAATATGTCTAGGATGTTTGAGGTCCTTGATTACAACATCATGAGGTGAGAGTTCTATTGTTTTCCCTTCACCTGAGTGAGTTATCTGATAAAAAAATAGAAGGTTGCATGACAAGGTAGAAACACATAGTACATCATTAAACTAACCATTATCTAGATGAATGGTTCCATATCCTACAACACTATGAGATCTATCATCACCAACATAAATATTTTTGGTGTTAAAATCATTTAAATAAGAAAACATGGCTTTATTTTTTTCCATGTGGTAAGAAGCTCCAAAATCAATGAGCCACTCATGAGAATGAGAAGAAGAAGATAAATTTAATGCATAACCAAGTGCTTGACAGCCACAAGCAGAAAGTGCCATTCCTGAATACGAAGTTGAAGAGTTCTCCAAATTGATGTGGTGCTTATTCATTGTTGCTTCCAAGGCTTCCATCTTCTTAAAACATTTGGACTCTACATGGTTATCACGATTACAAAAGTTGCAATGTCTATATGTTTTCTTCCCTTTGTTTTTGTAGAAATTTGATAACTGATATGTTATACACCTAGATTCTCCTGATCACACACTATTTTAACTTCATGCACAATACATAATCTCTTCTACCATTGATCATTAATTGCGGAAATAAAAACAATCGCATGCGCACATTAAAACCATAAACAATCACACATATGAACACAATATTTTATGGGAAAGCTTAAAGCTGAAAACCCCAAACTATCTGTATATTATATGTCATAGAGTTCATGTAACAATCATTATACAAAGCTCCTCACAAAGCTCTCAGTACAATCTCCAATTGTTACACACTAATCAAGCCCGATCTAGCAAATCACATGCTCCAATCTCTGCCACCTGATAGCCTGCCTCTACTGCACAATCATTGCTGAAGAATGGCTCTGAATGAACTCGAATTGGTCCAGCCTTTCTCACGCAATACTCATTGGCATCTCCAATCACTGGTTGTTGCAAATCATGCAATAGTATAGTCACAACTGATAGTCACACTGCTCTTTCACCTACCTCTTCACTGGTCTCCATTGAAACTGTCTATGCACTGTAGTTAACTGATGTATTCTTTAGTTGATTAATGAGTTAATAATTATTGAATTAATTAATAATTAATTCACACCACTCTCACTAGTGTATCAATCAGTTAGACTAGATACAACTAGCTCAACTATGTTTAACTCAGTTAAACCGAACACAACTCCACCAACTACCTCAATAACTCCACCAAACTCTATCACATGAGTTCTAACTGAAGTCTCCATGCAATAGCTCCACTTAACCCTCGGGAATAGCGTAATTCCTTCTGTCAGCTCTTGTGCCACATCTGTGCACTTAACTGAAGTGCTCCAAGAGAATGAGATAATTTTTATAGTCCAAATATTATTAAGAGCTAATAATATTCGACATATCTATTTTTAGACTGGAAATCTAAAAATAGATTCCGCCCAATATGTCTAAAAATAGAATTCCATATATTTTTCCAACTTGACCAACCATCCACAAATACCATCCTGCAACTCATAGAATATGATCGACATGTCTAAAAATAGACATAGTCTAAAATAGACTTGTGCCAAAAATAGCCTGCGAGCCCACTTAGTGAAGGTGACTTCTTTCCACTAAGCTCGTCATCTTGTTTCAATCTCAACACTCCCTCTCAACAAGATAATGATTATCTGCCACCCCTATCCTACCCCTGTGGTATTCGAATTTGCTCCTGGTGAGCGCCTTCATCAAGATATCAGCATCCTGATCCTCCGTGGGAATGTATGAAAGTAACATGATCTTCCACTGCACACAATCTCTGATATGATGATACCGGATGTCAATGTGTTTAGATCTATCATGAAATATTGGATTAACCGAGATTTTGATGCAACTCTGATTATCACAATAAATCACAGTAGGCTCTAAGTGTGAACCGAACAACCCGACCAGGATCTTCCTCATCCATATAGCCTCGCATGCAGCCAAAATCGCTGCCATATACTCGGCCTCTGCTGAACTGAGTGCCACGGATCTCTGCTTCCTGCTGTACCAAGAAACTGTTGTCGACCCGATACTGAAAATCCCTCCAGATGTGCTCTTTCTGTCCATTGGGCTCCCTGCCCAATCTGCATCCATGAAGCCACACAGCTTCACCTCATCCGACTGTCTGTACCATAATCCATATCCCGATGTGCCTCTGATATATCTCAATACATGCTTGCCTGCCTTCCAAAAGAGCTTGGTAGGCTTAACCATAGCTTGTGAAAGCTGTTTAACAGCATAGCATATGTCGGGTCGTGTATTGACTAGATACATAAGCAACCCCACCAACTGTCGATAAACAGTGGCATCCACTACCTCTGCTGATGTAGCATCCTCTTTCCTCCAACCACCAGGAAGAGGAGTGTCGATAGGCTTGCAGCCATGCATGTTGAACTTCTCCAGTATCTCCCGGGCATAGTTTCCTTGAGACACAAATAGTCCATCACTGCGTTGCCAAATTTCCAATCCCAGGAAATAATGAAGGAGGGCCAAGTCCTTCATCTCAAACTCCTTTGCAAGATCAACCTTGCATGAGTGTATCAATTGTTCATCACCCGTCAAAATCAAATCATCTACATAAATTACAATGATCAGCAACTTACCCTCCACCACAATCTAGTATAGGTTCGAATCTGCCTCACTCTTGGAGAATCCAAGTCCGGTGAAATAACTATCTATCCATGTGTACCAAGCACGAGGTGCTTGTTTCAACCCATACAACGCTCTCTTGAGCCTACACACATGCGACTCGCTGCTAAATATCTCGAAACCTTCGGGCTGATCTATGTACACCTCCT
This sequence comes from Pinus albicaulis, assembly GCA_034641835.2. NCBI lineage: Eukaryota > Viridiplantae > Streptophyta > Pinopsida > Pinales > Pinaceae > Pinus > Pinus albicaulis. The sequence continues at coordinate 344,514,158 of CM076570.1, read as the reverse complement.
CCTCAATCACTCCATTGAGGAACGCAATCTTCACATCCATCTGACGAATGTGCCACCCCATCTGCGCTGAGAGAGCAAGAATCGTCTGTATGGAATAATAACTTGCGACAGGTGCAAAGGTCTCCTCATAATCAATCCCCTCAATCTATGAGAAGCCTCGGGCAACAAATCTTGCCTTGTACTTCTCCACACTCTCATCAGCTGCTTGCTTCACATTTTAGATCCATCTCGAACCTACCACTGATTTCCCTTCCGGCCTAGGGACAATCTCCCATGCACTGTTTCTGACAATCGAATCATACTCTTCCACGATGGCATCTACCCATGCGGGATCCTCCACAGCTTCCTCAAAAGAGGATGGATCTATCACAATACACTTGCTCATAAGAGCCATGTATCCAGTATACCGGTCAGGTGACTGTCTCTGTCTGCGCTATGATGTAGGTGCTCCTACAATCCTCTCTGCATCTTGAGCCAGTCGCTCAGCTTCTGTAGTGCGCTTCCGCCCTCTGATGGTTGGCGCTGCATGAGTGGTCTCTTCCACTCCATGAACCTCCTCTTGTGGCTGATCCACACCTGAGGCTCATCCTTAGGAACTAATAGCTCCTCATCTACATGCAAGTGTGGCTTCCTCTCAAGCAAACACTTTATGGCTTTCTCCTCATGAAATTTGATATCCCGTCACACAACAGTCTTGCGACTGTCTGGAAAATACACATGATAGTTGTGAGGCGTATCAGTGTACCCCACAAATATCCCAACCTCTGCGGTCGGCTCCAGCTTCTTCCTGGCATCCTTAGTCACATGAATGTAAACAGGTGAACCAAAAATCCTCAAATGGGAAATATCAGGCCTCTTACCAGAAAACACCTCCTCGGGTGTACTCCTGCCAAGTATCATGTGAGAACAACGGTTTTGCACATAAACCACAGTATTGCATGCCTCAGCCCACAATTGTATGGGAAGGCCCTGATCATGCAACATCGCCTATGTAGCACCCACGATCGTTCTATTCTTTTGCTCAGCGACCCCATTCTGCTGTGGGTTATGAGGCGCTATGAGCTCTCTTCGAATTCCTTCTGCGATGCAAAAGTCCTTGAATTTTCCAGAGATGAATTCACCACCATTGTCACTCCTAAGAGCCTTCACCTGCTTCCCCGATTCTTTCTCAACCAGTGCCTTGAACTCACAAAACTTTGAGTATGTATCGCTTTTCTTCTGCATGAAGAAGATCCAACACTTACGAGAAAAATCATCAAAAAATATCACATAGTACCTATGCTTTGCTGTCGAAGCTACTGAGAAAGGTCCACACACGTCTATGTGAATTCTCTCAAGGATCCTTGTTGTGCAACTATCCTTCTCGTGAAAGGTGGCTTTCACAAATTTTCCCAAAGTACATCCCTTGCACTGATCTAACTGCACAAGTGTACCTTTGGGAAGCCCGGTAGAAATCTGCTGCAAAATTTTCAAAGCTCCATGGTGAAGGTGGCCCAATCTCCTGTGCCACAGCTCGCCATCATCCCGGCTCACCACTCCTTCTGCCTTGCCTGCCATTGCTGCGCAGCCATCTACCTGCAATTGATAAAGGTTCTTAACTCGAACCCCTATCCTTCGGGTTTCACCAGTTTCCTTACTGCGCAAGAAAGCCTTTCCCTCACTAAAGACAACATCATATCCCTTGTCTTCTAACATTGCCACAGAGATAAGATTCTTCTTCAATCTTGGAACATGCATCACTTCCTTCAATACGAAGGGTTTACTAGACTCCCTCTCAAAGGAAATGGTACTGATACCAGTCGCACTGTATCTACCATCATCGCCCATCTCGATGTGCACTCCAAGATCTTTCTCATCCAGATCAGTAAACAAATCTTTGTCTCCGGTCATATGAAAAGATGCACCACTATCAAGAAACCACACTGAACCCATCATACTTGAGAACAAGCATGCGATCAGCGAAAAATCCAGCTCAAACTGCGAGGCTAAGGCCTCTCCAGCTGCAGATCCAGCAGCCTGATTATTTTTCTTCTTCTGTGGACAATTAGTGGCGTAATGTCTGTGTTGGTGACTGTGAAAGCACTTCACCTTGGACATGTCATGCTTCTTGCCTTTCGCACCGGATTGAGAAGCATTCTTCTTGCTCTTCCCCTTCCTTTCTTTGGCAGCCAAAGCGCAATTTTATTCATCTGAGTTCTTTGATGAAGATTCATCCCTGGTACTTCACCTTATCTCCTCTTGCACAAGAACCGACCAAAGTCACTCCCATCCTGGCAATTTCTCCCGACCATTGACAGAGTCCTGATAGGAATGCCAACTCTTCGGAAGCCCAAGGAGAGCCAAGCTCACCAAGTCCTCATCATCTACAGTCACCCCCACACTTCCCAGCTCATCCCTGCATTGGATGAACTTCGTGAGGTACTTGGGCATATTGTCGCCTTTCTCCATTTTTATGTTCCTGAGTTTATCCTTGAGCGCCAACTTCCTCTGCTCGCTCTTGCTTTGGAATAAGTCTATCAACGCTTTCCACATCAAGAATGGAGAAGCCTTACCATGAAGGCTGGACACTATGTGATCCTTCACACCTTCCAACAGAATTCTTTGACACTTTGTTGTCTTCTTTTTCCATGTGTCAAGTGCGGCAGCATCGCTAGAAGCAGGTTTTGGAATTTCTGCATCTATGAACTCCTTCAACCCATTGTCATCCAGCACCGCCTCCATCGTATCCTTCCATGCAATATAATTCGAGCTTCCCTCAAGAGCATACTCCAATCGCAATCCTTTGAAAGACATCTCAACTTTGACACCAAGAAAACACTGCTGCAAATTCGAATTCCACCAGCACAAAATTCAACCGCTTCAATGTTTTGCAATTGCTCCAATGATCAATATCACTCTAATACCATGCATAAATTTGATAACTGATATGTTATACACCGAGATTCTCCTGATCACACACTATTTTAACTTCATGCACAATACAGAATCTCTTCTACCATTGATCATTAATTGTGGAAATAAAAACAATCGCATGCGCACATTAAAACCATAAACAATCACACATATGAACACATTATTTTATGGGAAAGCTTAAAGCTAAAAACCCCTAACTATCTATATATTATATGTCATATAGATCATGTAACAATCATTATACAAATCTCCTCACAAAGCTCTCAGTACAATCTCCAATTGTTACACACTAATCAAGCCCAATCTAGCAAATCACATGCTCCAATCTCTACCACCTGATAGCCTGCCTCTACTGCACAATCACTTCTGAAGAATGGCTCTGAATGAACTCGAATTGGTCCAGCCTTGCTCACGCAATCCTCATTGGCATCTCCAATCACTGGTTGTTGCAAATCATGCAACAGTATAGTCACACTGCTCTTTCACCTACCTCTTCACTGGTCTCCAATGGAAATGTCTATGCACTATAGTTAACTGATGTATTCTTTAGTTGATTAATGAGTTAATAATTAGTGAATTAATTAATAATTAATTCACACCACTCTCAATAGTGTATCAATCAGTTAGACTAGATACAACTAGCTCAACTATGTTTAACTCATTTAAACTGAACACAACTCCATCAACTACTTCAATAACTCCACCAAACTCTGTCACATGAGTTCTAACTGAAGTATCCATGAAATATCTCCACTTAACCCTCAGGAATAGCGTAATTCCTTCTATCAGCTCCTGTGCCCCATCTGTGCACTTAACTGAAGTGCTCCAAGAGAATAAGATAATGTTTATAGTCCAAATATTATTAAGAGCTAATAATATTCGACATATCTATTTTTAGACTGGAAATCTAAAAATAGATTCCGCCCAATATGTCTAAAAATAGAAGTCCATATATTTTTCCAACTTGACCAACCATCCACAAATAGCATCCTGCAACTCATAGAAAATGATCGACATGTCTAAAATAGACATAGTCTAAAATAGACTTGTGCCAAAAATAGCTTGTGGGCCCACTTAGTGAAGGCAACTTCTTTCCACTAAGCTCATCATCTTGTTGCAATATCAACAGTTTTTATTTGCCTTATCAGTTTGGTGAGTTTCTTTTTCAGTTTTCCGCTGAAATTGCTTAAGACCCTTGTTTGGTTTAGGACCATACTTTTTAGGATACTACTTCTTGGGATTCTTTTGATATGGTTGTTGTTGGGCTGCTAAGGATTTCTTAGAACCATTTCCAGTATTGATAAGACCAATGTGTAAGAGTTTTTCTTGTTATCTTATCAAAGAATCTCAAAAGGCATCAAAAGAGGGGGACTTGTAGGTTGTTCCTTGAGAAATGAGGGCTTCTCTAGTGGAGTGGAAGGTGGAAACAAATACAGAGTATGTAGGTCCAAGCTTAGTAAGAATGGAATAGATAAGGCTACCATCTTCCTTTTTGACCTTACAAAATTTTAAAAGAAGTCTAAGGGTCTTGAATTTGGACAAAAAATATTCAATGGAGGAGAAATTATTGGGGTCGAAAGTAAGCAACTCATTTTCAAGCTAGTGGGCCCTGATTTCATTTTGAATGTCAAAAACAATATTTAGTTTTTTCATAGCCACATCAAGGGTGTCAATTTCTTGTATATGAAAACAAAGATCTTGAACAATGGACATTCCTATCAACCCTCGTGCTTGATTTTGTTTATTTTCCCATTTAGCGGTTTAAACTCCGTCGGTAGGTTTAGTTTCTTTTCCTGTGGCTATTCTATAAATCACTTTACTTCTAAGTAAGTCTACCATGTAGGATAGCCATTGGAAATAATTGGCGTTGTTAAGAATAACCGGGCATGAACTTTCCATTTTTTAAACTAAATCTGAAAAGGGTTGAAGCTAACTACTCCAATGGATATATCTCGAAAAATTAAGATGGTTAAAGAAAAAACAGCTCGGAAAACAGCTTCCAGATGAAGAAGTTATGTCTTTTTGAAAAAAATGCGTTGTAGATGTCGAATAGTTACGTGAAAGGTTAAAAGTTGATGATGAAGTTCTACTTTTTTTTTTAAATCCCTGCCCCTCCCCTTTTCAAACTTAATACAATAAGCTTACTTTTAAACAAAAAACTACTTTATGTGACCCACTTTTATAAATAAGTGAGAGTCACTTTTACATTGTTACTTTTACATGTGTTTTTGAAATAAAACCCTCCTTTTAAAACCAGCAACTTACGAAAGGGATTTATAAGAAAAAGTAACTTAACAAAAAAAAATTTACAAAAATAAGCTTGAGAGAGAGAGAGTTGAACCCAAGACCTTTATTCTCATAAACTAACTTTACACCAAGTGATCTAGTAAAAGGATCCTGTAATTGTTTGAAAGGAGGAAGGTTTTTTTTTCCTAAATATGAAGTTGAAGAGTTCTCCAAATTGATGTGGTGCTTCTTAATTTTTGTTTCCAACGCTTCCATCTTCTTAAAACATTTGGACTCTACATGGCCATCACGATTACAAAAGTTGCAATGTCTATCTGTTTTCTTCCATTTGTTTTTATTTGCCTTATCAGTTTGGTGAGTTTCTTTTTGAGTTTGCGGCTGAAATTGCTTAAGACCCTTGTTTGGTTTAGGACCATAATTTTTAGGATACTGCTTCTTAGGATTCTTTTGATATGGTTGTTGTTGGGCTGCTAAGGCTTTCTTAGAAGTGTTTCCAATATTGATAAGACCAATGTATAATATTTTTTCTTGTTCTCTTATCAAAGAATCGCAAAAGGCATCAAAAGAGGGGGACTTGTAGGTTGTTCCTTGAGAAATGAGGGCTTCTCTAGTGAAGTGGAAGGTGGAAACTAATACAGATTATGCAGGTCCAAGCTTAGCAATAATGGAAGAGATAAGGCTATCATCTTCCTTTTTGACCTTACAACCTTCTAAAAGAAGTCTAAGGGTCTTTAATTTGGACAAAAAATCTTCAATAGAGGAGAAATTATTAGGGTCCAAAGTAAGAAACTCATTTTCAAGCTGGTGGCCCCAAATTTCATTTTGAATGCCAAAAATAGTATTTATCTTTTTCATAGCTACATCAAGGGTGTCAATTTCTTGGGTATGAAAATGAAAATCTTGAGCAATGGACATTCCTATCAATCCTTGTGCTTGATCTTGTTTATTTTCCCATTTAGCGGTTTTATCTCCATCCGTAGGTTTATTTTCTTGTCCTGAGACTACTCTATAAAGCCCTTTACTTCTAAGTAAGTCTATCATGTAGGATAGCCATTGGAAATAATTGGTGTTGCTAAGAATAATCGGGCATGCACTTTCCATTTTTTTTTTAAACTGAAGCTGAAAAGGGCTAAAACTAACTACTTCAATGGATAGATGTTGAAAAATTAGGCTGGTTCAAAAAAAAAGGCTTGGAAAATGACTTCCGAATGAAGAAGTTATGCCTTTTTGAAAAAAATGCTTTGTAGATGTCGAATAGTTACTTGAATGGTTGAAAGTTGACGATGAAGTTCTACTTAAACCCCACCCCGCTTTTCAAACTTAATACAATAAGCTCACTTTAAGAAAAAACTACTTTATGTGACCCACTTTTATAAATAAGTGAGAGTCACTTTTACATTGTTACTTTTACATGTGCTTTTGAAATAAAACCCTCTTTTTAAAACCGACAACTTGCCAAAAGGCTTTATAAGAAAAAGTAACTTAACAAAAAAAAAAAAATTTAAAAAAAAACATGAGAGAGAGAGTTGAACCCAACAACTCTATTCTCATAAACTAACTTTACACCAAGTGAGCTAATAAAAGGATTCTATGATTGTTTAAAAGAAGGATTTATTTATTTTTTTTGGCGACAGAACTTTATTTTCGATTAGCCTTACGGGCAACTATCATTTTTTCGCTATTTCTAATTTCCTGAGATCGCACAAAGATGCAGGGAAAGAGCATATGTAGCAAAAAAATCATCTTCCTATTTCTGATTTGCGGAGATCGCACACAATGCATAGAAAATAGCATACACAGAGAAGAGGTTATAGATCTGGCAAATAAAAATACTATAAACCGAAATAAACAGATGGAACCGAAATAAGCAGAACGATTAATAAATATAATTGCAAAAAATATACTTTATACCTCCAAATCTAAAATGACATAACTCGGGCAACCAGAAACCTTTTCGCATGAAACGAAAGGGGCTCCTCACTGTAACAGACGCTACAGACACAACAGAGCAGTTCACCTGGCCCGAAAGTGGTCAAAAATAGTAGATCTAGAAAACGGCAGTCGCATGCAGTCAAATCGGCTTCAGATTTGGATCAACAACGGATGCGGCCCTCAAAATGGCTCTGATACCATGTAGGGATTTATAGGGTAAGTTCCTTAGATCAAACACCAAATGTCACCGCTCACAAATAGATCAAAAATCAGTACACCAGTATATCACGTGGTTAAAACCCTCAACGAGGGAAACAGTCCACTACCTAAGCCAAAGCGGCCATTTCAGGAAATTTATTAATTAAAAAAGAAAATTTACATAAGCTTCTCTCATAAACGGTTACCTAAAAAATGACCATCCATGCTCTTTAAATAGAGATCACGGACCAATCGAGTGTTAAGCCAGGGATCAAGTGTCGGTAATACCGAGGAGAGAGTGAACCGTTGAATCACTACATATCGTGACTGTCGGATCATAAGTTACAAATGTAAATAGTAAAGAAACACACTTTACTTAACTCTACACTAGACCAAGTTATACTTAAATATTTCCTATGTCTCAGAATATCCTAACAAAGATATGCTAGAGGTAAAGTATCGAGGATAAAATTGAATGATGTTATGGTCATACCCTTGTAACTGCAGATGCTTCAAGTCAAAGGGATTTTGTGACACCGAGAGCAACGAGATCCCTCTACGCATTGGTCACTAGACTGAACGCACCCCCTGTGGTTCATAAGGATTTTGCTCTCTCTCTTCAAACCAACTCTAAACAAAATGACCAAATGGGTGTTATAATGCTATGTTAATGACAAAAAAATTACCAAACTATTTTAAGGTTAATGTAGTAGAATATTCTAGTTGTTTTCCATGGGAATGTACAATAAATTACCAAGTACAATGCGTCATTATGAAAGTATAATTCATCGGTTTCTTAATATTAGTAGAAGATAGATCATCATACCATTGTTGGACTCTTTCAGTATGATTTACAAATATAATGTCAAGTTCATCGAAATTAACAGTGTCATTTTTAATGCTAGATTCATAAATATATATTGACTATTCTAATGCCAAGATGATGGTGAATAGCTTACTAGATTCCTAATTTGCGATCACTATGTTCAATTTAATGGTATAACACTTCAGTAATTACCCCATCTTGAGGAGAAGCTTCGCAAGAAGAATCATTACTATAATTCAGACTCATGGGGCGTAGACACGGATCCTCGCATTGCATATTCATCACTAGATACAAATATTTTTTACTTAGTATCATAACCACCCCACCCAGATCAAAACCCATAAGTAGATGCATTCGAGGAAAAGCGTGTTGAAAAGTGTAACTAGGTTTGATATTCATAATGATATGTAATTGTGACTTATGTAAATGTTGTAATGAAGAAAATAAAATTATTGTAATCCTTTCTTCATGGGTTTCATGAGAAAGTGATTTTATTTTTTTCGTTCTCATTGAGAGCATTGGAATTTTTCATTTAAGTCAAAAATTCAATGTGGTGTATGATGAGCTCTTCTTGAGCATATATCAATGAATATGAATCTATAAAGTGTCTATTATCCCTCCAAAGACAAGCATGGTTCTCCTCTTCCATGTTAGCTTCAAATAAGGATAAGAAACTCATGTCCTCCCACATTAGAGACACATATATTCATATTGAAAAGTTAGCTTATATTGATGTGCAAAAAACTATATAAAGGCGTAGAGGAAATCCGCATTTACATAGTTTAGTTTAGATCACTCTAAGATTTTCAGATGGGTTTGGTGGAAGGGACAGTGAAGAGATGAAGGGACAGCGAGTACATATATCTCTGATATTTTCGGATGGGTTGTACATTGAGACAGTTTAGATCTCCTTCTCTGAAATGAGCTCAGATCACTCTGAGATTCGATGAATAATCATAGTGAACAATTTGGATGTTATCTCAGGAAGAAGCTTGGTTATGGGTACACACAGATCTTGATATTGTGCAGACTAGAGAAAAAATCTTAAGAGAAGTTTTGGTGATGCCACAGTGACATTATCTCACTTTCTGGGTGCAATATCATAGGAAGATCTCGGTGTATTTTGGTGCCTCCATAGTATTTTGATGTCACAGTCTTGGTACCATGATAGATCTTGGTGAAATAATAGTTGTACAATCTTGGTTCTCTCACAGAAGCATGATCCTTGGAATATGATAGTAAGGAGGCCTAGCTATAAAGGAATTCTCAATAAGATCTCAGTAATGACGAAATGGAAGAGGAGCCAAGAAGAAGGTTGATTGTCAAGAGGACTGGTGTCTTGGTCTTGGAGTGGCTAAGTAGGTCAAGGGTCTTGGTCTTGGTATTCATCAATTGGAATCTCTATAAGAAGAATTGTGTGGGTTTTCCTCTCAAAGAGTGAGAGGTTTTTTCCTGGGCTCATAGCCTACATGTTGTGTCTCTTGTCTATTTATGTTCGTGCATTGGTTACTGTTTGATAAAGAAGAACACTAACAAGATAGTAAGAAGAATATCTTAATCTAAAAGACGTAAAAAGCATTCAAAAATAGTCACTAAGAGAAGAGAAATCACCTAATGCTAATGCCCTAGATTTGTCAACATGGTATCAGAGCTAAGGTGATAAAGTCAAAGGAAGGGCATCTAATCTAAGAGACACTCAAGGATCAAGTTTCATGGAAGGCATCAAAACAAAGTTTAGATCTACATTAAAGAAGAAAGTCTAATTAAAAAGGAAATATTGGGATCATCAATCAAATCAAGGTAACTAGAATTCTACTCCAGCAAGGTAGCTCGAAGGACTTTAAAAATGAAGATCACATCATCTTGGAGAAAGTCAAAACTTTGGAAGTAATTTTGATCTGCACTCATTCACTATCAAAGTATTTGAAGTATCTTAAAAGCTATAAGGCAAGTTACATCTCATTAAATAAAGGAAGCAATAAAACATCCTCATTAATCACCATCAAAATGTGTTGTCATCGTAAAAGGAGCAATCTATTTTATTGAAGAAAGGTTATTTCATTTGGAAGAAGATCATCCAAAATGGAGCACAATACATCTTCTTCAACCACCATCAAACTGATTAAGCTAAATATTTCATCTTCACTTGTTAAGTAATTATCTTTTATTCTGTAATATTCCAAATTTAGCATGTAGCAAATTGGAATATTGATTTTTATTGTTTACACTTAGGAGATGAATAAATGGGTAACCAGGCCCATAAATTTCAGAAATATGAATAAAATCCCTCATAATGTGAAAAGGGATCATCATAAGAGCTGGATTTCACACCCTCATGTGTGAAAAGGGGCATTTTCATGTGGACAAGGTCAAGTTTGACCAAGTCAACAGCGCTGGGATAGGAGGTGGAGATCATCTTCAGAGACAACACAGAGATAGTGGGGGGAAGATTCCTTGGTGGAGGAAACCCTAATGAGTGGGACCCAAGGTGAGAGGGCTTCCATTTTTATAAAAGGAGGGCAAGGCAGCCATATGAAGACATGTTATGGATTATTGATTTTGTGGTCTGAATGACTATTGTGCTTTCTTCAACTGTTTAGTTGAGATTGTTGTGTTTCTTAGCACAAGGCATTCCTGTTTAGGAATTCCTTCTCCTTTATTGAGAAGACTCTTGAGGGAGCTTGTACTTTATTTCTCCACATCCAGGCTTGAGGCCAAGCATTCTCCTTCAACGACAGCGTTATTTCTACAGCAGTATAACGTTGTGTTGCAGGGTGTTGCAGTGGGGGTTCACAACACCACTTCTGAAGCTTGTTTTTCAAAGGAGGGAGCCTCCATTCCTTTGGAAGATCAATAAGGAAGATTCTGGAGCAGATTTTCATATCTTGGCACTTGTCCAAAGTACTTCCATCATCTATAGCGTAGTCCCTTACAGGAACTGCGTCATTTCTTGCAGTGTTGCAGTGAGAGGGTTAAAACCCTTGTTTTTGAGCTAGTTTTTGAGGGAAAGGGCCAACCCTTCTCCCGGAAAACTTGTACGAAGGATATTCCTTCATATATTATATTATTCAAATGCATGTATGCATATCTTTAGTTATACTGTGTTATTTCATATCCAGGTCTGCAGATCCCCTCATAGTACTTATTCTTTCAAGAAACCCTTGCCGGGTCATCTCTATAATGTGTAAAAGGGGCTAGATCTCTAATTTTATCCATGCTTTGAGTAATAAAACTCCAGATTTGTTGTTTATATCCTATTGTATCATAAACCCTCATATAATTATGCTTTGCTTGCTTCAAAAAAATTTGTTTAGTCTAAGTCATGGGATTTCAATGTTTTTAAGCCATATTGAGACCAGGAGATCTATTTAACACCTCAAAAGGGATTTGTTTCTGATCCCCTTATGTATGTGAGTCCCATAATACATAAGCTAAGGGATCTAAGTGTTATTTTTCCCTGTTATAGCATAATTTCCTGGGAATAACGTTATTATGGTCTATATTGTTGCATTTCCCCACTTTGGGATGATATAAAGGAACATGTTACATTCATTTGATGGCTATGTGTTCCTCTCATATTTTATGAGGTGATTTATCACTGCTATTTCCATAATTGTGTTCATGTATTGCTGCATCCCCATTTTGGGATATTATAGTGGTATCAAAGCATAATCTTGGCTCAGCCTGTGGAATCTCAGCCAATATGCTATCAAGAAGAAAATAAGAATAAAATATGAGCAGAAAGACAAAAATAATACTCCATTATTTGGAGGAAGGAAAGAGGAGAGACTCCCAAAGTTTCTTTCTCAAACTTTGCAGAGCATTCATGGAGATCTCAAGAAGATGAGAAGGGAGATGTGTATAGAATCTCCAAGAGAGTTTGAATCTGAAGCAAACTCTAGATTTTCATATGGTGAATGTGAGCTTGCAGCCACACACTATGATGCACAGCATAGTCATATGCCCAGATTTTCCATGAGAGAGAGGTAAGAAGAAGGAATGACTAGGAGGGAAACTCTTAGTGATTTTTTGTAAGAGTATGAATCTCAAACTCAGAAGTTTAGAGATCATATTACTTTTCCAGAGTTTTGCAAGATCAAGGTGAAGAGAAGAAAGAAGCATAATAAGAGTATATTTCTCTTATATACCTTTGATGGTTCACCTACATGTTCAGCTAGAGCTTGGGTGGAGGAGCTAGACTCCTATTTTCAACAACATCACATTTCTGAAGATGAAGCCATCAAAGTTGCAGTGCTGCATTTTGGAGGTAAGGCCTGTGCATGGTGGATATTTGAGTATTTTTCTTTGAAAAATGAAAATACTTCTTCTTATGCAGGGTTCACTAAGGCATTAGTGGAAATATTTGACAAGAAACCTTCTAAAACACATGTGGTGGAACCAAACAAACCTAAACAAACAAAAACCTTACATGTGTTGGAGGAACCTATGAGCTCAATTCCACTTCAGAAAACCATTGAGCGGGTTGAAATCTTGCATCATATCTTATTAGAGGCAAGACCTCTATCTCATATTCTTGAACAAGAGGGCATGGAGATCCCTTTTTCAAAAGAGGATCCAATTCTTGGGAGGTTGCCCATTCATATTGGAGAGGAAGAAACAGTTGAGGGCAATAGCGTTGTCATGTCTAGAATAGATCTAGCACCTCATGCAAAGGTAGATGGAGCACATGCTCCAACTAGAGGGGTTCTTGTATCATTGCAAAGAATTCCCCAGGATCTCATATGTGGAGATCAAGGCATAACCCATGATCATCATGTGCCATTGTTGACAGATTGTGAAACCATGCAGATGGAAGGAGGTAGGGAGGATGACCAGCATCATTTTATGAGGAGCACACACCCCTATCTATTTCATAGGGTTGATGTACAGAAGAGGGAGACTGGATTGCACAGTGAAGGCAGGGACAAGTTTGTCCATTCATATATGCAGTCTACTCTTGATGTTGATGTCTCATTGCATGGAGACATTTCACCAAGGAGACCACCAGATCAGTAGATGATGAGATATGATTCACATTTTGAGGCACCATTCATTGGTTTCAAAGGAGTGGACACCTTGGGAGGTCATTGTACAACGATGATATTCTTGGGTAGACTCAAGGAGGAGGGAGATATTCTCCCAACATCATCATTACCCACTCTCACTTCAGATTCTGCATTGTGGCAGGAGCAACAAGGGAAGGATAGCATCCTTCCAATTTACATCTTTGGCATGGGAGATGTCAAAGAGGAGGAAAGACATATGACAGATGTTCTTTGTGATAGATCATCAACGTTGTCACTATGGAGGATAGATCCATATTGGAAATCCCAACTGTTGGTGGATTATTCCAAGGATATTTCTACTTGTATGATATTGGATGACCAGTTGCATGAAGAGGGATATTCAGTCAGAGATGGGGTCATCTACTATCATGGTAGGTTCTTCTTATCTAGAGCTTCCAAGCTCAAGGAGAATTTGTTACAAGAAACTCATGAAGATTTCCTTTTCAGCCACACTTATTCTATGAGAGCATACCACACCATCATGGAGGGGTATTTTTATGAAGGCTTTGAGGAGGAGATATATCAGCATATGAGGAGATGCATGGATCATATGGATATGGAGGAGATACATAACTCTTTGGAAGAGTTAGCACAGCCACCTCTTTTCTCTTTGAGGATGAGAGGAGACGCATCTATGATCCACTCCATTTGCATGGGCAAAACATATGGTAAGGGTACTGTTTGTTTGCATAATGATTTGCATAATGTATATGTTCGACCCTTAACCATATATGTGCAGGATATTGCTCAAGGAGGGAGCATTATTCCTTCTAGACTTCATGGTCTACTTGAGGCCACAAGAAGTATTGGTGATGGCCACTCCCTAAGAGGACTTGGGGAGATTGTATCTTTTGCAGAGCATGCTCACTTTGCACCATACACCATACACTTTCTCCAAACTTGTGAGGAGATTGGGGCAGCAAGCAAGTGGTGGGGAGGCCACTCATCATTTCATTTTTTGTTGCAGTTGAGAGTCAATCTGTGTTGGTTGCATTTTAGAGACCATTGTCCTTCTCCCTTACTACATATGGCAGCAAGTATGATTCTCATTATGGTTCCCTATGTTGTTGTTGTTCTCATTTTTATTGGGAGCATGATTGGGGGAGAGACACATTGGATGGATGTGTCCTTTGGGGAAGAGGATTCCCACACTTTTTGCATTACATGTTCTAAGGGGAGCATGGGAGGAGCTATGGCCACTATAGTAAAACATTTGTTTCTTTATGAGGTGGGACATGGAATTGATGGGATGCCATATGATGGTGATTTCCAACTCATCATATATGGGATAGTTTGGGCCAGCATGATTCATAACGTTGGAGAGGATATCCTTGGAGATCTAGTCTTCTTCTTGCCACTTGAGGGAAAAATTATTGCAGCCCAAGATCAGCAAATACTCTACACTTATCATGAGTGGAGAGGAAGAAAGCTTGGGGTAGGCTAATTTTTCTACCATGTTCGGAATTTCAGCCCACCTACATTGCAAGAGCCAAAGGTGGAGGAGGATTTTCAGGAGTTGCCATGTTAGGAGGCAACTCATTTTGTATGGATTATAGCTTGGGGATGGAGGATCCACATGGAAATGATGATTCCCAATACATTTCAGATCCCATACCTCAAAGGGACCTCTAGACAGCACCTTATTGCCTTCTTGAGTACTCTACTTATTCACGATGACAGTTATTTGGCTAGCTTGCATGCTTGGGAGGGGCAATATTGAGATTCATTGATGAGACAACATCTCTTTCCTTGGAAGGGTTCATCATATGTGGATGATACAGTAGGAGGAGGGGAGAATTATTAGTTCTATCCTTGCAGTTGCTTGAGGACAAGCAACATTTGGGAGGGGACGACTGTAATATTCCAAATTTAGCATGCAGCTAATTGGAATATTGATTTTTGTTGTTTAAACTTAGGAGATGAATAAATGGGTAAGGAGGCGCATACATTTCAGAAATAGGAATAAAATCCCTCATAATGTGAAAATGGATCATCATAAGAGCTGGATTTCACACCCTCATGTGTGAAAAGGGGCATTTGCATGTGGACAAGGTCAAGTTTGACCAAGTTAACAGCGCTGGGATAAGAGGTGGAGATCATCTTTAGAGACAACACAGAGATAGTGGGAGGAATATTCCTTGGTGGAGAAAACCCTAATGAGTGGGACCCAAGGTGAGAGGGCTTCCATTTGTATAAAAGGAGTGCAAGGCAGCCATATGAAGACATGTTATGGATTATTGATTTTGTGGTCTAAATGATTATTGTGCTTTCTTCAACTGTTTAGTTGAGATTGTTGTGCTGCTTAGCACAAGGCATTCCTGTTTAGGAATTCCTTCTCCTTTCTTGAGAAGCCTCTTAAGGGAGCTTGTACTGAATTTCTCCACATCCAGGCTTGAGGCCAAGCATCCTCCTTCAGCTACAATGTTATTTCTGCAGCAGTATAACATTGTGTTGCAGGGTGTTGCAGTGGGGGTTCACAACACCACTTCCGAAGCTTGTTTTTCAAAGGAGGGAGCCTCCATTCCTTTGGAAGATCAATAAGGAAGATTCTAGAGCATATTTTCATATCTTGGCACTTGGCCAAAGTACTTCCATCATCTACAGTGCATTCCCTTGCTGGAACTATGTCATTTCTTGCAGTGTTGCAGTGAGAGGGTTAAAACCCTTGTTTTTGAGCTAGTTTCTGAGGGAAAGGGCCAACCCTTCTCCCGAAAAACTTGTAAGAAGGATATTCCTTCATTTATTGTATTATTTAGCTGTATGTATGCAGAGATTCATTCAGACTGTATTATTTCAGATCCAGATCTGCAGATCCACTCCTTGTACTTATTCTCTCAAGAAACCCTTGTCGGGTTATCTCTATAATGTGTAAAAAGGGCTAGATCTCTAATTTTATCCATGATTTGAGTAATAAAACTCCAGATATGTTGTTTATATATTATTGTATCATAAACCCTCATATAATTACGATGTGTTTGCTTCAGAAATTTCTGTTTAGTCTAAGTCATGGGATTTCAGTGTTTTTAAGCAATATTGAGACCAAGAAATCTGTTTGATACCTCAAAAGGAATTTGTTTTTTATCCCCTTCTAGATTTGAGTCCCATAAGACATAAGCTAAGGGATATAAGTGTTATTTTTCCCTTTTATAGCGTAATTTCCTGGGAATAACGTTTTTATGGTCTATATTGCTGCATTTCCCCACTTTGGGATGATATAAAGGAACCTATTTTTGTTGTTGTTACATTCATTTGATGGATATGTGTTCATCTCATATTTTATGAGGTGATTTATCACTGCTATTTCCGTAATTGTGTTCATGTATTGCTGCATCCCCATTTTGGGATATTACATATTCTATAATCGAATTTGGTAAAACGACTTCGTGTTTGCAAGGAGATCTATAATTTGGTTGGGTCATTGAAATTACTTGCATGGAAAAAGGAGGATATACATAGTCCTTGAAGAAAATGAAGTCATTGAACACATCAATGAAAAAGGTCTCCTATGTATACAGGGAAAGGGATTCTTATGAAAGGTCCTCTCAATATTGGAGACATCAAAGGGATGTATATGATAAGCTCGTAAGGCTATTCTCTCAATATGTGATAAAGCAGGTCATATCACTTAGACCTGATCTACACAAAATTGAAGGTATCAAAGAATGAAGGGATAACTTCATAAGATCTCAACTACGAGTTTTGGGAGAGATGATAAGAAGATAATCATCATTGTTCTAAATGCACTAACTAATGGAAAAGGTAACAAATTTACATGGGTATAATAAATTTACCTCATTCAACAACTTGTGGTTTCTATAGAAGAAGACAAGTTGAGAGCAAAAGTGTTGAGGGTTAAAGGACTCAAAAAATTGCAAGAAAGGAAAGGGAAGTTTTGAAAAAAATTGGTCCTCAGAAAAGAAAGAAGAGCATAGCTAATATCTAATGCTATGGAAAATTTATGGACATTACAGGAAATATTGTCCTAAAGGGAAAATATCAAAATAATAATAAAATAAACCCATATCACCAAAAATATGGAGGAAGTTGAAAAGAAGAAGTCCAAGAAAGAGGAAGTAAGAGATATATACTATGATTGAGATAGTCTCCCCCACAAAAGGTCTTGTCATAGCTCCTAAATATTTTGTTATAGGATATGGATATAATAAATAATAAGATGCATTGTGGCATCATGAAATCATTAGAAACAACAACTCATGACATCACCATAGGAAATCATGAAGGATAGACATAACAAAATATATTGCAGTCAAATATGAAGGATATAGCTCTTGGTAACCTCATTGGAAGGAAGAAGTCATCCAGGAAAAGGCTCATCATACATCAAGTCAAAAAGAAAACATATGCCAGATAGGGATATGCAATATCCTCGAGATTCTTTGATGGAATCCTCATCGGAGGGTTCACCAATCTAGAGAGAAAGAAAGTGTTTCATCAAGAACTCGAACTTGTGGAGTTCATGGGATGATGGTATAATGACATAAAGCAAATCAAAGAGTTGAAGATCGCTTCAATCAAGGAAGTTGTTGAAAGAAGCCTAGATGACCTAAAGGTAAATGAGGTATGTATGCTTGTATTTAATATTATAATTTCATGTCATATGGTTGCAGGTAACTTGGATCACTACTTATATCTTGAGTATCATGATCAAAGGAAAGGAATCTCCTCTTATGAAAGGTTGTCAGAAGGTATGGTTCACACTAGATGAAATCAACATAATATGTCCTCATATGAAGTATGAGGTGATTGACTACAATTGAGGAACTATGATTGGAAGCTCCTGGGAATGAAATGTGTGAAGAAAAGGAAGGAAGAGATCATGAGATATGCAACCATGGTGAAGCCAATCAACATCCAAAAGTACCAAGAAGATTTGAGTAGGAAATCTTCCGGAAAGATATGAAGACTTTGATGGAAGTCTGAAAAAGATGGAGACCCTTGAAAATGAATATATTTTGGAGATGCGTCAACATGTATTCAGGATGTTGATACCTACATGAATATGTCATGATGAAAGACCATCACAAAGGTAATTCTGATTAAAGTGTTCATTTCTTATCTTTGAACAATATCTGGATGGGCTTATGCAGGTCTGCCAAATCGAAGAACTGTGGATGACTTCCAAGAGGACCATATAGAAGGATATAAGATCCTTCCGAAAATATGGCATGAATAAAGCAACATGGCATGAATCAAGGCCATATGTGGAGTGATGGATCACTTTCTATTGAAAGGAACAATGACATGACTGACTCATGAATGAAAGTGATGGGTGGTTTGTGCTCTATGAAGAAGTCCCAAAATATGAAGACTCCATAACGAAGAAGAAATTCATGACTTCGAAGGAAGGAATTCTTCAAAGCAGATGGTTGTCCCATTATCTCCACCTGAGGAGTTGTTGTAGGTCCCTGATTAAGAGGGAGCCTTGAAACAAGTTTCTTACTTGGAAGAAACTTGGAAATTCATAAGCCAAGAGGGAGCTTAGGTACATTCCTTGTGTAGTAATGAGTACATTCCTTTATTGGAATATGTCCTCCCTAATTAAGAGGGAGAGATAGACATGTCATTCTTGTCTTCGCCTAGGAAGACATAATGGAGGATTGGGTAATCATCTGGCATTTGAGAGTCTTTGAGGATGAGATAGGGCATCCAAGATAAGAGTAGTCGTAGAGCACTAATATTCTTTGAGGACTGGGAATCTAATATAAGAATAGTCCTGGTGGAACACACCCTGAGAACTCGGGTAGGGAATGTTCTAGGAGAGACAATGATTAGGGTGTCTATAAATCATTGGTCTAGCCAACATTGAGCTCATATCTTGTGGGGAGCTAGAGTTGTTAGTAAATGCCTTGATATGTGGAAATTCTGGTCGATATGATGCTATATAGATGGGTTACCAATCCTATTCTTCTTATGAGAAATTCTTCAGATTGAGAATGACCAAGTACCATTATGAATATCTCCCTAATTAAGAGGGAGCGTTGAAAAGTGTAACTAGGTTCGGACTTCATAATTACATTTAATTGTGACTTATATAAGTGATGTAATGAAGATAATAAAACTATTGTAAGCCTTGCTTCATGGGTTTCATGAGAAAGTGATTTTATTTTTGTTGACTCTCATTGAGAGCATTAGGATTTTTCATTTAAGTCATAGAGTCAATGTCATGTATGATGAGCTCTTCTTGAGCATATGTCAATGAATATGAGTCTATAAATTGTCTAGTAGCCCTCAAAAGGCAAGCACAATTTTCCTTTTCCATGTCAACTTCAAATAAGGATAAGAAACTCATGTCATCCCACATTACAGACACATCTATTCATATTGAAAAGTCAACTTATATTGATGGGAAAAAAACTATATAAAGGCATATAGGCAATCCACATTTACACAGTTCAGTTTGGATCACTCTGAGATTTTCAGATGGGTTCGGTGGAAGGTACAGCGAATAGATGAAGGGACAGCGAGGATATATATCTCTAAGATTTTCGGATGGGTTGGACAGTGAGACAATTTATCTCTCCTTCTCTGAAATGAGCTCGGATCACTCTGAGATTCGGTGAATAATCACAGTCAAAAATTTGGATGTTATCTTAGGAAGAAGCTTGGTCATAGGTACACATATCTCGATACAGTGCAAACTGGAGCAGAAATCTTAAGAGAAGTTTTGGTGATGCCACAGTGGTATTCTCTCATTGTCTAGGTGCAATATCATAGGAAGATATCAGTGTATTTTGGTTCCTCCAAAGTTCATTGATGTCATAGTCTTGGTACCATGATAGGTCTCAGTTCAATCACAGTTGTACAATTTCGGTGCTCTCACAGAAACATGATCCATGGAATATGACAGTATGGAGGCCTAGCTATAAAGGAAGTCTCGATAAGATCTCAATAATGACGAAATGGAAGAGGAGTCAAGAATAAGGTCGATTGTCAGGAGGATTGGTGTCTTGGTCTTGGAGTGGATAAATAGATCAAGGGTATTGGTCTTGGTATTCGTCAATTGGAATCTCTATAAGAAGAATTGGTGCAGGTTTTCCTCTCAAAGAGTGAGAGGTTTTGTCCCTCGCTCATAGCCTACATGTTGTTTCTCTTTTCTATTTATGTTCATGCATTGGTTACTATTTGATGAATAATAACACTAACAAGATAATAAGAATAATATATTGATCTAAAATAAGTAAAAAGCATTCATAAACAGTCACTAAGAGAAGAGAAATAACCTAATGCTAATGCCCTATATTTCTCAACAAAACGCCCATAGAATAAGCACCAAGGGTTGGTTGTTCAAGGACGTCTGAACTTACTTGGAAATTTTCCTAATAGCTAGGTAAGTGTACTGCATGAAATAGGTTCCCTACCATTGAGAGGGTGGGATGCTTCATGTAGAGACAACTGGGACCCATTATAAAATAACACTATTAAATTTAGGGGCTCTCGATCTCGATTTTCCACGAATGAAATTGGTTACATTGTGGGTTCAATTATAAGAAATTTGCAAGGTTATTTTTCAAATTAAAAATGTAACATTGATGATCCTCCAAGCATAAAATGAAAAAACAACATAACACCCGCTATGGGGTTACCACAAGGTTAAGAGCCTTGCATTCTACCAAATCAGCTAGACGAGCAGGTGTCAATGCCGTGAATTCCTTTTAGAACTCCAAGGAAACTTACATCATATGTTTATTTAAAAATAATAATAAATAGAATCAATTTTCAAATTTAAAATTTATGTGTCCTTCACATATTTATGTGTCATGGCACGTTACCTCAAAATATTAGGTCATCAAGTTGAGATGAATCCTTCTCCTTCCCCAACTTGGCTTCAAGATTTTCCATAAATAAGGTCGAAAGACCTGAGCAAAGATAAGAGTATAATTTGTCAGTTGACTATCTAGAAAATTCAAGTCCAAACAATCAAGTCCAAGAATTTTGTTGGTTTGCCTCCGACAAGCAATTCCTAACTAGGGATCCTATTTTACCAAACTCACACCAAAGAATCATTCTCGGCATGAATCAAGAGCATTAAGGAACCACTCAAGGAGCAAGGGTGAAGCGAGAAATTAGCGTCGCGCAAAAGTGCTAAGTGGAAGAGCCTTGGTAGTGAATTGAGAATGTTGGTAAGTGGTTAAAATTTGAGTACAAAGGGTCCCTCTATGCATCTCTGCGATATGTTTAATTGTCTCGAAAAAAGTTGTTTTAGAGCTTTAATATTTACAATATGATATATAAGAGCATAAATATTCGCAATATGTAGTGAAAATATGAATATATCAGAGCATAAATATTGATAATATGTACATATATAAATATTAGCAGTTGGATTTTTGCTGCTCTACCTGCGCGTTGCAGCCTCTGCGAACCCTAGCTGCTCTGCCTACGAGCTGCAGCCTCTGCGGCTGCGCCTGCTCTAGCAGGGTCTCCTGCTCCTGCCGCTGCTCGGTTGGAGCCTCCTCCTTTTGCGCTTTTCCCTGTCACGGCTTTGGACTGCACATTCTGGCTGCGGCGTTCCTCTTTGCTGGGCTTTACATGCCTGTTCTCGAGCTCCTCTTGTCCAGCTCTCAAGGTTGTCCTGTGGCCTTTCAGCATGGAGGTCCTGGACTCCCACCAGTCCCCTGCCTTTAAGCTTCTTCTGTCTTCGCTTCCAAAGAAGAGGACCTCCGAAGCGGCGAAATTTGTCAAAAAGTTGGATGACATTCCTGAGATTTCGCTTCCTGGCGAGGGTCCTATTCAGGTGGTCCTCTCTCTGGCCGATCGCGCTCTAGTTGGCCAGTTCACTGGATTATGGCCCTCGCCCAAATCCACTGAAATCTGGGTTGCTAAGAACTGGGCTCCCCTCATCATGCATAGCGTGTCCTCTTACTTCCTGGGAAGAGGGTATTTTCTTTTTGAATTCGTCGATAAGGAGGATAAAGAGCTCATCTTCAGGAATGGCCCTTATTTCATGGGGCCTCAAGGGCTCTATCTCAACAAATGGACTCTGGACTTTGATCTGGCAGTTGACGTTCCAACTGCTGTCCCAGTC
The DNA here is from genome assembly GCA_034641835.2 of Pinus albicaulis. NCBI lineage: Eukaryota > Viridiplantae > Streptophyta > Pinopsida > Pinales > Pinaceae > Pinus > Pinus albicaulis. The sequence continues at coordinate 344,491,930 of CM076570.1, read as the reverse complement.
TGGGTCAGACTCCGGAATTTGCCTATGAATTGCTGGAATTGGGAATCGCTAAATCATATCAGAAACACCCTGGGAAAATTTATAGACCGCGCAAATAACAAAGACCAGTATGACTATGCCTGTATCTGCCTCGAAGTCGACCTGGAAGTGGGTCTTCCGGAGGCCATTAAAATCAAGGTTGGGAACTGGTCTCACATTCAAAAGTTGGACTACGAGCAGCTTCCTTTCAAGTGTCGCAAATGCCACATCTATGGGCACTTCGCTAGAGGATGTCTGAGCAATGTCGAAGTTCCCAAAGGGAAAGATGAGGGCTGGAACCAAATCAAAAGGTCAAGGACGAACAAAAAAAATGCTGGAGCTCAAGCAAGCAAAGGAACCCCATCTGCTGGTCAGCAAATCCAGACTCCTAAAGAGCAAGGTAATAAATTCGAACCTCTTAGCTTAAATTCCATAGAGTTGTAGGAGGTCGAAGCTCAGAAAGAATCCTTAGACAAAGGCACTACTCCAGATCCTAAATAGGGTGTCATTACACCAAGCGGATCCAAAGGAAAAAATGCTGAAATGGAGGATATGGTGCAAGTCTCAGAGGAGTCTGAGGAAGAAGGTGAAATAGGGGATTCTCAAGCCTCGACCAGAAGATCAACAAGAGGACGAATGCCTCAGCGGGAAAAAAGGGAACAGGAAACTTACAAAGATAAACTTCAAGGCACCCAGCCAACCCTTGAAAAAATGTTGGAAAAATCGGCAAAGAAGACAAGAAACCAGAGCGGCTCCAAGGGAGCCCAATTCTCCCAAAAAAGTAAGTAATGAAAATCATCTCCTGGAATTGTAGAGGTCTGGGCAACAAAGCGAAAGAAGAGGCTATAAGGAGTACAACTCGTTTAGAAGCTCCAGATCTCCTCTTAATCCAGGAGACCAAGATGGAGGAAGCAGTTTTCCTCCAAATCAGTCATAGGTTTTGGAATAAAGGTGGGGGGCTGGCTGTCTCGTCTAGAGGGGCATCCGGTGGCCTTGGTTCGTTATGGAATGCAAGCAAATTCTTGCTGCTCAAATCCATCCCAAACACTCAGTGGTTGTTCTTGAAACTTCAGCTCATTGAGTCCAAGGATGAAATTAGTCTTCTTAATGTCTATGTCCCGGCAAATGCAGGAGAAAAGAAGTCTTGTTGGGACTCCATCAGAAATCTTGTTGAAACTGAGAATCTTGAAAACACCATCATAGCTGGTGACCTTAATATTACCCTAGCCCTGGCTGAAAAACATGGTGGCAGCATTGTGAGAGACCCTGCTAGGGAATGGGTGGAGGATCTGATGCAAGAGTGGGATCTTATCGACATCAAGCCAGTAAATGGAAATTTTACTTGGTCCAACAAAAGAATTGGTCCTGGACACATAGCTACCAGATTAGACAAATTTTTAGTCCATAGCTCCTTCCTGCTTCGTGGGTTAGAAGCTAGAATGCGCATCCTCTCTTGCAGCGCCTCTGATCATAGGCCCATATTTCTTGAGCTTCTGCCGCACAAGGACCTGGGGCCTATCCCGTCCAGATTCAGTCCCCTTTGGATTCAACTCCCAGGTTTTATGGATAAGTTAAGGAAATCTGGGACCTTCCGGTTACTGGCTCACCTTTCTTTGTGTGGGAAGAAAAGCTCAGAAGGCTAAATTCTGAGCTTAAATGTTGGGCTAAAGCTATCCCCAGTCCGGCTTCTGAGCGGAAAGTTGCTCAATCCTCCTTAGAGGATCATCACCTTCGTATGGAGAACGTTGATATCACTCCTGACGATCTTAATAGGGAAGTGGCCTTCAGCAAAAGTTTCATAGAGCATGCATGGCGGAAGAAGAATTTTGGAGCCAAAAATCTCGCAGCCTTTGGCTCAAGGCTGGGGATAGAAATACCTCTTTTTTTCACAAGCAGGCTAATGCAAGAAAAAACTTCAACTCAATCTCGGAAATCAAAGAAGGAAATGCTGTTCACAAGGAGTTCGAGTGTATAAAAAAGGCTGCCATCAATCACTTTAAGAACCTGTATGGCGAGGACGAAACTGAAACTCTTTCTGATAACCTCTTAGATGGGATTCCTAAAGAGGTTACATCCAGCATGAAAAAAATGTTGGAAGGGAAAGTCTCTCCGAAAGAAATTAAGTCTGCTATGTTTGAGATGAACCCTGACAAATCCCCCGGACCTGATGGGTTTACCGCCAGATTCCTTCAGGTCTGCTGGCAAATTGCTGAAAAAGACTTATGCAAAATGGTGAGGAAATCTCAATCTTGCCAAAAAATAGGGGGTAGCACTAATTATGCTTTCCTTGCCCTCATTCCGAAGGATAAGGGAGCTAATATTTTTAACAGATTCAGGCCAATCTCATTATGCAACATTGGATACAAAATTATAACTAAGGTTATTGCAAACAGATTGAAAGGTATTCTCCCCAATATCATTCCGGAAAACCAAGGAGGCTTTGTGCAGGGAAGACAGATTGTAGACAACTTCATTCTTGTCCAGGAGGCGATTCACTCTAGCATTCAGCGCAAAGAGAAAGGTATGGTTATAAAGCTAGATCTTGCAAATGCTTTTGACCGTGTTAATCACAGCTTCATTGTTAGTGTTTTACGGAAGTTTGGCTTCGGGGAGGATTTTATTAACTGGATTAGGGCTTGTATTTCTGAGCCTTGGATTTCTCCCCTACTGAACGGGAGAGTTGCTGGCTTCTTCAAAGCTTCGCGTGGGCTGCGCCAGGGATGCCCCCTTTCCCTTCTTCTATTTGTCCTTCAAGCTTCTGTTTTAAGTTTCTATTTAAATAAGGAAATGTTTGAGTTGGAAATTCCAGGTCTTTGCATTGCTAGAGGTGTTAGAAACATCAACCATGCTTTGTTCGCTGATGACACTCTTTTTTTGGGAGCAGCTTCCTTACACTCTGCCTCCAAATTCAAAGAGGTCCTCAACAAGTTTTGTGCTGCTTCTGGAAGCATGCTCAATAAAGGAAAATGTCATATTTATAGCTGGAATATTTCCTCAGCTCTGCTCTCAGCTATTTCTAGGTGTTTTGGTTTTGCAGGCTCGAATTCCTGGTCGTCTTTCAAATACTTGGGACTCCCAGTTTTCTTCAAATCTGCCTTTTGCAGAGACTGGGATCCTCTCATTGACAAATTCAAATCTCAAATTCAGGCCTGGGGCCTCTCGTGGCTGAACTTGGCTGGCAAAACAGTCTTGATCAAATCTGTGCTAAGTAGTTTTCCCATATTCAAATTCTCTGTTCTGTTAGCGCCCACTGGTGTTCTTAAGAAGATGGATGATCTCATTCGGTGCTTTTTCTGGAAAGGAGGTAAAAATAATGATCATCGCATCCCCTTGGTGAGCTGGGAGAAGATCTCCCATCCTGTGGTGGAAGGTGGTCTGAATCTGAAATCTCTCCGAGCGCAGAATGCTGCTGTGGGAGCCAAAATCATCTGGTGAATGGTCGACATCAGTCTTGGCTGGGCGCAGAAGGCTCTATGGCGTAAATATTTTTTGGGCCCTAGAAAGCGAAGTTTGGACAATCCCAGGTCTATTCCCCGATCGCATGTGGCCAAAATCTGCATCTCCTCTGCCCCGCTTATCCAACATCACGTGTTTTGGGTGCCTGGGAATGGTAAGTTAATCGACCTCTGGCACGATCGGATTATGTTGAAGCCCCCACTCGCTGAGACGTCTTCACTGCAGCCCCTTCGCTTATGGATGACTAATGCAGGTTTAAAATCGTTGTGGGATCTCTCGAGATGGTCGGAGAATAGGTGGATCGGTTGGACTGATATTCAGGTGCCTTCTAATTTGAAATCTCAGTGGGACTTACTACTGTCTCTCCTCCATGGTCGAGCGCCAATTAGCCGTAAGCAAGCTGACAAGAGGGGATGGGGTCCTTCTGGCACCTATACCGTCGCCATGGGTTACAATAAACAGATGGAAATTCACTATGCTCCCCCGAATCCTGCTGTCTGGAAAGGACTGTGGAAATTAAAAACCATCCCCAAAGTCGGCTATTTATGCTGGCTCATGTGCCATAACAGAAATATCACCGATGACTGGCTTAAAAAAAGAGGTTTTCATGGCCCTTCCAGGTGCCGGATGTGCTGGGTGGATGAAGAAAGCATCAACCATATTATGTTGAGCTGCAAGTTTGCCGTTGAGGTGTGGCACGAGCTTCTGCCCCCTTGGGGTGACAGCCCTCTTTTACCCAACTCTGTCCCTGCGCTTTTTGCCTCTTGGTCTTTCATTTTTCCTGAAGGTTCCCCTAAGAACAGCAGACTTGTTGACATCTGGCTTTCGCTCCCCAAATTTCTCTGTTGGAAAATTTGGCTTGAACGAAACAGCAGAACTTTCAGGGATAAGGAGCAGCCAGCAAAAATCGTTATTGCTAAAGTTAAGGCTCAGCTTAAAGAAAGCTTAGATGACTGCCTTGATGACTCTAATCTTAGCCAGAGAGACAAGGATTGGAGCAGCTCGCTGGGCTTCAACACTTCGGCTACTCCAAAACATATTAATATTATGGAAACCTGGCAGATTAGACTAAATGAGAACGATTTTTCCGCTTGGCTTCATAATCATTCCTCCCCCCTCTTGTTCTTCGATGGCGCTGCTAAAGGTAACCCTGGGAAAGCCGGGGCGGGTAGTGTGATAAAAAATTATGAAGGCACGAAGACTCACAGGTTCGCCTGGGGTTTGGATCATTCTTCCAGCATTCAAGCTGAGGCTCTCGCTCTCCTACAAGGTCTCATGCAAGCTAAAATTCTGGGCATCAAAGATCTTGTTGTGATTGGGGACTCGCAAACTATCATTCAATTCCTGGTTAAGGATGTTGTTCTGAAGGACATCAGATTTGCTAGATTGATGGAGAGAATTACAGCTATCTCCAAAACTCTCCAAAAGGTCACTTTTTTTCATGTTCTCAAAGGCAACAACAAAGAAGTTGATCTTGAAGCTAACAAAGCAACCCTTCTCCCTGCTGGCTCTTTGTTAAATAATGGTCATGAGGAATGGACTCCCATTCCGTATTTTTCTGCTAGCTTTCTTGTTATTGTTCATTTCTTCATGTTTTATTGTATCCTTTTACAGCAGTTTGTTTGCATCCATAAAAATGGGAAAATTGTGGATCTTGCTGCAAGGATTCCCTGTAAGAGTTTAGGGAATAGTCTCAGTTATTTTCTATATTTTGTGACATTAGAGAAATACAATGAAGCAGGGCTTCACTTTGTAATCTGTTTGAAGGCTTCTTTGCCCAAGATCTAATACAAATCATAACCGTTCTTGTTAAAATATATATATATATATATATTAGCAATATGTACATGTAGCATTATTGACAATAGAAAGGATATAGAGGTTTCTTGGGCCCTGGTTTTTACCCACTTTGCAGATCAACTGAGGAGAATGTTGTGCACCTCTTCTTGGTTTTCCCCTTTGATCAATTTTTTTGGGAGGAAATATCTTCTATGCTCAACATCAAAAACGTGGTGGACAGAGCCTCAATTCTTTCTTTCCTCCAATGTTGGTTTGCCCACAAAAAAGAGCACAGGTCGATTCCTATGTACCTTTTTGGGAATTTGGCACAGTTGAAATGCTTGCATCTTCAAAATTATTGTTCAGAGTTTGAGATTCACCTCTCTCAGGATAGCGGGGTATTTCATGGAGATTGGACCTCTATCATTTCCCATATCTAAGTGAGTCACGTCTCTCTGTAGAAAATCCACATGGATTCATCTGACCTTGTAATATGATAAAACAAAATACTTAAATATATTCTACAAATTATGGAAGCCAACTACAATCGCATAATCACATGAACAAGAAATGGAGAGAATTTCAATCGCACAACACAAAGATGTATCTAGGGAAAGCCTCAGCTAAAAACCCTGTTATCTTTATATTGCATTAAGACGAGATTATGAAACAATACAATGCTTCTCTCAGGCTTGAGAGATCTCTGCACTATCTATGACTGTCTCACTTTGATCCCAGCAAATTTGGTCCAATACTTAACCAATTTCTTTCCTCTGGGTTGCTCAGAATTTCTTACACGTTCTTAAGGGAATTGATCCCCTATTAATTTGGAAATTCCCATTAATTTATTGTGTTATACATCCAAGGTATCATGTTGACCTCATGCATGACTGTTACACTAAAAATTGTCATCCTGACATTCTGTTATGTGTATGAGCTCATTATAACTCATACTTCTCCCTTTGCAAGTCTAACATATCAGTTCCTCATGTCAAGCCTTGAAAACCAGAGAAATGTTCCTAAAAATCTCCTAGACTTTGGTGTCGCACTTTCTCTCTATCTTGCCTGCGGTCCCGCACCTAATGTTCATCTCTCTTGCGTACCTGAACGCACTTTATCTGTGTTAAATGTGCGGACCCCTGTAAGATGAAAAGGCGCGATTAAATTCCAAATATCTCAATTAAAGTAAATTCTGGAAGCTTCTAGAATGGATCTTGCGAGGGCAGAACCGCTCTTATGAGGTGCATGTATCCCTTACCTTATGGAGCTAACCCCTTGATGTGAGGATCTTATCCCTTTGAAGGAGGATTCTATCCCTTCATAGTTGGAACAGAAAACCTCCTCTATTCTACTATAAAAAGAGGCATTGGGTAGCCTCAAAGAGAGGTCAAGCTTAAGAATATTTGAGGTTAAGTGCTGTTGAGATTTAGACTCTTGACTAAGACTTTTGTGAGGAGAGATTACATACCTCTACTTGTCTTGGTTGGAGGAGTGCAGAGCTTATCAAAGTAGAGGAGACTCCTGCTTCAAACCCCGGGAAGGCCTTTCGAACATCAAGGCTCAGGTTGTAAGGTTTTCCTTCTTTTGAAATTAATACAAATATACTCATTTTTCTCAATAAGTTGTTTGTTCATGGTTTATTTCATAGATTCCTTTATCACTATGATAAGCATGGTTTATGATGATTTCTATACAGGTGCTATGTAATATTTTGCTTGTTTGTGACTGCAGGTTTAAGAGGAAAACTCCTTCAAGTGCACGAGGGACAACAACGACTTCAAACAAGCACTGGACATACGGTAAGTCTTTTACACCTCTATAGAGCTTTTCGTAGATCATATATGCTTAGAGAAAGATTATTTTATTTGGCTGTTTTTTGCTAGATACTTTTAGTACTAGGGAGATTGGTCTTGTCCGCAAGAACGATTTATCTGGCCAACAAATTGGCCACTCCACTGGGGAAAGAACTTGTTGTTTTTGGTTCTCTTTTATTTTGATTTGAGGAAAAGTTTTTCCTGGTTTTTGATTGATGGATATCTGCCTGGGTAGCTTAGGTTTTCTCTGTTTTTGAAAATTTTGAAATCTTTTAAGTTTTTCTTGAGCTTTTCTGGGTACCGCACTTTGTTCTTTTGCATAGTGCGGGCAGTTTCGCACTTTCCTTAAGTAAATAGTGCGAGACCGCACCTGTTACTTCTGGAAGCCTGCGGACCCTGTTAAATTTTTTTAAAAACTTTAGATTTCTTTTTTCCATTTTAGTTTAGATTTAATTTACGATTTTTAGCATCTACCTATATCTGTATTTTTCTGTCAAAAATCCTTGTTTATGAGTTTCTTTCAGCAAATTCTTCATCTCATCAATCTCCATTAAGTTAATTGGGTGTTTTGAGTCTCTTTTTTGAGAAATTATTAATTTGATTTCCTTTGTTCATTACTTAGAGGGGGGGCTAAATTGTGTATGAGTGTTAATCGCCTTTGAGTGTTTTTTGATCTTTGGAACTCTCACCCGATTTTCTTGACTTACACTTGATTAGTTCTTAAATTACATTAGAATCATCTTGTGTTTGAGAATTCTCTTGCATAGATCACGTTTGCATAATTATAATTCTCATTTTCAGAATATGAATGAAAAATGTGCATAGATTACACTTGCATACTTTTCAATTGAATTGTGCATAGATTACAATTGCATAGTTTACATTCTGAAAAAACAATCGTAGATTTAGATCAATTTTCTTTGATTTGAATTTAGATATTTTTATTCTTGTTTTAAAAACACAAAAATAAAAATTGTTTTGGGATTGATTTGCATTAGTTTTTCTTGATGAAATTAGTGCATTAGATAATTTGTTATATTTTCTCTTAGTGATCAATTTTTTGCATTGTTGGAAGTGAATGGAAACTCTCTCCTTACTTTAGTTACGATTCATCGAATTGAAAAGATTACATTATCATATTCGATTGCATTCAGTTTTGGGTCGGGTCATAACACCATTGGTTTCATATCCATTTACCCTTTTGAGTAATAACAGCCTAAATAACACAGCGCTTAATTAAAATTCATTTAGTAATTTTTACATTTTTAGGGCTCTTTCCACCAATCTAGCTCAGGATTAGTGCTTTGGAATAGGTTGTAGTTAACTTTCCAAAGCAACTAAAACAAACAAGTAGATAAATATTGCGGTAGGAAATAAATCCAATTGTAATTGGTACAATCTGGGAAGCTTCTCTTAAAGGAGTTAATCACGAGATCATGTCCGAACCTTTGAGACAATCAATTATGTTTCATTGGGAAAGATAGAAGATCTGCACGCATTACAAATGGTAAACCTCAGATTAACCATTGTCGAGGAGTCTGGGGTCACTTGTTGGTAAACCTCGGATTGACCATGTCGAGGAGCCTTCAAGGGGATTGAGGTTTGTTACTCTGCCCTTGCGCGTGGAATCGGATCGTAGATTGTTCCCCCAGTTGTTTTTGCTACTGTTGGTAACCTTAGTGTCCATAAAATTAAGATTATTTCCTAAGGTGACGGTGAAGGAAAGATCTCACTGTACCTGGAGCAGACGTCGACTAGACTCACTTGGACTCTCTAGGGGGTTCTCTTCACTCGAGATGGCTTTGTGAAGAAACTTGTGCCAGTTTGTTTCATTAAGCAGGTTTTCGGGGTAACTGTTCCAACCGCCCTTTCTGTATTAAATTCTACGATGTTGGATTTCATCACCAACTAGTGTTTTTAGTACGGGAAGTTACTGTTTATGTGTGGTTTGACTCCTAGATTTGATAGCCCGTGTTAATTTGTTTGTTTTTACTTTTAGAGACCATAGGTGTGAATTCTGAATTTTAATTGTTAGGTGTGAATTGTTAATTGTTAATTTTAGTTTAAAATTGTTAATAAAATTCACTGAAGTTGAATATAATGGCAATTGTTCCGGAATTTACCAACCAAGGAACCCCTCTTAACAAGAATCCTAGTAATTTTCCTTGTTTTGGAAATGTTGGTCCTCCTTATATGGCTACTTTGTCATTACCTGGATTTACAATAGGTTTACCGATATGGTTATTTTCAACTTCGTTGGCCCCGAATACTCCAATTGTTCCACCTCAACCGGATGCTTCACCTCAACAGAGTTCGCCATCTCAACCTCACCAACCTTCTGTTGACCCTTTACCTTCTTCGCCTAATATTTCTTCCTCCATTTCTTCCTCTTCGCTTGGAAAAAGCCTTGACGCTAGTAACCAGGTAACTAAGAAGAAGAAGAAGAAAGGGAAGAAGAAGAAGAAGAAGAAGCAAGATAAGAAAGAATTCAACCAACCATCCATGGTTGTAAGTGTTAGTTGTGTTGATGAAACCTCCAACATGCATCGTAAACCCAAATACCCTTGCAGGCTTTGTAAGGGTGACCACATCCTTATCAATTGTCCCGGTATTCCAAAGGTTTTGGAATTATGGTCAGAAAAATCTCATCAACTTTCCGTTGATCCATCAACCAGTGATAGTCAGGTTCCTGGGAGAAAGGGAAGAAGAAGAAGAAGAATAAGCAAGATGAGAAAGAAGTTAACCAACCATCCATGGCTGTAAGTGTTAGTTGTGTTGAGGAAACCTCCAACATGCATCGTAAACCCAAATACCCTTGCAGGCTTTGTAAGGGTGAGCACTTTCGTATCAATTGTCCTCGTATTCCAAAGGTCTTGGAAGTATGGTCAGAAAAATCTCATCAACTTTCCGTTGATCCATCAACCAGTGATAGTCAGGTTCCTGGGAAAAAGGGTAAAGTTAGGTTTCCTTGTAAGTTATGCAAAGGGAGTCATCAAACTCACATTTTCCCTCACATGGATGAAGCCTCAAAATTATTGGAAAATCTTACTGTTCCACAACAAGAACTTCCAACTGGTTACCGTAAACTTTCTCCCAACCTACCGTCAACTGACGGAGTGATTGATCTAATTTAAAGTAAAGTTGATCCCACTCTTCCATTAGAGGGTGAAACTCATATCACTCAGGTTTATGATCCATTATTTGATCAAGTGGTCAATTTGATTTCACATTCAGTCGATCCTATTCTCCCTGTAGAGAGTGAACTTCATACCGCTCAGGTTCTTCTTGTTACATCAGATTCTTCTAAGCCGGGGGGCATTTCACTTGTTTCTATAGAACCCCATCCAAGTACTGAGGTCTTTTCCTTTGATTGGAATATACTGATAGACCCTCGTCTTCCTTCCTCCATACCTTTCCAAATCATTGTGAAGTTTGGTGGTAGGGACATACACCGCACATAGGTAGATGAAGGTGCTTCTGTTAGTATTTTATCCTCAACCGTTTGGAAAGCTTTGGGTTCCCCTTAGCTTGTGCCTATTACGCAGAATCTGAAGCTTTTAACAGAACCATTAGTGAACCTTTAGGGATCCTTCCTAAGTTTTCTATTACTTTGGAAGGTAAAACTGTCTGTATTGATCTTATGGTAGTTCGAGGTCCCTTGGATTTCAATTTACTCCTTGGGCGAGACTATGTTTATGCAATGAAAGTTGTCGTATCGACACTCTTTCGCGTGATGTCTTTCCCTCACAATGGTAATATTGTGACTATAGACTAGCTTTCGTTCCCTAGTCTTGTTTTGACTACCAATAATTTGACACCCCTAAATGTTCCTGATTATAAAGTGGTATCTACCCCGCCACGGGTTAATTATGTGGCAACTAGTCCCATGTTTTCAATTACCGATGTAAGCGAGCCTCTCACTGTTTGCTCGTCTTCCTTTGACTTAGATCTGGTAATTGACATGGAAAAATTTATGGGATTATTTGAATGCGATGTTCTTATCCCTTTTGAGTCCCTTGACATGTGTTCCTTCCATAGAACTATTCTTCCTTCTGATGAAGACCTCTTAGAAGCCATGGTCAAGGCGTGTCCATTGACATGTGTTTCTTCCAGTTGGAAGCCATGATCAAGTGGTCCAAGGATAGTTCCTTTTACTGTGTCAACCTCATTAAAAAATGAATCAGTTAGTTTGAGGATAGTTCCTTTTACTGTGTCGACCTCATTAAAAAATGAATCAGTAAGGCTGAGGATAGTTCCTTTTACTGTGTCAACCTCGTTAAAAAATGAATTAGTGAGTCTGAGGAAAGTTCCTTTTACTGTGTCAATCTCGTTAAAAAATGAATCAGTTGCTGAGGAAGGTTCTTTTCCTGTGTCAACCTCGTTAAAAAATGAATCAGTAAGTCAAGAGCATAGTTCCTTTTCTTGTGTCAAGCTCATTAAAAAAATGAAACAAGCTTCCATGAGGACAGTTCTTTTCCTGTGTCAACCTCATTAAAAAATGAATTAGTAGGTAGATTGTAGAGAGTAGGCATGAGGATAGTTCCTTTTACTGTGTCAACCTCGTTAAAAAATGAATCAGTGCATCTGAGGAGAATTCCTTTTACTGTGTCAACCTCGTTAAAAAATGAATCAGTGAGTCTGAGGAAAGTTCCTTTTACTGTGTCAACCTCATTAAAAAATGAATCAGTGAGTTTGAGGATAGTTCCTGTTACTGTGTCAACCTCTTTAAAAAAATGAAACATGTCTTTGAGGATAGTTCCTTTTACTGTGTCAACCTCGTTAAAAAAAGAATCAGTCGGCGATGAGGATAGTTCTTTTCTTGTGTCAACCTCATTGAAAAATGAATCAGTAGGTAGATTATAGAGAGTAGATTGATAGATTAGAAATTAGTAGTTTATGAGGATGGTTCCTGTTACTGATTCAACCTCGTTAAAAAATGAATCAGGTACGAGAACAGTTCTTTTCATGTGTCAACCTCGTTAAAAAATGAATCAGTTGGTCAGAGGATAGTTCCTTTTATTGATTCAACCTCATTAAAAAATGAATCAGGTATGAGAATAGTTCTTTTTACTATGTCAACCTCGTTAAAAAAATGAATCAGTGGTCTGAGGATGGTTCCTGTTACTGTGTCAACCTCGTTAAAAAAATGAATCAGTGGTCTGAGGATGGTTCCTGTTACTATGTCAACCTCGTTAAAAAATGAATCAGTGAGTGCGAGGATAGTTCCTTTTACTGTGTCAACCTCGTTAAAGAATGAATCAGTGAGGGTGAGGAGAGTTCCTTTTACTGTGTCAACCTCGTTAAAAAATGAATCAGTCGGCGATGAGGAAAGTTCTTTTCCTGTGTCAACCTCATTAAAAAATGAATCAGTAGGTAGATTGTAGAGAGTAGATTAATAGATTAGAAATAAGTGGTTTCTGAGGATGGTTCCTGTTACTGAGTCAACCTCGTTAAAAAATGAATCAGGTCTGAGGACAGTTCTTTTCCTGTGTCAACCTCGTTAAAAAATGAATCAGTTGGTAAGAGGATAGTTCCTATTATTGAGTTAACCTCATTAAAAAATGAATCAGGTATGAGCATAGTTCTTTTGCTGTGTCAAGCTCGTTAAAAAATGAAACAGATCCTCCCCTAATTGAGTCGAGTCTTTGACTAGATCTCGTAAATGTTAAGTCATATATTTAGGTTAGTTATTTTAGTTTTTGCATAATTTTCTTACAGTTTTAGGTCAGGTCTTTCATATGATCTCGTAAATGAACCTTCATTCCATCCAGCTATTAATTACCAGCAGTGTATTTAGTTGAATGAAATGAAGCTGGGGGGGCATGCGCTCTAGCAGTTACGCTTAGGGGGCATCAAGCACAGTTTTCTCTCTGTTTCAAGCTTGTGTAAAATGAAACCACTCTGAAGCATAGTTTTTCTCTGTTTCAAGCTTTTGTAAAAATGAAACCTATCTTGAGTCAATTTTGGTTATTATTTTCAAGACTCGTTAAACTCATGAAAATCCCGAGATTATTTTGCTATCTTTCATTCTCGTAAAACACATGAAAATGTCGAGTTCCTTCCGTCTTTTCCTGCTCGTTAATTAAATTGAAAGTTGGCCACAGGAGTATATTTTTATCCCTTTTTCAAACTCGTTAAAACTTACGAAAAAGTGAAAACCATGAGTACATTTTTATCCCTTTTTCGAACTCATTAAAACTTACGAAAAAGTGAAACCCTGGAGTCCTCTTTTAAGCCCTTTTCAGACTCTCTAAACATGAAAATATTGCCGAGTACTTGACTATTCGAACTCGTTAAAGTAAATGAATGATCGTCCCTTCAGTATAAGTTTACCCCTTTTACGGACTGAAATGGACTATTTACGAAAAGGTATACGTTGACTAATTACGGTCAATAGAATTCTTTCCCGCATTATTTTATCATACTTTCTGCTCCTGTAGACTAAATTTACGGTAAAGTACACCCATGGGAGCTTTCAAGTTTTTTCTTCTCGACTCCCAAAATTGAAAAGCACCCCGAGTTTCTCCTATAATTGGGACCGTTAAAATTCTAATAAGAAAGGACCCGTTTCAATTCTAGAAACAGAACGAACCAATTCTTAGGGTTCAATCTTAACCATTGGACTCATCCGAAGGATGAGCTTACACAACAAGAAAATTTTATCCTCCTCAAGCTTGTCAAAATAAAGAGGTACTTGCCAGAAATGGTGGGGGAAAGAGAGAAAAATGGACTTGTTTGTTGTATTTTGATTTTTCGAAAATCCAGTTAACCACTCTTGAACACGACACTTTTTGTCCACCTGGGTTGGGAAATACTTTGCTTAACAGTTAATCAAACCACATTGAAAGTCTTCAGCCGGTTTCTAGGTATTAGCTTTGGGTCAATTGTCACCAAGCCATCTGCAGTGTCATTATGTGCTCAAGAGGAAAGTTCAAACAAACCATTCATTTGCAAAATATCTATCATCCATTTTGACCATCCCTGAGTCAGTCCTTGCCAATATGTTTCTTCAAAAATTGATCTATGATTTCGTGTTGCGGGTTTACCTACAACGGATCACTTCCTATGGACGACAGCTCATTATCTAGGAATTTGATCCAGAAATCGTCAGTACCTTGAAATCTGCATGCCTCAATGGCAGGTTTCTCGCTTTCGACGACAGGTTGCATCATTGACCTTCGATCGAATGGTTCCGTGACGTGTTCGACTTCAGCTCATTCATTCACATTTCATGGATTGTACTTAGTACTTTGAGAGCCATTGACATTACTGGTGGTTACTCTCACACTTGTTAACAGTTTACATCATTGACTGGTAATCAAGTGGTTTCTACCATGTTCGACTTCAACACATTTATTCACATGGATAGAATCGTACTAGTTCGAGATGCGAAAATCAAGACCCTGGATATAGTTTCTACCATCCAAGTTGCGAGGAATTTTGTTATCATTTATATAGTAGATTATTTACAAACAGATGGCTGCGTCGATACTGTGTCTACACATGTCTATACTGTGATGTATTCAAAATCATTCCTGTATCAGAACAGTTTAAATTAGTTTCTAGTTAGTTTTGATCTGAGTATGTGAATGCCTACCTCAGCGATGATATATCTACATATATATTTTTTTCTTTGAATGTTTTTTTACAGGTTCCGACTGGGGTGTCCACGGGATGATCCTTGAAATGATAAAGTACTGCACTCTTCATATATGACAGACTTTAGTTTCGTCTATTCTAGAATTTTCACTTTAGGGGGCAATCTGTTACACTAAAAATTGTCATCCTGACATTATGTTATGTGTATGAGCTCATTATAACTCATACTTCTCCCTTTTCAAGTCTAACATATCAGTTCCTCATGTCAAGCCTTGAAAACCAGAGAAATGTTCCTAAACATCTCCTAGACTTTGGTGTCGCACTTTCTCTCTATCTTGCCTGCAGTCCTGCACCTAATGTTCAGCTCTCTTGCGTACCTGAACGCACTTTATCTTTGTTAAAGGTGCGGACCCCTGTAAGATAAAAAAGGTGCAAGTAAATTCCAAAAATCTCAATTAAAGTAAATTCTGGAAGCTTCTAGAATGGATCTTGCGAGGGCAGAACCGCTCTTATAAGGTGCATGTATCCCTTACCTTATGGAGCTAACCAGTTGATGTGAGGAGCTTATCCCTTTGAAGGAGGATTCTATCCCTTCATAGTTGGAATAGAAAACCTCCTCTATTCTACTATAAAAAGAGGCATTGGGTAGCCTCAAAGAGAGGTCAAGCTTAAGAAGATTTGAGGTTAAGTGCTGTTGAGATTTAGACTCTTGACTAAGACTTTTGTGAGGAGAGATTACATACCTCTACTTGTCTTGGTTGGAGGAGTGCAGAGCTTATCAAAGTAGAGGAGACACCTGCTTCGGACCCTGGGAAGGCCTTTCGAACATCAAGGCTCAGGTAGTAAGGTTTTCCTTCTTTTGAAATTAATACAAATATACTCATTTTTCTCAATAATTTGTTTGTTCATGGTTTATTTCATAGATTCCTTGATCACTATGATAATCATGGTTTATGATGATTTCTATACAGGTGCTATGTAATATTTTTCTTGTTTGTGACTGCAGGTTTACGAGGAAAACTCCTTCAAGTGCACGAGGGACAACAACGACTTCAAACAAGCATTGGACATACGGTAAGTCTTTTACACCTCTATAGAGCTTTTCATAGATCATATATGCTTAGAGAAAGATTAGTTTATTTGGTTGTTTGTTGCTAGATACTTTTAGTACTAGGGAGATCGGTCTTGTCCGCAAGAACGATTTATCCGGCCAACAATGACCTGTACAATTTTCTAGTTATACAATTGATAGTATACTTCCCTTTAACTCCAATCTCAAGTAGTCTTCCTTAGAAATGACATTCAAAAGCTATTTATAGTGAATTATCAGTTATATGATTGATAACTACATGTGAATTAAATCATATTTAATTCATTGGACCTCTCACTAGCTCATCCATCAGTTAGAACTAGTTAAATTGATTTTAACTCAAATAATTAAGTTAAACCATTACAAATCAAAATAAACTACAACTAGACCCCCTAGTACTTAGAGTGAAATATAAATGCCTCTAGTTTGACCCCCAACTCGAACTGATTGAGCTAACTAAGTCTTCCCAACTCATTTAACTCGCATAAGTTGTCATCTGATGTGGAATTACAATTTCCTTCTAATTTAATTAAGGGAAAATTAAAGTAGAAGCCTCTTCTTGTTGCCAATTTCAACGCTCTCAAGGATCTTGGTCACAATTCTCCAAGGGGGTTTTTTTATGGTGCCTCTATGGGGGGATCTTGTGGTTGTGGTGCTATCATTTCCCTTTCCCCTACTCTTCATTATCTCTTCTTCTGGTCTTGAGGTTCTAGCTCTAATATGCGGGTTGAGTTGATCACCCTTTAGGGATGCCTCAATTGTGCGATTTGGCTTGCAGTGGAAGAGGTTGAAATATTTGGGGATTTGAAAGTGGAAATCCACTGGATTATGGGCTCCTGCGCTCTTGATGTCCCTTCTTTAGTCCATTTTATGGATCAAATCATCTGTAATATCCCAAAATGGGACAGACAAGAATATAGAACACATGCATAATTCCAAATAAGAATAAAACATATAAAACTGGAAAAATTTTGGAACACATCAAAACATCATACATATGAGCAAAAACAGCTGAGCCAAATCATTATGTATCAACAAAAATTTAATATACACAGTGCTCCAAAAATGGATGCACTCAAGCCATCCAAAGATGGTTGAAACAACTCTACTGAAAAATAGCACTGGAAAGTAAAAATTATTGTTGTTGCTAGAAACTACCGCTGCTGGGAAGAATATATATGTGTGAGAGGTTGCTGGAGTGCTCAGAAATATATGGATTTTTCACCACAGACTCTACTCGAAAAACCTATAAACAGTTTGGCCAGATTTTGAGTTTTGAATTTCAACCCTTTTTGGGTTGCACACTACACCCCTGCTGGCTGAGTTACACACTCCATGGGGACAAATTTTGATCTAGGGCTGAAAGAATGATCTATATACTATAATATAACCCACTCAGCTCAATAATTGAAGGGTTGGTCCCTTCTCCTGATCCCAAGCTGAGAAACTTATGAGTTAGCTCCTCCACTGAATATGCAGTTGTTGAATGCACAACTACTGAGAAATATTGTGTTGTCTAGGAGGGTTGATGATGTAGCATGCTGATAGATAATACAATTTTGATCCTAGGCTTTTGAAGTGATCCCCAGAGTGAAGGATTAATCCCTCAGAATATTCCAAGCTGAGTTTCTTGGAACTCCCTCTTCTCCTCAAACCCTCAGTGCAGAATTACGCAATTCCTGCAGGAAATGTTGCTGCAAAGGAGAATAGATGGATGGCCTGATGCTGGATATGACAATGAAACTCCCGGAAGACTGCAATGGATCCACAATGTGAAGGGTTGATCCCTCCACAGGTTTCCCAGCTGAAATACCGAGAACTACCTTCCACCTTGTTAGTCATCCATAATTTTCACTATCTGAAGATGACTAAGTATCGGTTCTAGATTTCTAGATACAAAGTTCATGAACATTGTGAGTTCTAGAAATCTCACTACCTTCATTATCCTTAAGATAATTTTTTTCACTATTTCATCATCCCATCATGTCAATGCTTAGCTCACCCATCCTAGAAGACACACCATGGGCTCATGTCACTTAGTGTGTCTTTTTTGTGTCACCTTTGGCCTCAGCTCACTATTTTGTTTGTCTATTTCCTCCATGGTCCATCTAGGGTTTTTAAGGGCATTTTCTTGGTTTCATGACCTCCATGCTTAAAACATCGACAAGGCTTGTATCTTTATGCTCTTACACCTCCTCCTATCCTAAATATACCTTCATAAACACTTCCCATCACTTCTATCCATCAAACTCATCATTTTTCTACAAAACCTAGCCTATTGCTACAAATTGACACTTTTCGAGACTAGGCCTGTGTTTTTCCCTTTTGGACCCTTTCCCCTCACTCAATCCTTTAAATTCCACTTTCTCCTACTCCCTAATATCCATCCCTATTCCCAAAAATTTCCCCAAGAAATTAGACAACCCTTAACCCCTTCATTCCCCTCCCTCTACAAGGCAGTCCTAATTTCCCTACACCAAACTCTAATTTCCTCTTCCAACTAAGCTAGGGTTTTCTATGGAAAAGAGGCATGAGAGAAAAAGAGCCATATGGTAGGTCATATCAGCAATCATGAAGCCATACCAATGCATAAAAATCATGCCTCCTTCATTTTCCAAGAATTCATTCCAAGGGCCAAGTTTTCCACACCTAAGGCCAGTTTTTCTTAAAAATATGTTTCTGACCAAACAGAAATGAATTTTGAAAACGTGAGAGAGGTTTTTTTCCATCATAGGTCCAAGAAGAAAAACCTCCTTTATTTTATACACAAGTATCATGGTTTGGAATAAATATCAAAAACACAAGTGTCCCAGGAGAATTTCTGCACTGCTGGAGTGACCTTGGGAAAATGAGTTTTTCTCACAACTGGAGTGTCAAAATGACTTGCTTGATGAGTCAAAAGACAAATATACTTGAATATATTTCCAATGAGATATCATGAGCTCAATTTGGAGTTAAGGAAGGCCCCCAAAAGTTGTCTGCACCATCATTCAGCACTTTTTGACCAGTGTTGGGACAGTCAGTTTTTGGATAGGTAAATGGACACCAAATGGAAAACCAAAAGAATTCTTGGAAATTAGACTCAAAAATATTTCCAACGAGCTATCAGGGAGCTCATTCTAACACCGGGAAGGCATCCAAATTCCCTCTTCAAAACGATGTTACGCACAGACACAGAATAGCGCCTACAAACTACCTGTTACGCACCAGCACTACGCACCAGTGTTACACACAGATAGAGTTTGTCTAAAATTTCTAAAATGAGTCAAAATTTTGGTTTTTCACCTTCAAAGTTTCTGCAAAAGTCAAGACACAAGGTTGGTGGTTTATTTTCTTGCCTCCAAAGCTTTCATTTGCCTAGGCAAAGAGATATTCAAAGGCTTAATTAAACCAAACCCTAGGATGCCTAAGAAATCAGTTTTAAATATCTTTGGTTAGGGTTTGGAAAAGAAAAAAAATTTATGTATGCTAGAGAACAATGAGATGACAACAACAAAGAAGAGGCAAAGCCTAAAAAGAAGACCAAGAGAGTGATGATATAATGGATGAAAGTGATGAAAATGGTGAGGACAGTAGGGCAGAAACAGAGCCTAATGATGAAGAAAATAATGATGACATAGAGGAGGAAAATGAACATGACAGTCTGAAGATAAGGAAGACAGTAAGCCATTGGATCAAAACAGTGATAGTGGTGACACCCATAAAACAATCTCTGGTGCAGAAAAGAGTGTTGATGATGAGCAAGATGACATCCAAGGAGATTATGAAAAAAATAATGAATATGACAGTCAGCAAGAAAGTTCCCAAGACAACCAAGAAGAATATTATTTTGAGCATGACAGTGAGCCCAATCACAGTGACAAAGGTGCTGAAATAAATGAAGAAAATAAAGATGAAGAGACAAGGGAAGACGGTGAAGAAACTGAAGACCAAGAGAAAAAAAATAATGAGGGTGAGACAGAGTTTGAGGGCGAAGACATTGACCAAGATAGTGATACAAATGAGACAGTCAATGAAATTTTTCATGACTGTCATGACACTCATCATGCCTCCATCATTTTCCAAGAACTCATTCCAAGAGTCAAGCCATTTGTCACTCCTAGGGATAGTTTTGCTTCAAACTATGTTTCTGAGCTAACAGAGATGAATTTGACAAAATTGAGAATCTTTTTTGTCCACCATATGTCCAAGAAGAAAAAAATCCTTCATTTTTTACACAGGTATCATGGTTTGGGAACAATGTCAAAAATACAGGTGTCACCGGAGATTTTTTGCACTGCTGGAGTGACCTTGGAAAAATCAGTTTTTCTCATATCTGGAGTGTCCAAATGACTTGATTGATGAGTCAAATGACAACTAGACTCGTCATCCTTTCCAATGAGCCATCACAGAGCCAAATCCGACATCGGGAAGTGGTCCAAAACTATAATATTCCAAATCTTGAATTTTTTGCTCCATCAGGAATATCTTAAGATATTCTAATTCCTTCTTCAGTGAGCTATCACAAGTCCATTTCTGAGATTTATTGTTGGGGAATTTATAGGATATAACTCCTTCCAAAGAAGGGAGAGATCTTGAGGCTAGTTGGCCCTTCACAGACTTTGCCTATGGATATGCAATATTCCACCTCGGGAATTTCTGCTACAGGGTCCTTGAGGACGCTATAGAAGGAAACTGCTGCAAAAATAAGACAAAACACTGTTGGGATGCCTTAGAACACACATAATACAACTCATATGTAGAATATGAGCTCAAATAAATAACTCTAGATGGGTTATTCAGATCTCCCCAATCTAGGTCTTTAAAATAATGCTCAATGAGAGAGATTACAGCGATATATGAACATGAATCTGAAACTCTACAAATCTGAATACATCATGAGAGGGAAATGCTACAGCCATCATTATATTATGATATATCAGCATAAATATACAAGAAATAGTTTAGGGACAAGCCACTCACGCTTTAAGATCCAACCTTCAATGAAATAGCAATGAGATACAAGAGTAGTTGCAACTCCACAAACTGCCGGAGTAGCTGCAATTGCGCAGTGTGTATGAAGGTATAAGCTGTTGAATATGAATGAAATACATATATGGCTGAAGGAATACAATAAATAGCCCAGCAACAAGAAATGGGCTGAAATACAAGATTTCTAGAAAATCTAGGAAGATTGCTAGAAATGCCGGAGAAAACCAAAATGTGACAACAGAGTTGTCACTGCAACTGAACCAAAATAAGAATGAGGTTTTGGCTGATCTAAAATCTTATTGCCCTCCTCTGATAATGTCTCTAATACAAAGTTCTGATCACTTTGTCTCAGAAACATCCTCCCCTGAAGCTCCAGAAACCCCTCTCTCATTGCCTCCTCCAAAATAACGCAGTTTCCTCCATGGAATGCGCAGTGGGAGATGATGGAAGTGTGGCCTCATGCCACTGATCTGAAATACAGCCCGAGAATCCTCCTTGCAGCTCCTCCAATGAATAGATCACTCCTCCACTGAAGAAAACAAGACAAGAGAGACTCCATGAGTTCCTCTCTTGCTGCACCTAGCTACACAATGTCCTCTCTGCTGCGAAAATAACGCTGTAGAAGATGAATGTAGCTATGGCCAATGCCGGATTGAGGAAATGTCGCTCAATCCTCATCCTTCCTTGAGGAAGAGGTAAGGATTCCCAACGGGGAACACCCTAGTGCCCGAGGGCACCATCACCCTGCTAAACAGCCCTGGGATGCAAGCTTGCAAACCCAAGTCTGAAACTCTAAACCATAACATAATGAAAATGGGCTGCCATCTCCTCCTTCTAAACAAAAGGAACTCTTATCCACCAAGGTCCCACTAGTTAGGGTTTCCACCCTCATTTGAATCTCTTCCCTCCAAAACTACGTAGCTTCTCTAAGAAGCCTCTTCCTCCTTGGGCAGCGTTGTTGACTTTATTCAAAGGTGACTAATCAAGTGAGTTGGGTTCCATTCACACCTTTGGTGTTTATTTCAACTGCTTTATTCACCTACCTTTCACATTAGGAGTGTTATTTCTTCATTAGAAATGGGCTAAGGTGTCTCCTTGCCCATTTTATCAAACAAAAATAAAATGTGCAACTATAATGTTCCATTTTAGCTTGAGGCTAAAATTGGGAACATTACAGTCCTCCCCTCCCACATGTTGCTTGCCCTCAAGCAACTGCATAGAGAGAACAAAATATTCTCCCCCTTCTTCTCTTGTGGCCTCCTCATCAATGGTCCCACCACTACTCACATATGCTGCAATAAATCTGTCCTCCAATGCTCTCTCCCAAGTATGCAAGCTGAAAGTGATGCTCCTCATGGAAAGATAGAAGGTGTAGTGGAATCCTTGCTGCTCCCAATGATGATCCTCTCATCCATGCTACCATCCAAATGAAAATCTCACCCCTGATTTCTGCAATGAGTTGGGGCTGAATGGAGAGTTGTTTTGGTTTCCCATGATGGCCCTCTCTCCATATGCTGCTCATATGGGGTTGCCTTTGTTTTTGGGCTGTAAAAGTATGGCCTCCAAGAGTGGCCCATGCTACCCCATCAAGAAAAATCAGCCATGAAATGCCTCTGCAAATTCTCCAAGTGGTCCCTCCCACAAGAAGGTACAAGTAGCAATGTGGCAATCATGGTTTGCCCATGGTATCTCCTGCAAGGTAAAACATATACAATGGGGAGAATCATGCTCCCAATTGGATGTACATATAATACTCTCAAAATAATGCTCCTCATGAGTGCACAAACATCAGAAATATACCTGGAGCAATACACAATAAAAGCAAGTTGTCAAATGACAACCGGAGAGTGGTTCAAAGTTCCACTCATGGAACCTGCGCAGTGCCTCCTTGACCTGCCTCAAAATCAAAAGTAACAAGTGTTGTACTAGCCACTTGTTTTCTGCCACAACATCTCCTGATAAGATGAAACATGAAATCACAATTCGGTGCCAATGGTGCACACCAAGAAGCATGTGGCTTCCCCCACAAATCATCATAAGAATAGCCAAAATCAAGACTACAAGTAGCTGCAAGTACAATATACCAAGTGCAAGAAGGGATGATCCTCCTTGATCAATATGCTACTCATATAAATTAAAGAGGTACATAATGTGAAATTATACCTTCTCTACCATGTACTTGAGACCTTGAGCTGAAATGGCTCATCTGAATGCTCTCCCTCTCCTCCAATGAGTAAGGGAATGGTTGTGCCAAACTCTCCAAAAACAATCGGGCTCTGCATCTATCCATATGCTGATGTAGATCATGCTGAATGCCCTCCAGAGTGAACTCCTCTAGCAAAGCAAGTATGCATCCAAATGCATAGCTAGGAAGTCCTCATATGCTGCATGCAAATAATTTCTCCTTGAGACTAGAAACTCTAGTCAAGAAGAGTCTGCCATGATGATAGATGATCATATCATCCACTAAGTATCTTCCATCTCCATCGAGTCCATCCAAGAATCATGCATGCACCAAGATCCTGGGGAATACTCAACCCAAGCTGAGTCCTCCATCCTGGACCAATCCTCCACATAGACAGTGTTGGTATTCTGCAATATGGTGCTCCATCACGCTTCTGCTAGCTACCTTGACATCCCCTCATGCCAAATTCATCCTCCAAGTTGCTTCCATGCCATCATGCAGCTGCTTATGCTCAAAATAAATGATGATCCCTGAAAATAAGCCTCCCATGAGAGACTATCACCTCCAAAGAATCTCCCGATCCTAGGCAATGTAAGCATGAGTGGCCCCCATCTACTCCAAAGCATGAAAGAGTTCTTCCCCAAAGGAAGTAACCTCTCTCTCACCAAATCCATGGAGCAGCCATCCTGCATCATGAATATGCTATCCTCCATCCATACAACAACTCTATCTGCGCAGTGAAAGTGATGAGAATGGGTGGTACTGAAAATGAGAGAGTGTATCCTTCCTCCATGAGCTTGTCCCCAAACTCTCTGTGTTGTAATGGACTCCTCAAGTGTCTCCACCCCTCCGGAATCCAAGAGCGGTGAACCAAATGACATGATGCCTCTCATCATCTCTAGATCATGTGACCTCCCAAGTGGAAAACCTCCAAAAGTGAGACATCAAGATAGGAAGTGGACTGAATATATGAGAGGAATGAAAGGTCCTCTCTCTCTCTACTGCGCAGTGTAGTCCTTCTCCCATGTGAAGAAAATCTCTGAAGTAGATAGGGGTGAGTGCCCATAAATGATCCTTCTTCTCTTCATCTTCTTCTAATGGTGCAGCGCTGTAAATTCTTCTATACACCTCCTCTTCTCCCAATCATGTGAGTGTATCTCCTCCTTAAGGAGAGGCCTTGAATCTTGGCCTTCCCTTGAAATAAATGTCTCCACACCCTCATAAATGGAAGAGTGTCCTTCATACAATGGGGGTCTTGCCTCTAGCAAGCCATTCTCCTGATTTACTCCCCCTCTAGAAAGATGGAATGATCTTTGTTTCATGGTCCCCATCCATGCATGCAAAGTGTTTGAAGTTTTGTCACACCATTTTTCACATTAGTTTTCATTAATCCCCTTTGCAAACTTTTTGTGACTTCAACATATGATCTCTCATTTGCATGAGAACATGAAAAATAACTCTGAAATCAATTATCATGAATCATACCTTTGAGTTTGCAGCGCTGCTCCTCAAAAGGCCTAAACTCTTTCCACTCATCCTTCTTGCAGTAGCTATGGGAAATGTACTGCACTGTAGATTTGCATGTGTGGCTGAATGCTCACACCCTTCATGAAAATAGCTAGGGCTTGATCATTCACAAACCATTTCAGAAAATTTCTCCAAATTTTCCCTTTCATCAGATCTTCAATAATCTCCTCAATGGTCTGGAAAAGAAGAAGGGAAACCTTCTCTTCCTTTATTCCTCTTTCCATGTTTCCTCTGTCAATATCCTCTCCTTGGAGAGAAGCTCCTCTTGCTAATGGCATTAGATCTTGGGCACAGGCTGAGCCAAGATCACTCTGATACCACTGTAATATTCCAAATCTGGAATTTTCTACTCCATCAGAAATATCTTAAGATATTCCAATTCCTTCTTCAGTGAGCTATCACAAGTCCATTTCAGAGATTGACTGCTGGGGAATTTACAGGATATAACTCCTTCCAAAGAAGGGAGAGATCCTGAGGCTAGCTGGCCCTTCACAGACTCTGCCTATGGATATACAATATTCCACCTCGGGAATTTCTGCTACAGGGTCCTTGAGGACGTTGTATAAGGAAGCTACTGCAAAAATAAGACAAACCACTGCTGGGATGCCTTAGAAAACACATTATATAACTCATATGTAGAATATGAGCTCAAAGAAATAAATCTAGATGGGTTATTCATATCTCCCCAATCTAGGTCTTTAAAACAATGCTCAATGAGAAAGCTTACAACAATATGTGAACATGAATCTGAAACTCTAAAAATATGAATACATCATGAGAGGGAAATGCTACAGCCATAATTATATTATGATATATCAGCAGAAATATACAATAAATAGTTGAGGGACAATCCACTCACGCTTTAAGATCCAACCTTCAATGAAATAGCAAGGAGATACAAGAGTAGCTGCAACTCCACGAAATGCCGAAGTAGCTGCAACTGCGCAGTGTGTATGAAGGTATAAGCTGTTGAATATGAATGAAATACATATATATCTGAAGGAATAAAAGAAATAGCCCATCAACAAGAAATGGGTTGAAATACAAGATTTCTAGCAAATCTAGGAAGATTGCTAGAAATGCCGGAGAAAACCAAAATGTGACAACAGAGTTGTCACTGCAATTGAACCAAAATAAGAATGAGGTTGTGGCTGATCTGAAATCTGATTTCCCTCCTCTGATAATGTCTCTAATACAAAGTGCTGATCACTTTGTCTCAGAAACATCCTCCCCTAAAGCTCCAGAAACCCCTCTCTCACTGCCTCCTCCAAAATAACGCAGTTTCCTCCATGGACTGCGCAGTGGAAGATGATAGAAGTGTGGCCTCATGCCACTGATCTGAAATACAGCCTGGGAATCCTCCTAGCATCTCCTCCAATGAATAGATCACTCCTCCACTGAAGAAAACAAGACAAGAGAGACTCCATGATTTCCTCTCTTGTTGCACCCAGCTGCACAACGTCCTCTCTGGTGCGGAAATAACGCTGTAGAAGATGAATGTAGCTATGGCCAATGCCGGATTGAGGAAATGTCGCTCAATCCTCATCCTTCCTTGAGGAAGAGGTCGGGATTCCCAACCGGGAACACCCTAGTGCCCGAGGGCACCATCACCCTACTAAACAGCCCAGGGATGCAAGCTTGCAGACCCAAGTCTGAAACTCTAAACCATAACATAATGAAAATGGGCTGCCATCTCCTCCTTCTAAACAAAAGGAACTCTTCTCCACCAAGGTCCCACCAATTAGGGTTTCCACCCTCATGTGAATCTCTTCCCTCCAAAACTTGGCAGCTTCTCTAGGAAGCCTCTTCCTCCTTGGGCAGCGCTGTTGACTTTAGTCAAAGGTGACTAATCAAGTGAGTTGGGTTCCATTCACACCTTTGGTGTTTATTTCAGCTGCTTTATTCACCTCCCTTTCACATTAGGAGTGTTATTTCTTCATTAGAAAGGGGCTAAGGTGTCTCCTTGCCCATTTTATTAAACAAAAATAAAATGTGCAACTACAATGTTCCATTTTAGCTTGAGGCTAAAATTGGGAACATTACAAAAACTTGGTTGTAAAACACCCTATTTTTCTGCTGAAGAGGTGTCACGCACATAGCAACGTTGGGAGATTGATTTTTGAATAGGAAAATGGAATCCACTGAGCACAACTCAAGTATTTTTGGAAATTAGACTCATCAGGCTTTCCAACGAGCCATCACGAAGCCAAATCTGACATCGGGAAGTGGTCCAAAACTTGGTTGCAAAACACCCTATTTTCCTTCTGAAGAGGTGTTACGCACAGAGCAATGTTGGGAGATTTTATCTTTTAGTAGGCAATGGCATCCACTTAGGACATCTCAAGAATTTATAGAAATTAGATTCATCATAATTTCCAACGAGCCATCACGGAGCCAAATCCGACATCGGGAAGTGGTTCAAAACTTGGTTGAAAAACACCTTATTTTTCTACTGAAGTGGTGTTACGCACAGAGTAGTGCTGGGAGATTTGATTTTTGAACATGAAAATGGCATCCACTCAGCACAACTCAAAAATTTCTGGAAATTAGACTCATCAGGCTTTCCAACGAGCCATCACGATCCCAATTCCAACTCCGGAAAGGCCTCCAAATGCCCTCTGCAAAATGGCGTTGCGCACAGGAGAAGTTTGGCCAGAATTGCCACATAAAAATCAAAAACCTAAAACAGGAAAAAAAGCATGACAGCCTTGGATTTTTGGCTGAGGCTTCTCAGTAGGTGTCCAAGACCTCTTGAAGGACTATTCCACAAATTTTGAGGCAAATTGGACAACTTTTGTTTTTTCCAAATTTTGACCCCTTGGAGCGCAGCACCCTAGGTGTTACGCACAAAATTGGTGCATCCTCAGCTCTCAAAGTTTACATTTTTTTATTTTTCACATCACTTACAGTCTACTCACTAATTTTTAGATCATTTGGAGCATTTTTTCCCCTCAAAAGGTCAAAAAAAGGTCAAAAAACATCAAAAATTTGACCTTTCTGCCTCCTTTTTAGACCAGGTGTTACGCACAGAGCAATGTTGGGAGATTTGATTTTTTGAGTAGGTAAATGGCATCCACTCAGCACAACTAAAATATTTTTGGAAATTAGACTCATCAGGGTTTCCAACAAGCCATCACGGAGCCAAATCCGGTGTCGGGAAGACCTCCAAAAGACTGTTGCAACAAGGCATATTTATGAGTTACGCCCCTGGAAATTTTTCGTTATTTGACACATGTGTTACGCTCCTGTGGCTGAGTGGGAAAAATGTGCGTTTGGAAAGTTTTCTTAGGCATGCCATGCCTAAAAGTCAATTTTATTTCCATTTATAGTCATAAAAGATATTTATTTAGATATTTTTGTGCCTTGGGATTTGCAAAACCTCAAGGACAAGTTAGGATATTTCTCTTTGGCCAATAGGCTTCTAGATGCTCTAGTAGGCTCTCCTCTCCTCATTTGTTATATAAGACATGAGGATTCATTATAAGTAGTTGGGACTTGATGTGTTTAAGAGAAATACATGGTTTTATGAGCTTTGACAAGATATTGGTTTTATGAAGTGAATGAATGGCTTGTGTGGCTTGATGTCGGAGAAGCTTGCTTGCAAGATTCCATTTGGTGAATGGTGATGTTTTCCTAACTTGTTAATTTTTTCTTGTCCTCATTTTGTTTCAGTCTGTTTGGTTTCTATAGATCAGAAAAGTATAGGTTGAGATATGCTAATGGAAGCACCTCAAACCTCTTGTTTGCTATAGTTTTGATGTTTTCTTCTTTTAGTCATCTTAAGGAATTCTTGACTGCTCCTTAGGCCCACTAAAACTTGTTTTTGTTTCATGAATGGTTAGTATGTTAGCTGATATATATGATTCATGGTATGCCCTGCTTATTTAAAATTTTCAAAACCCTATTGTGAAGCTTTTCTATGGAATATTGATTGATTAGGTTAACACAAAGAGGTTTCGTTTTGATCTTTCCCTTTGCCCATGCTTACCAACTTGTTTTAGAGTTCCCGATAGTTTGATATATGTTGTTTAGGAGTTTCCTCTCCATATATTGAGTTGTTTGTTTATCTTATGTGTTTTTCTCAAAAAGCTAAAGGTGAATTTCTAAAGTTAGGTGTTCTAATGCTTCTATGTATCACTGGAATGTTCATCTTACATGTTTATCAGTTTGAGTATTGTTCATAGAGATTAATGGTTTTCCCTACCTCATGATTTATTACTTCAGAATATATATTTTTAAGACCTCTTAGTTTTTCCCAAACTTAATGTTCTTTACACCTCATACATCACCCAAAGTATTCATTAACCTTGCTAAATCGGCCATGTAATACACTCTACTTCATCATTTAGACACCCTCGACTTCATTTGACCCCATAGCCCTATTGATTTGATAATCTCTCATTCCTCCTATCCTACTTAGTCATCTTACACCAACCCAAAACGAACAAACAAATTACACTTACCAACTAGCCTAAAATCAATCATCCGAAGAGAACAAGTTCACATCCTTCGCACAATAGAGAGAGCCCTCTCTGATTCTAGGAAGGCTAGGTCCTAGAACTCCAAATACTAGTCTCATGTCACCCTGTCATTTGGTTTAGCCAATTTTCCAAATCACAGGACACTAACACACCTCTCAAACCCAAGTTCAGGAATGCATAATTCCTATAGTTGGAAGTGCAGATGAAAGTGGCTGAAAGTGGCATTGATTCACTAGAGGAGTTTTGAGGTATAAAATGGGCCTCCTAAGGAAATTATAAAATAATAGTGGAAATAATAAAATAAGATTTGATTACATCATCAAATTTTAGAGGGAAAAAAAGAAAAACTGCTTTTTCAACTTGTATTTTCAACTTATCTCCCTATGTGTTTACTCAAATTTCGAGCAGAAACACTCATTAGATGCATAATTTGATTTATCATCCAAGGAGTACCCATGTTGCATACTTTTGATGGACCTAGCTACATGGAAAATAAGAAATACATGACAAACATGATTGCAAACACGTTTTTCATGTAATTCTCATTTTTCGTATAGCAGGGTCCATCAAAAGTATGCAACATGGGTACTCCTTGGATGAGGAATTAAATTTTTCATCCAACGAATACTCCCACTCGAAATTTAAGTAAACCTTAGGGAGATGAGTTGAAAATATGAGTTGAAAAAGTAGTTTTATTTTTTTTTAATATTTTTATTTTTTTACTCCAAAAAAGGTGAATCATCCCCATGGTTGACACCATCATCTTAAATCTTATTGGTTCTTATAAAGTTTATTTTTGTTGTACATTTTTCTTAGGAGGCCCATTTTAAACCTCAAAATTCCCCTAATGGTTGGATAATAAATGTTGCCCAAGAAAATCTTACCAGAGTAGGCACTTGAAGTCCCCCATGGGTAAGGGTGGGATTCCCGCTCGGGAACACCCGGTGCTAAACAGCACAACAGACTTAGCTAAACAGTTGAAGCGTGCAAAGAAATGTCTCATGACACTCAACAATAAAAATCCAGACTCCCCTCCTTTGTTGCCCTCATCTTCTTTTTATGGTTGTGAGCCTTCCCTATCCTTGGCCCACCTCATAACTGCGCTGCACATGTGGCCAATAGCCACCATAAAGACTGCACTGTCCTCCATGATCTCCATCACTGCTGCAATTACTCTCCACTTCCTCCATCATGTGTGCATTTAATGCACCACTTCCTCTATCATCTCTACAATTGCTTCTCCACTATCTCCATCATCTTGCATTTATTCCTCCATTATCTCCATCATCTTCCTCATTAGTGCTCTATGACCTCTACTCTTTCTTCATTATTATGTTGCTCCACTACTCCATAATGCTACTCCACTACTCAATTAACCCACATTCACACTATAGAAGTGGATTTTATTCATCTACTGGGTTTATGGGTCCCTCCACCCTTTTATTTACTTAACTAAATAAGAAAAGTAAGAACTCTAATATTCCAATTAGATGATGACAAATTTGGAATATTACAGTTCTCCCCGACAAAATGTTGCTTGTCCTCAAGCAACTGCAAAAGTGGATGTTGCAGAAATCCATCTCCCTCCCAAGTGGCATCCTCATATGGAAGGTTTCCCCATCTGCTCCAATGTGTTATGAATGCCCAACTCCACAGCTGCCTCTCTAGAATGTCTAGAATGGCCTCTAGCTGTGTAGCTAGATGCCTCTCCTCATCAATGAGTCCCCAAGTAGCAACCATCTATTGTCCAAAAGCCTCTTCTCTGCATGAGATATGTGAAGTGTAGTGGTTTCTTCCCCAAGTGGAAAGTCCCAACTCATAAACTATCTCTCCAACCCATGCTACATGGAGTAGGTTGTGTCTCTCCATGCTCCAATCCTTGGCCCTGGTGGCCTTGCTTGCTCTAAGCATCATCTCAACACTGTGAAAAGTAGGAAATCGAGACATATGGATTGACATGTGAAATGTCGAACCATACTTTCCCAATAGCAGCCACCACAACAATGCCTCTTGCTGCCACATCACAACATCATCATACCAAGTATGGTATCCATACTCTCTCAAGAGAAGCCACCGCAGCAATGCCTCTTGTTGCCACACCACCCCATCATCATACCAAGTGTGGTGACCATACTCTCCTAACAGAAGCCAACACAACAAGGCTTCTGGCTACCATCCCACATCATCATTATGCAAGGTATGGGAGAATTTCAACCCATATTCTCCCAAGAGTAACCAGCGCAACAATGACTCTTGCTGCCACCCCACATCATTATAATGCAAAGCATGAAGCAATGATATACTGATTGACATGTATAATGTCACACCAAACCAACATAGCCAGGCTCCCTATTGCCACATCATATAAGTATCATGCAAAGTCCCACACAATAACATACCCATTGGCATGTGATATGTCATGTGATGGCCAAACTCTCTCAAAAGTAATCAGCGCAGCCATGCCTCCTACTACTACATCAGCTCACTATTGTGCAAGGCATGGAACATACCAATCTGAAATGTCGGGTGGTAACCATACTCACCCAAGAGCAGCCAGCGTAGCCATGCTTCCTGCTACCTCGTTTCATAGATCTGCAAGTAGCTTTCCAGCCACTTGCTCATCATATCCATCCATCCAACTGTGGGTGATGACCCATATCATGCACCAGCTCGGTATCCACCCAATGGAGAAGCTCCCACCAAAAAATGCTCATACAATAACTGCCCCCATCATTATCTATGGCCTTGGGGAGACTATGAAGCATGAAGACATCACGGAAAAATAATCTGGTCACGGGTGAAGAGATGTACTGTGTGAAAATGTCGAAGCAATGTGAATACCTCGACAGCGGATCAATGTCAACAATACCATCCTCCACCACCTAATGACAATATTTGCACTCCATGATATGTCGAAGTGCATCCTCCTTGAGGTCTCTCCATGAGAACCTCTCTCCAATGGCCTGGTAGAACCTATGAGGTTCTGAATATGTTGCATGCATAAACTCCTCTTTGAGCTGTGAGGTGCTCATCAAGAAGGCTATGTCCTGATAATGGAAGATGTTATCCATTACATGATGTCTACCATCTACCATCTTCCCATCCAATGCTTTGTAAGTGAAGCGGTCATCAGAATGCTCAAATAATAATTGGGCGCTCAAATCATCACTGCTCCTCAGTGATAACGTTTTTGATCTCCATGATAGTGCATTTGTTTTCTCATGGCCCTCTCCATACACAATGTTGAACTCATAGTCTTGCATTGTACTGATCCACCGTTGCTGCCTCTTCTGCAGTTGTTGCTCCTCCTCAAAAAGATGCCAGAGACTATGGTGGTTGGTCTTCACCCGAAATCTACTCCCAATAAAAAACTGTCAGAATTTGGACCAATGCATGCATAATGGCCAATATCTCTTTGTCGTAAATAGAATACAACAACTCATGCAACAGTAACTTCTGGTTCTCGAAAACTATTGTATAGCTTCCCTGCATTAGGACTGTGCTAATCCCATCCTCAAAAACTCCACACTCCAACACAAAGTGTTGTGTGCAACTCAACAATGTCAAACTGGGATAGCTATACATCTTCTCCTTGAACCAATCAAGGGTCCTCTGCATAGTGATAGTCTGGTGCTCCAAATCAGCAATGTGCTCTAACCCTTGGTCATGTAATTGCCCTGATGGCATGACCCCACAAATCTCAAGATGATGTGCTGAAACAATCTGGGGTGGAAATGTTTGCATACCTTGGATCAACTGATGCTTGGGAACATCTTGCAAAGCTACAAGAGTTCCTCCAACTAGTGCAATTTCTTCTCCAACTGCTGGTGATGGTGATGGTTGCTCCTCTACTACTACACTAGCGCTGGTATATGCTTCCTCTTCCTCATGCACCTCCTAAATCATGCCTGAGACTCTCAATTTCGAATGCTCAAGACCATCTTGCAAAGATGCAAGCGCTCCTCTCACTGATGAAAGTACCTCTACTACAGCTGGTGGTGGTGGCAGTTGCTCTTCTCCCGGAGTATCAGTGCTGACATCTTCATTTTTCTCCTCATATACTTCCTCATCAATGTTGGAAAATGTCTCAATGGAAAGTGTGTATGGTTTTCTTATGTCAAACCTCTTTACCAATATTTGAGTGAACTCTACGTAAGCAGTCACTCTTGCATGTTTCAATCTGTCGAACCACCAATCATTTGCTTCACCCTCAAGGTGTAGTGTTGCAATCTGAACAACCTCTTCTTCCACTACTTGGTGTAGCTAGAAGAATGCATCTAACTTCTCCATCCTAGATTTTTTCATGCTTTTGGATGACCCATCGAATGTAGGCAGAAATAATCTATTTTTCATATGCCCTCTTCTTCTATTGTTGTTGTGGGGCCTCTAGTTCTCTTTAATCTAGAAAAACTGCTGGAAAGTCATATTCTCTTTGAATTCTCTAGATTGAGATATGTACTCTGCAAGATAATCACTCAGAGTCTTATGCTCCAAATATCCTCCATCTCCATGCCATTTATTTCCTTCTACAAGGAAAGTGGGCATAGTAGGGCGTTGTGGAACTTTCTGCACCGTCGATTGCTTATACTGCTGATAGGAAGTGCTCGTACCTTCTCCATTCTGAAACCCTCTTGAGGTTTCCTTTTTCCTTTCCCTTCTCATTTATTTGATCTCCATGGTGAGATCCTGCATAGATCTGAAGAGAAGTGTGGAAAAACTCAATCCTTCCGCCATTGAAAACTTCTTCTTTTTCTGCTTCTTCTTCTTATTCTTCTAATGTCATGAAATGCCCGCAAGCTGAGCCAAAGATCATGCTTTGATACCACTGCAATATCCAAAATGGAAAATATAGCAATATAGAACATGTGCATAATTCCAAATAAGAATAAAACATATAAAACTGGAAAAACGTCGGAATACATCAAAACATCATACATATGAGTAGAAACAACTGAGCCAAATCATTATGTATCAACAGAAAATGAATATACACAGTGCTCCAAAAAGGGATGCACTCAAGCCATCCAAATATGGTTGAAACAACTCTACTGAAAACTATCATTGGAAAGTAAAAATTGTTGTTGCTGCTGGAAACTTTTGTTGCTGGGAAGAAGATCTATGTGCGAGAGGCTGCTAGATTGCTCAGAAAGATCTGGGATTTTAACCACTGACTCTACTCGAAAAACCCAGAAAAACCCAGAAATGGTTTTTGCCAGATTTTGAGTTTGGAATTTTAGCCCTTTTTGGGTTGCACACTGCACTCCTACTGGCTGAGTTATGCACTCCCTGGAGACAGCTGCTGATATGGGACTGAAAGAATGATCTGTCTATTGCAATAGCACCCACTCAGCTCAATTACTGAAGGGCTAGTCTCTTCCCGGTCCCAAGCTGAGAAATTTAGGATCTAGCTCCTCCACTGAATATGTAGTTGTTGCATGCACAACTGCTGGGAAATACTATGTTTTCTAGGATGGATGATGATGTAGCCTGCTGATAGATAATACAATGTTGATCCTAGGCTTCTGAAGTGATCCCCAGAGTGAAGGATTAATCCCTCACAGGATTCCAAGCTAAGTTGCTTGGAACTTCCTCTTGTCCTCAAACCCTCACTGCAGAATTACGCAATTCATGCAAGAAATGTTGATGCATAGGAGAATAGATGGATGGCTTGATGTCAAATATGACAATGAAACTCCCAGAAGACTGCAATGGATCCATAGTGTGAAGAGTTGATCCCTCTACAGGTTTCTCAGCTGAAATACTGAGAACTACATTCCACCTCTCAAATCCAAGTTCAAGAATGCGTAATTCATATAGCTGGAAGTGTAGATGAGAGTGGCTGAAAGTGGCACTGATTGTTGGATGATGAATGTTGCCCAAGAAAACATTCCCAGAGTAGGCACTCGAAGTCCCCCATGGGTAAGAGTGGGATTCTCGCTCGGGAATACCAAGTGTTAAACAGCACAGTAGACTTAGCTAAACAACTGAAGTGTGCAAAGACATGTCTTACAACACTCAACAATAAAATCCAGACTCCCTTCCTTTGTTGCTCTCCTCTTCTTTTTATGGTTGTGAGCCTTCCCTAACCTTAGCCCACCTCATAACTGTGTTGCACATGTGGCCACTAGCCTCCATAAAAACTGTGTTGTCCTCCATGATCTCCATCATTGCTGCAATTACTCTCCACTTCCTCCATCATGTGTGCATTTAATGCACCACTTCCTCCATCATCTCTGCAATTGCTTCTCCACTATCTCCATCAGCTTGCATTTATTCATCCATTATCTCCATCATCTTCCTCATCAGTGCTCTATGACCTCCACTCTTTCTTCATTATTATGTTACTCCACTACTCCATAATGCTACTCCACTACTCAATTAACCAACATTCACATTATTGGAGTGGATTTTATTCATCTACTGGGTTTATGGGTCCCTCCACCCTTTTATTTACATAACTAAATAAGAAAAGTAAGAACTCTAATATTCCAATTAGCGATGGAAAATTTAGAATATTACATCATCGCAATGAGGGCTAGTTTTCGCTCTTCCTCCTTTCACCACATCTTTCAGGAGCATAATTCTTTAGCGGATCAACTCTCCAAGCGCGGGGCTTCGCTTTCCCTAGGTATTTCCACTACGAATATCAAGTCCAGGAATCTGACATTAATTTTGGTTTCTTCATTTTTGCATGTTGGTATCTTTCTTTATCATATGTGTATCTGGAAAATAGCCATGTTATTTAGTTTTTTCCTGGTCATGGTCCATTCTCTGGACCTTCCTTTGTAATTGGAAGGAGTTTATTTGTTTTGTGTTCCATTGGGAGAGGGCTATGTCCTTTGCTAGTAGCTTCGTCTCTATTTGTTTGATATTTTGTTGGAGCTAGTGATGGTGAATTAGTAACATTGATCCCTTGATTGATGTAACAACTTCTCTTTGATAATAGAAGTGTGTTGTTTTTTCCCTATGATAAAAAAAAAAGGTTGAGATAGCTAAATAATAGAAATCCATTTCCATAAATGCTGCATATAAATCTTGAATTACAAAAGCCATTTCAAATATGAACCATTTTTACCTTTCTAGTATATCACACCAAGTTTTGGATAGGTCTTAGCCAACATTAATCAATTGTCAAGCAGGTTAATATAAATGTCGTGGCCCAACACTACATGACCAGTTGTATAAACGACGCTACTTGAAAGAAACAAACAAACATTATCAGCAATGACTACCAATTACATGCAACACTTGTTAATTTTGGATTTGCAACTTATTTATGCAAGCTTAATATCACATTATTCAAAAGAATGAGCAACTACTAAGGCTCCGGATATGGAAATTTTCCTTTCACACATACAATAAACTAGATTTGAGTTTAATACACCTATTTCCTAAATATCTTACACACATTTAAGTAGATTGATGATATGTCTTCACTTAAATAAAAAAATTGGCCTTTTAAAGAATTGTACCATTATTTCCTAACGGTCTTACACGTCTAAGTAGATTGATTATATCTGTTCACTTAAATAAGAATTTAGCCTTCTAAAAAATTATATCATTAAGTAGTGGATCATGTAATAAAAATGTATCCTTCTAAAGAATTATGTCATTAAGTAGGTGGATCATTTATATTTCATGTATTGTATCTTTCGTGAGATTCATTTAATTTATTGTTAAAGTTAATCTTTATATTTTTTTATTTAATTATAACTAAAATTTATTTAGATTCTCGGATAATCTTTTTTGGTTTTTTAAAAGTTTGCTAAAATGTTAACCAACCTTGATTTGGAGAAAAAGTTAAAATTGATAGTGAAATAGTAGTGGTTTAAGACAAATGATTTATAGCATATCTATAAAATAGTAGTGGTTTAAGACACATGATTTAGCATATCCATAATTTTTTGCTATGAAATTCATATAATGAAAGACTTAGAAAGAGGATGTGAAGTGAAAGCTCACTTGAATGGATTTTGGTCAATTTTCGCTAAAGGGATGTAATGGAAGTAGGTTAGTTGGATTTTTTTCAGAGAGTTGTTTTTAGTGCGAGTTTTTGGAGTTTCAGGGGTTGGAATTTGGTGAAAAAAATTGAGATAAAATCATTATTTTTGTTATTTAAATTGGTTTTGGTTTTTTTATTGTATATATGGATTTAGCATCCTAAAAAACCTTAGGGCATTTCGATTGTGCAAGGTTACCCATCATACTTCTATTTTTAATAAATTCCTACCAGAGTTTACAAAAATTAGACCCAAAAAAACTACCATAAAAGCTTTCAAAAAATCACTAGTTTAAGTTTTATGATATTACTGGTGTAATGATTCTCTCAGTAAATGTTCTATCTCCCAAATTAACGACATTTGGTATCAGAGCTGAAATAGCCTTGATCGAAGAAGTCTGTTAACTGGGTTTTTTTTCCTGGAGTTGGAATTTTCCCGAGATCCGCATCTTGTGCAGTATTGATGTTTTGTGATTCTCTCGGTAAATATTCCGTCTCCCAGATTAAAATTTACATTTGGTATAAGAGCTGAAATAGCCTTGATCGAAGGTTTTGGCTTCAGAAAAATGCCTTTCAACCTTCAGAAGAATGCCTTTGTGGCCAAGGTTGACTCGGACTCTGACAAGAGTGGGTTGATAATGGCTCTGAGGTTGACGTTGTGGACCTGGTACGAAGATTTGCGAGTTTGGTTTCTCCACTGGAGCTGAGAACTCAGAGCTGCCCCCATGGATGGAATGACCTCGGACGGTGAACGCCACTGGAGATGAGAACTCAGAGCTGCCCTCATGGATGGGATGACCTCAGACGGTGAAAGCCACGGTATTAAAGGGGAAGATTTTTGTACTGCGCACCGAAAAGGCCTCATAGGTTAATGTTCGGGAAGTATTTGAAGCCCAAAAACAAGCTCTAGGAATAGGATACCCGAGATAGAAGTGGGAAAAATCTTGGGCCTTCGACTAGAAGAGGTGGCGCTGTCCTTGAGTGTGGTCGACGTAATGAGTTGCCCAAGTTTGGATCTGAGTGGAGGTCGAGTTGTGTGACGGAGGCCGAATGGGCAGATGCAAAGTCGTGTGCAGAGGACGAAGCTGATCGTGGATGTCTGCCTGGTGTAGATTTTGAAGGGTGTGGTGGTGCTCCAAGCTTGCGAGTTAGCAGGGGTTGAGAGAAGCGGATGATAGACCCAGAACCTTACTTCTCAGGTCCAAGTGGGTTCGGTCCCTACAGTGCTCTAGTGCAAAAGCAGAGTCGCTCCTTTCGTGAAGAGTTTCAGGAATTCTTGGTGAAAGGAGAATTGCTAGATTGAAACGGCATCAATGAACCCTTGAATGTGACAAAAAATGACTATGCTTTGAAAATTCTGGAGTGTTGAGAGAATCCAGTAGTGCCATCATAGTGTCGAGGCCGGGCCCCGGAGTTAGCAGGAATGATGTGCTGTTGTTAGAATTCGGAACTTCTGTGGCCAGCGAAAAGGCTGTGAAACCCTGCTAGGATTTGTTCTTCTGAGTTGGCAAGAAATGGACTCTGCCTCTGCCATGGGGTCAAAGACCCTCTGAAAAACATATGCTTCAGGCCAAGAAAAGGTCGCTCTGGCTTTTGCTGTAATAAAAACCCTAACCCTACGGCTATTGCCCGCAATGATCGCAAGGACATTAAGTGGTGAAGAAGCGGAAATAAAGGAGAAGCACTCTCATTTGAAGAAAAACTCTGATGGTCCAAAGAAATTAAGGACGGAGGTAGAAGTCGGCAAAGCTTATTTTTCAGTCCATCCGCCCATTAATGTGCCGAGGGATGAAATCCCCACCGTCAGACTAAAGCAGTGCATCATCCTACGGTGGCGATTTCATCCCTCGGCGCATTAATGCGCTGATGGACTGAAAAATAAGCTTTGCCGTAGAAGTCGAGCGCTTTGACCAGGGAAGCAGTATTTATTTGTTGGATAATCTCAAGATGGAGTAGGTAGGTAGATGGATCGGTGCCTAGGGAATTGGTCATGGTGTGTAGGCTCATAGATTAAATGCAGCCATGCAGGACGACTATGGGAGGTTTAGAAGAGCATGAACCCCACCGCATGTTAAGCTTAGAGAATGGCGGTATTTTTTTTTGGTAGTTTAGACTAATCCTAATCACCCATGGGTTTTGAACTGCTGACCTTGCAAACGAAGTGCCTTAACAGTGCATCCTATTACGGACTGCTCTATACTACGTGGGCCAGAGAATGGCAGTATTGTCGACACAATGGTAACCAAAAAAAATGTCACAAGGGAGTCAATTTTTAAATTGCATGTTAATGGACATACGCTTGTAAGCCTTGATAAGCTTGGGTAAAACATGAGTATTTCTAGGAAAATATCAGTAAAGTCTAATCATCCCCATGGTTGACATCATCATCCTAAATCCTATTGGTTCTTATTAAGTTTATTTTTGTTGTACATTTTTCTTAGGAGACCCATTTTAGACCTCAAAATTCCCCTAATGGCCAGATGATGAATGTTGCCCAAGAAAACGTCACCAGAGTAGGCACTCGAAGTCCCCCGTGGGTAAGGGTGGGATTCCCGCTCGGGAACACCCAGTGCTAAACAGCACAACAGACTTAGCTAAACGGTTGAAGCGTGCAAAGAAATGTCTTATGACACTCAACAATAAAAATCCAGACTCCCCTCCTTTGTTGTCCTCATCTTCCTTTTATGGTTATGAGCCTTCCCTAGCCTTGGCCCACCTCATAATTGCGCTGCACATGTGGCCAATAGCCTCCATAAAGGCTGCACTATCCTTCATGATCTCCATTATTGTTGCAATTACTCTCCACTTCCTCCATCATGTGTGCATTTAATGCACCACTTCATCCTTGCAATTGCTTCTCCATTATCTCCATCATCTTGCATTTATTTCTCCACTATCTCCATCATCTTCCTCATTAGTGCTCTATGACCTGTACTCTTTCTTCATTATTATGTTGCTCCACTACTCCATAATGCTACTCCACTACTCAATTAACCCACATTCACACTATAGAATTGGATTTTATTCAACTACTGGGTTTATGGGTCCCTCCACCTTTTTATTTACTTAACTAAATAAGAAAAGTAAGAACTCTAATATTCCAATTAAATGATGGAAAATTTGGAACATTACAGTTCTCCCCGCCAAAATGTTGCTT
The DNA here is from genome assembly GCA_034641835.2 of Pinus albicaulis. Lineage (NCBI taxonomy): Eukaryota > Viridiplantae > Streptophyta > Pinopsida > Pinales > Pinaceae > Pinus > Pinus albicaulis. Next base: position 344,451,854 of record CM076570.1, on the reverse strand, counting down.
GTCCTCAAGCAACTGCAAAAGTGGATGCTGCAGAAATCCATCTCCCTCCCAAGTGGCATCCTCATATGGAAGGTTTCCCCATCTGCTCCAATGTGTTATGAATGCCCAACTCGATAGCTGCCTCTCTAGAATGTCTAGAATGGCCTCTAGCTGTGTAGCTAGATGCCTCTCCTCATCAATGAGTCCCCAAGTAGCAACCATCTATTGTCCAAGAGCCTCTTTTCTGCATGAGATATGTGAAGTGTAGTGGTTTCTTCCCCAAGTGGAAAGTCCCAACTCATAAACTATCTCTCCAACCCATGCTACATGGAGTAGGTTGTGTCTCTCCATGCTCCAATCCTTGGCCCTAGTGGCCTTGCTTGCTCTAACCATCATCTCAACGCTATTGAAAGTAGGAAATAAAGACATATGGATTGACATGTGAAATGTCGAACCATACTCTCCCAATAGCAGCCACCGCAGCAATGCCTCTCGCTGCCACATCACAACATCATCATACCAAGTATGGTATCCATACTCTCTCAAGAGAAGCCACCACAACAATGCCTCTTGCTGCCACACCAACCCATCATCATACCAAGTATGGTGACCATACTCTCCTAATAGAAGCCAACGCAGCAAGGCTTCCTACTGCCATCCCACATCATCATTATGCAAGGTATGGGAGAATGTCAACCCATATTCTCCCAGGAGTAACCAGTACAACAATGACTCTTGTTGCCACCCCACATCATCATAATGCAAAGCATGAAGCAATGATATATTGATTGACATGTATAATGTCACACCAGACCAACATAGCCAGGCTCCTTGTTGCCACGTCATATGAGTATCATGCAAAGTCCCACACAATAACATACCCATTGGCATGTGATATGTCATGTGATGGCCAAACTCTCTCAAAAGTAGTCAGCACAGCCATGCCTCTTGTTGTTGCGTCACCTCAGTATTGTGTAAGGCATGGAACATACCAATCTGAAATGTCGGGTGGCAACCATACTCACCCAAGAGTAGCCAGCGTAGCCATGCTTCCTGCTGCCTCGTGTCATAGATATGCAAGTAGCTTTCCAGCCACTTGCTCATCATCTCCATCCATCCATCCAACTATGGGTGATGATTCATATCATGTACCAGCTCGGTATCCACCCAATGGAGAAGCTCCCGCCAAAAAATTCTCATACAATAATTGCGCCCATCATTATCTATGGCCTTGGGGAGACCATGAAGCATGAAGACATCACGAAAAGATAATCCGGTCACGGGTGAAGAGATGTACTGTGTGAAAATTTCGAAGCAATGTGCATACCTCGACAGCGGATCAATGTCAACAATACCATCCTCCACAACCTGATAACAATATTTGCACTCCATGATATGTCGAAGTGCATCCTCCTTGAGGTCTCTCCATGAAAACCTCTCTCTAATGGCCTGGTAGAACCTATGAGGTTCTGAATATGCTGCATGCATAAACTTCTCTTTGAGCTGTGAAGTGCTCATCAAGAAGGGTATGTCTTGATAATGGAAGATGTTATCCATTACATGATGTCTACCATCTACCATCTTCCCATCCAATGCTTCATAAGTGAAGTAGTCATCAGAATGCTCAAATAATAACTGGGCCCTCAAATCATCATTGCTCCTCAGTGACATCGTTGTTGATCTCCATGATAGTGCATTTATTGTCTCATGGCCCTCTCCATACACAATGTTGAACTCATAGTCCTGCATTGTATTGATCCACCATTGTTGCCTCTTCTGCAGCTGCTGCTCCTCCTCAAAAGGATGCCAGAGACTATGGTGGTTGGTCTTCACCCAAAATCTATTGCTAGTCAAAAACTGCCGGAATTTGACCGATGCATGCATAATGGCCAATATCTCTTTGTCGTAAATAGAGTACGACAACTCATGCAACAATACCGTCTGGTTCTCGAAAAGTATTGTATAGCTTCCCTGCATTAGGACTGTGCTAATCCCATCCTCAGAAACTCCCAACTCCAACAAAAAGTGTTGTGTGCAGCTCAACAATGTCAAACTAGGATAGCTATACATCTTCTCCTTGAACCAATCAAGGGTCCTCTGCGTAGTGATAGTCTGCTGCTCCAAATTAGCAATGTGCTCTAACCCTTGGTCATGCAATTGCCCTGATGGCATGACCCCACAAATCTCAAGATGATGTGCTGAAACAATGTGGGGTGGAAATGTTTGCATACCTTGGATCAACTAATGCTTGGGAACATCTCGCTAAGCTACAAGCGTTCCTCCAACAGGTTCAATTGCTTCTCCAACTATTGGTGATGGTGATGGTTGCTCCTCTACCGCTGGACCAGCGCTGGTATTTGCTTCCTCTTCCTCATGCACCTCCTAAATCATGCCTGAGACTCTCAATGTCGAATGCTCAGGACCATCTTGCAAAGATGTAAGTGCTCCTCTCACTGATGAAAGTACCTCTACTACAGTTGGTTTTGGTGGTAGTTTCTCTTCTCTCGGAGTATCAGTGTTGACATCTTCATTTTTCTCCTCATATACTTCCTCATCAATGTTGGAAAATGTCCCGATGGAAAGTGCCTTCGGTTTTATTTTATCAAACCTCTTTACCAATCTTTGAGTGAACTCTGCATACGCAGTCACTCTTGCATGTTTCAATCTGCCGAACCACCAATCATTTGCTTCACCCTCAAGGTGTAGTGTTGCAATCTGAACAGCCTCTGCTTTCGCTACTTGGTGTAGCTGGAAGAATGCATCTAAATTCTCCATCCAAGCTTTTGTCGTGCTTTTGGATGACCCATTGAATGTAGGAATAAATAATCTATTTTGAATGTGCCCTCTTCTTCTATTGCTACTACGGGGTCTCTGGTTCCCTTTAATCTGGTACAACTGCTGGAAAGTCATATTCTCTTTGAATGCTCTAGATTGAGATTTGTACTCTGGAAGATAATCACTCAAAGTCTCATGCTCCAAATATCCTCCATCTCCATGCCATTTATTTCCTTCTGCAAGGAAAGTGGGCATAGTAGGGCGTTGTGGAACTTTCTGCACCATCGGTTGCTTATATTACTGATAGGAAGTGCTTGGACCTTCTCCATTCTGAAAACCCTCTTGAGGTTTCCTTTTGCCTTTCCCTTCTCATTTCTTTGATCTCCATGGTGAGATCCTGCATAGATCTGACGAGAAGTGTGGAAAAACTCAATCCTTCTGCCATTGAAAACTTCTTCTTTTTCTGTTTCTTCTTCTTATTCTTCTGATGTCATGAAATGCCCACAAGTTGAGCCAAAGATCATGCTCTGATACCACCGTAATATCCAAAATGGAAAAGATAGCTATATAGAACATATGCATGATTCCAAATAAGAATAAAACATATAAAACTAGAAAAATGTCGAAATAAAACAAAACATCATACATATGAGCATAAACAACTAAGCCAAATCATTATGTATCAACAGAAAATGAATATACACAGTGCTCCAAAAATGGATGCACTCAAGCCATCCAAAGATGGTTGAAACAACTCTACTAAAAGCTAGCACTGGAAAGTAAAAAATGTTGTTGTTGTTGGAAACTATTGTTGCTGGGAAGAAGATTTATGTGCGAGAGGCTACTGGATTGCTCAGAAAGATCCAGGATTTTAACCACTAACTCTACTTGAAAAACCCAAAAATGGTTTTTGCCAAATTTTGAGTTTGGAATTTCGGTCCTTTTTGGGTTGCACACTGCACCCCTGTTGGATGAGTTACGCACTCCCTGGAGACAGTTGTTGATATGGGACTGAAAGAATGATCTATCTGCTGCAATAGCACCCACTTAGTTTAATCACTGAAGGGTTGGTCCCTTCTCGCAATTCCAAGCTGAGAAATTTAGGATCTAGCTCCTCCACTGAATATGTAGTTGTTGCATGCACAACTGTTGGGAAATATTACGCTGTCTAGGAGGGATGATGATGTAGCCTGCTGATAGATAATACAATGTTGATCCCAGGCTTCTGAAGTGATCCCTGGAGTGAAGGATTAACCCCTCACAGGATTCCAAGTTGAGTTGCATGGAATTTCCTCTTCTCCTCAAACCCTCACTGCAGAATTATGCAATTCATGCACGAAATGTTGCTGCATAGGAGAATAGATGGATGGCTTGATGCCAGATATGACAATGAAACTCCCGGAAGACTGCAATGGATCCATAGTGTGAAGAGTTGATCCCTCTATAGGTTTCTCAGCTGAAATACTGAGAACTACCTTCCACCTCTCAAACCCAAGTTCAAGAATGCATAATTTCTATAGCTGGAAGTGTATATGAGAGCGGCCGAAAGTAGCACTGATTGTCGGATGATGAATTTTGCCCAAGAAAACCTTCCCAGAGTAGGCACTCAAAGTCCCCCGTGGGTAAGGGTGGGATTCCCGCTTGGGAACACCAGATGCTAAACAGCACAACAGACTTAGCTATACAGCTGAAGCGTGCAAAGACATGTCTTAGAACACTCAACAATAAAAATCCAGACTCCCCTCCTTTGTTGCCCTCATCTTCTTTTTATGGTTGTGAGCCTTCCCTAGCCTTGGCGCACCTCATAACTGTGTTGCACATGTGGCCACTAGCCTCCATAAAGACTGCGCTATCCCCCATGATCTCCATCACTACTGCAATTACTCTCCACTTCCTCCATCATGTGTGCATTTAATGCACCACTTCCTCCATCATCTCTGCAATTGCTTCTCCACTATCTCCATCATCTTGCATTTATTCCTCCATTATCTCCATCAACTTCCTCATCAGTGCTCTATGACCTCCACCCTTTCTTTATTATTATGTTGCTCCACTACTCCATAATGCTACTCCACTACTCAATTAACCCACATTCACATTATAGAAGTGGATTTTATTCATCTACTGGGTTTATGGGTCCCTCCACCCTTTTATTTACATAACTAAATAAGAAAAGTAAGAACTCTAATATTCCAATTAGCTGATGGCAAATTTAGAATATTACATCATCGCAATGAGGGATAGTTTTCACTCTTCCTCCTTTCACCACATCTTTTGGGAGCAGAATTCTTTGGCGGATCAACTCTCCAAGCGCGGGGCTTCGTTTTCCCTAGGTATTTCCACTGCGAATATCAAGTCCAGGAATCTGACATTGATTTCGGTTTCTTCATTTTTGCATGTTGGTATATTTCTTTATCAGATGTGTATCTAGATGATAGCCATGTTCTTTAGTTTTTTCCTGGTCATGGTCCCTTCTCTGGACCTCCCTTTGTAATTGGAAGGAGTTTATTTGTTTTGTGTTCCATTGGGAGAGGGCTATGTCCTCTATTGGTAGTTGCGTCTTTGTCTGTTTGATATTTTGTTGGAGCTAGTGATGGTGAATTAGTAACATTGATCCCTTGATTGATGTAGCAACTTCTCTTTGATAATAGAAGTGTGTTGTTTTTTCCCTATGATAAAAAAAAAAGGTTGAGATAGCTAAATAATAGAAATCCATTTCCATGAAAGTTGCATATAAATCTTGAATTATGAAAGCCATTTCAAATATGAACCAGTTTTACCTTTCTAGTATATCACACCAAGTTTTGGATAGGTCTTAGCCAACATTAATCAATTGTCAAGCGAGTTAATATAACTATCGTGGCCCGATACTACATGACTGATTGTATAAACGACGCTACTTAAAAAAACAAACAAACATTATCAACAGAGACTACCAGTTGCATGCAACACTTGTTAATTTTGGATTTGCAACTTATTTCTGCGAGCTTAATATCACATTATTCAAAAGAATGAACAACTACTAAGGCTCCGGATATAAAAAATTTCCTTTTACACACACAACAATAAACTAGATTTGAGTTTAATACACCTATTTCATAAATGTCTTACACACATTCAAGTGGATTGATGATATATCTTCACTTAAATAAAAAATTGGCCTTTTAAAGAATTGACCATTATCTATTTCCTAACGGTCTTACACGTCTAAGTGGATTGATTATATATGTTCACTTAAATGAGAATTTAGCCTTCTAAAGAATTATATCATTAAGTAGTGGATCATTTAATAAAAATGTATCCTTCTAAAGAATTATATCATTAAGTAGGTGGATCATTTACATTTCATGTATTGTATCTTTTGTGAGATTTATTTAATTTATTGTTAAAGTTAATCTTTATATTTTTTATTTAATCATAATTAAAATTTATTTAGGTTTTCGGACAATCTCTTTTGGTTTTTTAAAAGTTTGCTAAAATGTTAAGTAAGCTTGATTTGGAGAAAAAGTTAAAATTGGTCAGTGAAATAGTAGTGATTTAAGACAAATGATTTAGCATATCCATAAAATAGTAGTGGTTTAAGATAGATGATTTAGCATATCCATGAGTTTTTGCTATGAAATTCATTTTTTTTCATGGAGTTAAAATTTTCCCAAAAGGAGTTTTTTTAGTGCGGCTTTTTGGAGTTTGAGGTGCTGGAATTTGGTAAAAAAAAATTGAGGTAAAATCTGTATTTTTGTTATTTAAATTGGTTTTTTGATTGTATATATGGATTCAGCACCCTAAAAAACCTTAGGGCATTTCAATTGTGCAAGATTACCCATCAAACTTCTATTTTCAATAAATTCCTGCTATAATTTACAAAAATTAAACTAATAGACTACTCTTCCCAAAATACACATGTTGTGCATTATGTTTAAGTTTTATGATCATTGCTGGTGTAAAGATTCTCTCAATAAATATTCTCTGTCTCCCAAATTAATATTTGACATTTGGTATCAGAGCTGAAATACCCTTGATCGAAGAAGTCTGTTAACTGGGTTTTTTTTCCTGGAGTTGGAATTTTCCCGAGATACACATCTTGTGCAGTATTGATGTTTTGTGATTCTCTCGGTGAATATTCGTCTCCCAGATTAAAATTTACATATTGGTATCAGAGCTGAAATAGCCTTGATCGAAGGTTTTGGCTTCAGAAGAATGCCTTTGTGGCCAAGGTTGACTTGGACTCTGACAAGCGTGGGTTGATAATGGCTCTGAGGTTGACGTTGTGGACCTGGTACGAAGATTTGCGAGTTTGGTTTCTGCACTGGAGCTGAGAACTCAGAGCTGCCCTCATGGATGGGATGACCTCAGACGGTGAAAGCCATGGTATTAAAGGTGAAGATTTTTGTACTGCGTACCGACAAGGCCTCATAGGTTAATGTTCGGGAAATATTTGAAGCCCAAAAACAAGCTCTAGGAATAGGATACCCGAGATAGAAGTGGGAAAAATCTTGGGCCTGCGACTAGAAGAGGTGGCGCTGTCCTTGAGTGTGGTCGATGTAATCAGTTGCCCAAGTTTGGATCTGAGTGGAGGTCGAGTTGTGTGACGGAGGCCGAATGGGCAGATGCAAGGTCGTGTGCAGAGGACGAAGCTGATCGTGGATGTCTGCCTGGTGTAGATTTTGAAGGGCGTGGTGGTGCTCCAAGCTGGCGAGTTAGCAGGGGTTGAGAGAAGCGGATGATAGACCCAGAACCTTATCTCAGGTCCAAGTGGGTTCGGTCCCTGCAGTGCTCTAGTGCAAAAGCAGCGTCGCTCCTTTCGTGAAGCGCTTTGACCAGGGAAGCAATATTTATTTGTAGGATAATCTCAAGATGGAGTAGGTAAGTAGATCAGCGAGGATCGGTGCGTAGGGAATTGGTCATGGTGTGTAGACTCATAGATTAAATGCAGCCATACAGGGCGACTATGGGAGGTTTAGGAGAGCAGGAACCCCACCGCATGTTAAGCTTAGACAATGGTGGTATTTTTTTATTGGTAGTTTAGACTAATCTTAATTACCCATGGGTTTTGAATTGGTGACTTTGCAGACGGAGTGTTTTAACAATGCACTCCATTACCGACTGCTCTATACTACGTAAATGGCGGTATTGTCGACACAATGGTAACCAAAAAAATGTTACAAGGGAGTCAATTTTTAAATTGCATGTTAATGGACATAGGCTTGTAAGCCTTGGTAAGCCTTGGTAAGACATGATAAAACATGAGTACTTCTAGGAAAATATCAGTAAAGTCTAATATCCCTAAAGTTTAGGGTTAGACCTAGGTGATAAGGGGGATATGAGGATACTTTGAAGGGGTAAGGGTTAGAGTGAACATTGTTCTCATTTCGCTTGGTAATGCCTTCAGGCACAATTTAGCATAACCATGGTTTTATTCTCATGGAATTCATGTAATTAAGATTTTAAAAGGCTCGCTGAAGACTCTATTGTATCAGAGAAGGGGATGTGAGCGGTGACGGCTCACTAGGCCAGCTAGGCCAACTTTTGGCCAAAGGAACTAATGAAATTCCTTTAGTTGAATTTTTCCCCCGAAGGACTTTCCAAGGTAAATACCATGTGCATTATGTTTATGTGTTATGTATTATGATTGTTGCCAATGTAATTATTCTCTCAATAAATATTTTATATCTCTCCATTTAAAATTTCAACATAAAGTGAAAGGAAAATTATATTAAAATGGAAATGATACAATTCTCATGTGTTACACTAAGGTAGCATCCATAGATTTGGTTTTTCCACTTAAATGCCAATTAACGTCATAATAGGTTCAACAAGAAAATTCTAATGGCAATGCTACTCTCAGTTGTGTTATAGATTGTATTTCATCCAATTTTGATATTTTCTATCACATTCCAAACCCATCGTTATGTATATGGATTATTAAATATCTATACAAAAAATTAAGTGCATTATTACTAACCATTTATTAGCACTGTGTTCATTACTTACCACTCTAACTAAATTAAATTAACATTTGCAATGGCCTAGCATTTCACTATGGTTCTACACATTTTTGGTTCCAATTCCACCTTCATATGGAACCATAGTTTCTCTTTTGTTTACTCAAGATCAAAATCTATTTCTTCTTTTTATTATTAAATAAATTCAATACATGTAATTTTTTGTATATATTATTTGTTCACATGAAGTATCTCACCATAGTTGTAGGATTCTTAGGTTCCATCTCTACTTTCATATGGGACCTATTACCCATCCAAGTGGGTGACACCTAGGAGAAAACCTTTCTCCTACATGTTCAGCATGTTAGGTAGCATCTCTATGATGATCTACAGATAGATATCTCAAAGCCCTCTAACCATACTTTGATTAGTATTTTTGACATCTACCTTACTTCTTGAATGAAGGGTTTGTCATCTCTCATAAGGTACATGAGCCATTTTTGTAATCATGTTGATCCGGATTTATGCAGGAACGCAACAGAATAAACATATAACCATAAATACAGATATGCAGCGGAAATAACACTTCATTTCATTAATATCAAATAACTGAAATTTGCTTATAGACAGAATGGAAATAAAACTAGCTAGGGCGTTGGTAGCTATCTCTAAGGAGAGATGTGGCGGCTACAGGCCTCTGAACTGAGTTACAATGAGGCTCGAGGGCCTATTTATTATTGAGAAACAATGGAGAACTCTAAACATCCAAAATCCCAACTAGGGAAATGAAGCGCTAAAACGGGCCTGCCAGAATTAAGCCACCTCCAGGACGTAACTTTGGCATACTATCTCCGTTTGACGCACATGATACATCATTAGAAAGCTCTATCCGAGGACTACAACTTTCGCCACGAATATCATTCTGGAATGGAATTATATTCACTGGAGGCGCGATGCCCAAAAAACGTCGTTTAGGGCCTCAAAACGGCTCCGGAAGTTCAGGACCCGAAAAACTGCTAAAAATAGTAAGTTATGCCAAAACTAAAAAACTGAAAGAGACAATGGTGGGGGCCCAAGTGGAATAGGTGGGTGGCCACCAATATCCACCTGGATCATTCCTCCCCCCTTAGGAAGCAATGGTCCCCATTGCGCTAAGTTCCTCCATGAGATGAGGAAATTTCTGCTGAACTTGGTCCCTGGTGAACCACTTTCCTTGGTGCAGGAGTTGGCCAGCTTTGACAACCCGATACAGTTGGATCTTATGTTGGCGAGTGTTCTTGATTTGCATGTCCATGATACAATCTGTGGTGGCCTGTTCCATGCAGTCTGGGTTTAACTCTGTTGGTGTGAGTTGTTCTGCAATGTCCGAGGTGTCCAATAGAGGTGGGAAGTAAGGACGAAGGCGATCCACATTGAAGACTGGGTGCAGACCAAGGAATGGTGGAATACTGAGCTCGAATGCATTGTTCCCTACAGCCTTGGTGATGGTGTACGGCCCATATCGGAGCAGGCGAAGCTTGCGGTGGGGTCCAGTGAGGCGCTCCTTCTGCAAATGTAGCCATACTTTGTCACCCACCTGGAAGTTGTGTGGCACCCAGTGTTGATCATGGCGATGCTTGTACTTCGCATTGGCTCTATCCAATATATCATGAACCTGTTGGCGGATGTGTTGAATGCGCTCGATGAAGCTACTTGCTTTGTCAACTTCAGACTGGACATGAGTTGAATTGGCCTGAGCAGCTGTAAATGTCATGGCTACGTCAATGGGACATAGTGGCTGGAATCCCAAGCCCACCTGAAAGGGGCTATGGCCAATTGAACTGTGGAGAGCCCTGTTATAACTATTTTGTACATAGGGGAGGCTCTCGTCCCATGTGTGTGGATGCTTTGAATTTTACATGCGCAGAATGTGTACAATCATTCTGTTGACGACCTCTGTCTGGCCATCTGTTTGGGGATGGAAAGTTGTGGACTTAGTGAGCTTTGTGTCCAACATTGACCAGAGGCTGGACCAAAATGTGCTGAGGAACCTGCTATCTCGATCTGATATGATAGACTGTGGGATCCCAAAGTGCACCCACACTCGTTCAAAGAAGAGTTTAGCAGTGGCTTCTGCTGTGATATTCTTCTTACAAGCCGCCATAATGGCCATCTTCGAGAATCTGTCAACGACCACGAAAACACAGTCATTGCCATTCTTAGTAGAGGGCAGGCCCGACATGTAATCCATGGAGATGGATTCCCACGGTCGACTAGGGGTAGGTAGTGGGGTATATAGGCCTTGCTTCTTGATGGTCGGTTTGGCAATGGCACAAGCAGTGCAGGATCTGATGTGCTTCTCGACATCCTTTCGAAGGTTTGGCCAATAGAAATACTTCTGTAGTATTGCTACTGTTTTCTCGACCCTAAAATGCCCATCGACTCGACTGTAGTGTGCTTCCCATATCATCTTGGCATGCTCGCTTGAAGGAACACAAAGGTGTCCCGGGTGACATAAAAGTGCATCTTGGAGGTGAAAATTTGGAACTTGCGTGCCCCCCAAGAGTGCCTTGTAAGTGTGGCCGAATTCTGGGTCACTCTCATAGAGAAGCGGCCAATCAGAAGTCTCGTGCCCACAAGAGTTGAGCACGGTGGTGAGCGCCACGATCGGTGGTCGGGTGAGGCGATCTTACCCAACATTGGTGTTGCCCTTCTTATACTTGATGTTCAAATGAAATCGTTGCAGATATGTGGACCAATTCTGATGGAGATCGTTCTGCAACTTCCCTTGTGTTTTTATGAATTGCAGGGGTCAGTGGTCTGTGCAGATGACCATTTCCTTCCCCAAAATGTAATGCTTCCATTGGAGGCAAGCCTGCACAATGAAATACATTTCTTTGTCATAAGTGGGATACTTGCGGACTATGTCGGAAAGTGTCTCAATGTGATATTCCATTGGATGCCCCTGTTGAGTAATAACTGCCCCAATAGCATAGTTAGAGGCATCTGTCTCGATCTCAAATGGTTTTTGCAAGTGCAGTAATCTTGAGCGGGCGGAACGGAGGCGATTTTTCGTTACCTTGAACGCCTTGTTTGGGGAGTTGACCAAAAAATTTTTGCTCTTGCTCCTCCCTTGGTGACTTGACTCAAGGGCCAAGTGATATGAGAGAATCCCAACACGAATCTACGATAGAAATTAGCAAGACCCAGAAAGCTGCGAAGCTCTGTTATAGTGGTTGGGGCTGGCCAATCCTGAATGAATTGGATCTTGGCTGGATCGACATGCATCCCCCTTTCATCAATAATGTATCCCAGATATTGAACCTGGGTCATGCCAAATGTGCACTTCTCCAAATTGGCACACAACTTGTGTTGCCGCAGTGTTTGGAGGACTTGTCGGATGTGCTGAAGGTGCTCTTCCCAAGTAATGCTGAAGATCAGAATGTCATCCAAGTACACCACTACAAAGGAGTTGGTGAATGGCCGCAAGATATCGTCCATCATCCTCATGAAGGTTGCGGGAGCATTTTTCAACTCGAAAGGCATGACTAGCCATTCAAAAAGCCCTTCCTTGGCTTTGAAGGCAGTATTCCACACATCAGAGGGTTCAATTGGTACCTGGTGATACCCAGACTTCAGGTCAATCTTGCTGAAATATTTTGCACCTTTGAGTTGTTGGTCGAGGGGCATGTGTCAGAGTGGGATTGATTTCCACAATAGGACGATGATCTTCTTGTTCAGCGCGTGATAGTCAATACAGAGTCTCCACGTCCCATCCTTCTTGTGTACCAACACGATCGGGCTCCCACAGGGCGATGAACTTGGTCTGATGTGACCTTTCTGCAACAGCTCCTGAATCTGCCTCTTGATTTCATCATTCTCCCGAACAGAGCGCCGATAGATCGGTCCATTAGGTAGCGGCGCACAGGTGGGATCAATCCTGTTAGTGACACAGCAGTGTAGAGGAACCACAGCCAGGTGAGGGGGTGAATATGTTGATACTCTCCACAACCTTATCATTTGTGTTGTCGATGTAGAGGAACACTGTCTAGAGGTCGTGGCCACAGTCTTCTTCTTGCCCTAGGGGCGGATCATCAGGAAAAAAAATTTCCTGGTTTGGGAAATGGGCTTACTGCATTGTTTTGCAGTAACCAAAGAGATAGTCGTAGGAGGTGGTACCTCTGGTATCCTGTACAACTTATTTCCCAAAGTAATAATAACAGCACGAGGTCGAGACTCATACACAGCATGACGCTTCCACAAGTATGGTTGTCCTAATAATACATGAGAAACATCAATAGGAGCAACATCACATAATACCTCATCCGTGAAGGGCTTGATGCTATAGGGAAGGCGACACTGCTGGCTGACGCGGAGATCTCGTCCTTGGTGAAGCCACCCGATGGTGTATGGATGTGGGTGAGCTGTGGTCGGCAAGCCCAACCACTTCACGACGTCTGCTAAAATGAGGTTCTTTTGGCTCTCATTGTCGACAATGAACTGTACAGGGGAGCCCTTTACCCACATCTGGGAGTGGAAGAGACGTTCCTCCTCCTCTGGATCTTCCGGTTCCTCCTTCTGGATCTTTGTAGTGGCAACAGTGGCATTGGGCTCTGCATCAATAATCTGTTTCCCTTTTTCATTCCCCTTTTTAGGTTCTGATTCGGAGTCGGAGCATGCATCTGACTCAGAAGCCTTCATCTTGGCCACTAGCAACTGCTTGGCCCGACACTCACTTGTGTTGTGAGTGGAGGTCTTATGGAACTCACACCACTTTCCCGTGTCCTTCTTTGGCTTTGCAGTGTTGTTCTTTTCTTGTGGCTTTGACGGGTTGTCTTTAGCCGCCATGCCTTGGCTTTGTCCTTTGTTCTGCGGTTTGGAAGCACCTTTCCCTTGCTTTTGATTCGCAGATCCAAAGTCTCGCTTCTTCTGTTTGAATTTCTGCTCAATATTGGCAGCATACCGGTATGCCGTACCAAGCGAGGAGATGTCGAGGAACTCCATTTCCTCCTGAATGTATCTGTGCAGACAGCTGCGATACTTTAGCACCAAATGTTTCTCTGAATCTTTGATACCCAACTTTGTGCGCAGGGTATGGAACAGATTCGTCAGCTCATGCACATCTTGATCCCTTTGTTGTCGCAGCGTGATCCATTGTATGTACTTGTCCTCATAGCTCCCCACGGGATAGTACTGTTCCTTGACGGCGTCTCGGAAAGAATTCCAAGTTGGTACGGCCGAGAACAGAGAGGGTTATGTCTGGTCCTTATTCTCACAGTAGGTTTCCCACCAGTCCTTAACATGGGGGGTAGCTTTGAGGAGTGCAAAAATAATCTTCTCCCGGTCTGAAAAGTCATGAACAGAGAAATATCCTTCTAATAAATTCAACCATCTATCTACGGCATCTGCGTCTATTTGACCCTCAAATATGGGAATGTCAAAATTTACTTGTACCTTAAAAGGAGTCGCACCTCCAGAGTGGCTGTTGGATGCAGATGCGCCGCCGGTGGGCAGTCGTTGAAGGATCTGAGCAAAGTTATCCATCATCGCGTTCCATTGTTTTTCGAGGGCCTCCTCGAGCAATATTTTGATAGGATCTCCTGCTCCCTCATCTTTCTTTTCGTCCCCCATGGGCGTCCGTCGAGGTTTGCGAGGTTGATCTTGCAAAGGTTCCACCAGATCAAGCCCTAGCTCCTTATACCCCGACCTCGTTGGGGACATGCAAAGAAGGATCGAGAAAAAGCAGACCGCTCTGATACCATTGATCCGGATTTATGCAGGAACGCAACAGAATAAACATATAACCATAAATACAGATATGCAGCGGAAATAACACTTCATTTCATTAATATCAAGAACTGAAATTTGCTTACAGACAGAATGGAAATAAAACTAGCTAGGGCACTGGTAGCTATCTCTGAGAAGAGATGTGGCGGCTACAGGCCTCTGAACTGCTTTACAATGAGGCGCGAGGGCCTATTTATTATTGAGAAACAATGGAGAACCCTAAACATCCAAAAAACCTAACCCTAGGAGATGAAGCGCCAAAACTATGGGCCCCGTTTGGGTAAATTGGTGTTTCAACTTCCCAGGGACGTAACTTTGGCATACTATCTCCGTTTGACGCTCATGATACATCATTAGAAAGCTCTATCCGAGGACTACAACTTTCACCATGAATATCATTTCAGAATAGAATATATTTTTTGGAGGCGTGATGCCCAAAAAACGTCGTTTAGGGCCTCAAAACGACTCCGGAAGTTCAGGACCCGAAAAACTGCTAAAAATAGTAAGTTATGCCGAAACTGAAAAACTGAAAGAGACAATGGTGGGGGCCCAAGTGGAATAGGCGGGTGGCCACCAATATCCACCTGGATCGCATGTGCTTTCATTTAATGATAAATGGAATTCTAATATGGATCACCAATGGATTTGATTGCTTTTGTTTATATTTGTGTTCCCACATTTCAACTTTGTGGTTACCCCTTGCTCCTACTTCAGTATGAGCTTCCTTGAGGCCTTTATTTTCCACTATCCAAAAGGGGCACGAATAGGAGGCACTGATTGACATAGCATGTTCATGATAATCCATACTACCATTTTCTACTCACCCCTTGATATCTACCTTCATTATTCAGGTTGATTGACATCCATCACAGATACTAGCTCCCATTTATCTTCATCTTTGAGCAAGTGCTCGAAAACTTCATCATTAAGAGGTTGATGCAAATGAAAGAAATTTAAAAGCTTATATAAGCCACAATGTAAGAAAATGATAAAAGGCTAAAGATGGCTAGGTCAATATGGTAGTGCATGGACAAAAGCCTAGCTTGAGCTCTACCCCCCACATTAGACCTCACCAATGTCCCAACCCCTTTGGGAAATGAAATGCTACATCTTTAAGGGGTAATTGATGCATCTATTAAGGCTTGTGACCTAAGTTATGCTATGCAAAGAAAATAAAATCATTAAGTAAAGGGTGCACTAGAGGGATGGTAAAAATAGGTTGAGGAAAGGGGTAACTCAAATCCCACAATTTCTCCTTATTCACACTATTCACTCAAGATGTTGGAACACCATAAGTTGCTACCAAGATCTATTGAGGCTTGTGACCTAAGTTATAATATGCAAAGAAAAGAAATTCATTAAAGTAAAAGGCATACTAGAGGGGTGGTAAAAATAAGCCGAGGAAAGGGGTGACTCAGGTCCCATGATTTCTCCCTCTTCACATTGTTCACTCAAGATGTTGGACTCCATAAGCTGGTACCAAGATTGTGGCATTCTTCCATGAATTTCTCTCATTCTGTGATCACTTTTCACATGCACCTATTGATTGATCAATCGGCGTAGGAATTTTTCCTCCCGTTAGGGATGGAAGCACCTAATAGGGCCTTTGGATAACCCCCCTATATCTAACTGTGGTAACTTGTTTACAAATCATTATCTAGAAAAAAAGTTGAAGACAATGCCTGTGTGAAGTACCCTAGTGCCTTTTACATTAAACACGATCCATTGTGCTACGTTTATGGTTATTCTACCTATGATGATGATCTCATTTGATCCCTATGGTATGTTTCAGATGTTGCTTCCTAGGTACACTTGATGATCCCTTAAGGGATGGTTGGGACTTCTCCAACACCTTGATGAGGATTCCCATCCCAATGTGATGGCACTTCTACACCTTGTTACCACAATATTGACCACCTTGAGATGAGCGTTGACCTTGGGATAGATCCAAAGCAAATGTGTGCCACCTTTCTTTCCAAAAGCTAAAATGTTGCACAAAGAAGCCAAAACAATGCTAGGATTGATGATGTACCTAGTGAGACCAAGGTGCCCCCATGTTTGCCTTGCACCTATTTGATGGGCATTGCCTTGTTTTGAGATATTGTTGATGATGAGGATGACTTTTGATCCCTTTGGAGGGATGGTACTCTCCTTGATGATGACATCATGCTCTAGGGCCAAGACATCACCCTTGCATGGCCAAAGTGATGACATGGGGCTTATTGATGATGACATATGGTTGAGGAGAGATATGGAATACAGATGCACCTCTGATGTCGAGGAGATGGCTTGGAGTGAGAAGCACCCTTTGACCTATTTCTAGCACCTTGTTTCAGGGAGATCTTCACCTATGAAGGATGATGTCATGCTTGGAAGACCTTTTTCTCACACATGTGGGTTAAAAGGAAGCTTTTTGTTATGTTTTTATATTGAGATAGTTATGTTTGTAATATCCCAATAGCTAACAATTAGCATAGATCTACCACACTTTGATATTCTGAATTAAGTAAGCTTTCAACAGGAATAAGAATGTGAACGAGATATATAAATGCAACCCCTTATTCATATTATTAACTAACAACAAAATACATGCACATACAATAGGACTAGAGCTTCTGCAAATGGCATGCACAACTGCTCGTTAAAACATAAAACAAAGACTAGTCTAAAACACTAAAGCTCAATCGTGGACCCTGGATGTATCCACCAGACAAATTCATCACGAGGTTTTTGTCCCGGGATCAAGCTAGAACTGGCCACTATAACAACTCCAAAATTTAACGTGCAACTAATTATATCACACAAACTATTAACAAGCTAGCATAGAAATTTCATAAACGCGAGTAAAGACGACTTACTTGTAACGACGATATTCCTTACTTGAGACTCTGAAATGGAACGATATTTGAATCTCGCTAACCGCAACAAAGTTTTGGGGACGACTCTCCACCCAACCTTAGACTCAGCTACACGTAATCTTTCCACATTTGGCCACCCCTGAGCCCTCAATCAACATATTATCGCCAAGGAATCCTTTGTCTCACAATACCTTTCTTCCAAGAGAATGGATAAAGGAATGATGAATGAATGAATGAATCTTCTTCAATGTCTATTAAATAGACCAAACAATGGAAAAGGAACCGCATGCACACATTTACTGCGTCAACATGCAACTTTTATTTCTTTTTTTTAAGTTTTACTTAATTTAATGTTTATCTTAATTTAACTTTTTCTTATTTTATTTCTTTTTACTTTTTGTTAACTTTACTTTTTTTTTTATTGTTTTCTCAGTTTAACTCTTTCTTAATTTATTCATTTTTACTTTTGTTAACTTCAATTATTTATTTACTATTTAGAACTCCAGTTTATTATTTACTATTTTATTTAGAACTCTAGTTTATTATTTTCTATTTTATTTATTATTATTATTATTATTCTCTTTATTATTTATTATGTATTTACTATTATTAACTTATTATTTATTTACTATTTATTTAATTATATTATATTATTTATTATTATTTATTTAATTATATTATATTTTTTATTTTTTATTTTTATTATTATTATTATTAGGGGACATTACATACTCCCCCTCTTTAAGGAACTTCGTCCGAAGTTAAGCTGAATAATTTAGCATTTTATTTATTTAGTTATTTGTTACTTCATGTTTGCCCAACACCCTTTGCTAAACTAGTATAATCAGCAGGCATCGAAAGCTTCCACAACACCCATGAAATATCAAGGAATCGATGTCCTTTTTCCCGCTTTCATAACCAGGCATAAGCCTCATCAATCTGTACCATAGCCCAAGGTTGGCCCCAAGGCTTGCACCTGGCTCAGACTTCATTTGCCCCGAGGCAGGCACCCGGCTCATTACTTCGTACAGTAGTACTCCAGGCATTTCGCAAGGTTAGCCCACTCCCTCCACCCCCACTAAGGTGCACAACCCCAGGCATCGAAGTCCTTACACCCCTTCCAGACTTCGGCATCCCAATCCAATACTAGGCACTTGGCCTACAATATCAGGCACTTGGCCTCCTCAATATGGTCCCATAGCCCCTCAAGAGCTATACAAGACAAAGGAACCACTGGCATATGTAGTGTTGATTGAGTATGTCCCCAACCCATGTGGTGTTACATATTCTTCCTCGCAAGTATGGGCTCCCACGAGATCATCAAATAAACTAGCCCTCTCGACCCATTCGTGGATTTCCTGTCAATCACCACATCTCAACATGCAACCAATGCATTAGTTATAACATAATATCATAGAAAATAATCCACATGCTAACTCTTGCATGTCATCATGATAACATAACATCATTGTCAATCACCACATTTTGAATAGTAAAGAAATGCATGCTCATGCATGTTATAAAATATGCATACAAATACCTCATGCTTCACATCATATATCCTCATAAGTTATCACATCAACACATCATCATCAAAGATATATGATGACATCACATAATAAATGAACCACATGTCAATAATACATCATATCGAACATCATAATCCCTATGCATATCGTATCCATCATGAGCATATGTAATATTCCACAATTAAAATATACATCACTATCACAAAAAATATATAAACACCACATATACATGACATCATTAACCTCTCTCAAAACTATGTCCAATTACCACAAAAAATGAAACATCAATACAACATCACACTTCAACATTTCTATGTTGACATAACAAATAACTAAAACCATAACTTCATAAATAGTACCATTGTATCAATAATATTTAATGAACATGACATGCTCATTTAAACAATAATTTGTTACATGAATTTCATTTACAAAATTTCAACCACCTATTTTCAATATATTCATGCAAAACAAATTTAATAATCTAAAATGTGAATGCATCTTGCTACATGAATTTCATTTACAAAATTTCAACCACCTATTTTCAATATATTCATGCAAAACAAATTCAATAATCTAAAATGTGAATGCATCATAATATTCAATCATAATTTCATGAAAAATTGATTAAAGTATATATTTATTTTATTAAATAATTATTGAGTATTCTTGAAAAATCACAAATAATAACTAAGCAATGGAACTAATTTCCAAGATATTTATCTTTAAAATAGTAATATAATTTTAAACCATTCCATATAAATAAGGAAAGTAAATAATGCAAAAAAATTAATACACTTCAACCTTTCCTTTTGGAGTAATAAGCACTATTAAACTTTCAACATTTCACTTTTACAATAACCACCATTAAACTTTGACTTATAACTTTTTACACTTGTGATTCCTTGGTTCCAAATATATTTTAAAACAAACGATTAAACCCATTAAATTAACTCTTACCCACATATAAAACTAACTTGAATTTATTTAAAACTATTCATCCAAATACAACCTTTTCACAACCATTTCATTTATTTATTTTAATGACTTTCCAACCACTTTTTATTAATAACAAGATTTATATACTTAAAAATAAGATTCAAACAAATATATTATAAATTATTATATATATATATATATCCTATAAAAATATTTATTTATTTATTTTCCTGTAAAAGTCATATTGACCCTAATGAGGCTTTTATATATATATATATATAATTTAATTCAACAGTGAGTTAAATAAGATAAAAATGTGGTAAATTGAACTCTACTTTTATTTTAAAGTTACTTACTAACTCTAAGTCCTACAGGTCCTACATACTGACGAGATTGCAATACGATGCATCAAACTAAATGACGAATTTTCCCCTTTTTTTTAAGCATAAAATATTATTTTAAAATATGTTTAAGGGCCAAGACCAATTTTGAGCTCAGGGAAGTTGTGCGATGGCTGAATCAGAGGGTTCGAAATGAAATTAAAATTGACGAAATTGTTTTTCTGTTATATGTCTTAAACGCTTGCCCAACTTCATATCATAATAAAACTAAAAAAAATTGGCTTTACCTCTTTTGAATATTTAAAGATATTAAACATATTATTGTACCTGTCGCTGGCAGGATACTACGCATCAGGTTTTTTCTGATAGTAACATTAATTTATTTTGATTAGACATATATTTTGAGTTTTTGTGTAGTTTAGCTATAGTTAAATTTTAATAAATTTTTTTTTTTTGGAATTTATTTTTTCAGACTTCTCATTGGTTAATATTTTTACCATGTTATTGCAAAATACATTGCAATTCGTGCCTACGGTTGTACCTATGAGGCTCGGCGCGGACTAAAACTTGTAAAGTTTCAATTGTGGAGTCAAATCATACCGCTTGGGGTGTCGTCTTGCATTAAAGGTGCGTTGTTTTAAATACTGAACGTATTCAATATTTGTTCAGTAATAGATGAGGAGTCGGTTAGTATTGTATCCCTCGCCTTGAAGGCTATAGCTTCACGGCTTGTTACATATATTTAAATACAATACATTTGATTAGTTGAAATTAATATTTTCTTCATCATTTATTATAATATATAATGAGGGAAAGAAAAAAACTTGTATGTTTCCTACCGACTTCAAATCTTATCCAAAAAAAGCCGCTGGACTCTGAAAAAGGCGACTGCAAGAATCTTCATAAATCCCAAAGCTTATTTAACTACGGCATCAAAACCTGCGAATATTTCACTTTGAGTCGATTTTTTCATTATAAATCAAATGTTGTGTGGTGAACAAACAACCACGCAATCCAGACAGGTGTTGTGACAGTTACAGTCAACAGCGACGCTCATTACTCATCGACTCTGGTTTTTTTATTCATCTGAAAATCATTGTGTACTAGTCAAGTTATCGTTCTGGAATCGGCTTTGGCGATAATTTTGGGACTTGCAACACAAAACAAACGAGCGACATAAAATCTCTGATTCCGATTTGAGGATTGGACCCGAAAACTAAAGTTTAACTC
Organism: Pinus albicaulis; assembly: GCA_034641835.2. NCBI lineage: Eukaryota > Viridiplantae > Streptophyta > Pinopsida > Pinales > Pinaceae > Pinus > Pinus albicaulis. Next base: position 344,430,495 of record CM076570.1, on the reverse strand, counting down.
CACTAGATAACATGGATCGGGTCCATGACATAACAAACAAATGGGCCAATTGTAAAAGTTCTGATTGCCGATTAGGAACGGACGCGATGAATACAATAAACTCTGCTGCAATAAAAAGATCGGGTCCGTTCTTCATATAACAGTTCAATCGAGCCATAAACAAAAACTCCCTCGATTCAATACTTGCGATTGTTTAATAAACTGCTTCCCAGTTCCGCGATTGACTTGTTGCTCCAGGTTCCGCCTTAACGTTTCACCGCGTGTGTTTATATAACTCCACCTCGCTTTGCGTATTCTTCTCACAATGGTTCCAATTCTCACAACTGGTGTATGCATCTTCCAGCTTACCTTGATAATCGAACAACCAATCAGTTTCTATGGCTGTAATTTGTCGAAAATGGATGGTTTCGGTATTTCAAGTTGACCATCCTGCTGCAACAGATTTTTAACTAACATACTCATAAAAAACATCGGTAATATTCGATGAAGTTTCGTACTTGACAGACGAATTGAAAAGTAAGTTAAGAAAAGCATGTGTGCATTTGACCTCTACCCCTCTTTCAATGGCTCCTTGCAATAATTTAATTATGAGTTTGGTTGGTTAACATTTCCTTGATGGACGTAAATCGGTTCATTTACAGTGGACATTCGATTTACTGTTGGCTTATGTGTGCATTTGACCTCTACCCCTCTTTCAATGGCTCCTTGCAATAATTTAATTATGAGTTTGGTTGGTTAAAATTTCCTTGATGGACGTAAATCGGTTCATTTACAGTGGACATTCGATTTATTGTTGGCTTCTGTGTGCATTTGACCTCTACCCCTCTTTCAATGGCTCCTTGCAATAATTTAATTATGAGTTTGGTCGGTTAACATTTCCTTGATGGACGTAAATCAGTTCATTTACAATGGACATTCGATTTACTGTTGGCTTCTGTGTGCATTTGACCTCTACCCCTCTTTCAATGGCTCCTTGCAATAATTTAATTATGAGTTTGGTTGGTTAACATTTCCTTGATGGACGTAAATCGGTTCATTTACAATGGACATTCGATTTACTGTTGGCTTATGTGTGCATTTGACCTCTACCCCTCTTTCAATGGCTCCTTGCAATAATTTAATTATGAGTTTGGTTGGTTAACATTTCCTTGATGGACGTAAATCGGTTCATTTACAGTGGACATTCGAGCGCGTTTAACCTCGATAGTTATCACTCCAGAAATCGGGGTTCAATGCAAATCAACCATACACCACCTCTACTACCTTCAATTCAAGCAAAGCCATGCCCTAGCGACATACAAACAAGTTCAATTATTCTAAATAAGCGGAGACTATGCTCCAATAAGCAAAATGCCGCTCTCCAATGGAGCATTCAGCTGCTTTGGCCACTGCAATAAATTGTGCAAATTTCAGTATACAAAATAGGCATGATCAACCATCGAAAGGCAAACCCAATATACAATGATCTTATTGCCATTGAAATCACCCTGGATTTAGCAGTTTATAGGAATAGTTCCTTCAGATTGTCAAGAGCGAAAGCAAAGAGACTCACAGTGACATGGGACTTTTGCTTTTCGAGACAAGAGTAGTCAGCCTCGTTGGAAAGGGCAACCTGGCACACAACACAAATCTCTCTCTCTCAGCTGAGACAAGATGGGTATTATTTGAAGTTTGAATGTAACGCTATGTTAAAATTGACAAAATACATACAGTAGATTGCAGAGCTCTTTGTAGCATAGCGGATCCGGGCCTAAACAACGTTGAACTGGAGATTTTTCGCATGGTCGCCATTGCCATAGCCATGCTCTACAGCTTAGCAACTCTATAAATTAGTGTATTTATTAAATTATGAAAATTTGGTTATTTTAAGATATGTGAAATGATGAAAATGTAAGTTTTTTTTAAAATTGGTTTAATTTATATTTAAATTAAAAATTTAAATTTAAATATGTGTATTGGGAAACTCTATGGATAATTGCTTTGAGTTCAAATCTGCTATGTGTCAAGCCAATAAAAAAAAAAAAAAATTTAACATAATTCTTACATTACAACTCCATAAAACTATGTTGGTTTTGAAAAGTTTTTCTTACTTTTAATTCAACAATAGTAATGGTATGATGATTCAAAAACAAGTTACAACATACAAATAAAATTCATAAACCTTCTAAGTAATCTCTTTATCGTACCCTTAAAATGAGTCTTGTCATGAAATTTGTAAGACTCTAGAAATATATTTTGTTTTTACTTATATAATTGTGAGTTAATCCATGTGTGACTTTTTGTCTTCTTGGTCGAATTTCATGGAGATTGCCTCAGCATTGTATGAATATCGTTGGGTTAACCTCTGGTTAAATGAATCCTGCATGTTATTGAAGGAATCGAATTTCCTGTCGATGTTGTATTCTGTTGCCAAACAGACTTCACTGTCTCACAAAATAACACACTTTGTCTTTTACAAAACGCATTGTTGTGCAATGTAACACATTGTCTCTATTTTACAACACTGCTTTGTTTTTCTCTATTTCGCACTCTACTGTGCTTTCAAAATAAAAACATTGCACTGTCTATTACAATAGCCTCTCGGGCTTCTTACTTTATATATGTCGCGCATATTAAAACATAAAACAAAAACTATATGAAATGAAACTAAACTAAAGTTTGTGGGGCCTATTACAGATGCGCATTGTATATATTTAAAACAATACAACAAACCAAAGGTTGTGAAACCTTTTGTCGCGTGATAAAAACATAAAAACATTTCATTTGCGCATACACCGCCGAACCTGAAAAGAGATTAAATCCGCTTCATAAATTGCATCGGGTCCAAAACATAATATTACAAAGCAGCTAATACAAAAAGTTCTGATGCTGATTGAAAGGCGGACCCGCGATCAACTATTAACTGCACCATATAAAATAGATCGGGTTTGGACTTATAGCATAACAAATGGTTCAAATAAAAAACTCCGATGTCGATTGTTAATCGGACCCGAGTTCAACTTTTAGCTGCGACCTATAATATGCATTGGGTCCGGTTCCTTTCACTGTTCATATGGGCAACAAAAAAAACGCTCCCGATACGTTTCAACTTGCAATACAATATGATAATGCCACGTGGTCTTGTGGACCCGTGGACCTTGGCTTAAGTGGAGGGCAATTGTTATATGAAATAACATGCGATGAACTCATCGCATCGGGCCATAACAAAAGGCTGTAGATTATATGAATTATTTCCGATTGCAATGAACGCATCTGAGCCTCCATCATCAACAAGACATTGTACTTGTACACACAATACAACAAAATATTTTTTAAATTAAATTGAAAATTAAAAAAATTATAAATATTATTTCTTAAAAATTGAATTAAAAATAAAAAAGTTATAAAATAAATTCCACCTTTTATTTTGTTTTAGTACTAAAAATATTGTTAGTACTAAGTTAGAAATAAAAATATTATTAGTACTAATTTATAAAAACCGATCATTGATAAGTAGCAGGTAGTAGCTACTATGTCATACTCATATTGATGCGAAAAATAAGCTAAGCATATGTAGCAAATCTAATCTACACATCAAATGCATATGCTCATGGGTCTTCCTAGTAATTATCAATTGGTTACCATCATCAGCACAAAAGTTTTTATTACAAAACAAATCTTCATAAACATCCTCAAACTCAAATTGCAACATCTCTATAATTACATTAAGCGGCATGCAATAGCCATAATAGCTATCCATAAACATTTCCAACATCACATTGCAATATTACTATATTTAAACTAAGCGGCAGGTAGTCGCTACCTTGTAGCCTTGTTATTATAATGCATCAACCATTCCAACAAATAACCTTTTTCTAGTATTTACTTGTCAATCATCTAAAAATTAGTATTGGAAGAAGGCCATATTGCAATTAATTTTATTATAGACTAAAATAACAAGAATTTCTTTATGATAAGTCATAATGCATGCATCTTACTTTAAGAATTTCTTGAACTTTTTTTAATTTAGGTTTCAATTTGTCTACTTTATTGGCTATTACTTCAAGCTATTGATAAAGAATCGTTAGTTCTCTTAATTTTATTAAAATTAATAAATATTTGATTAGACAAACACATACAATAGTGCATGCATTATTAATAAATATTTGATTAGGCAAACACATACAATAGTGCATGCATTATTAAATATTTGAGTGGGCAAATACATATAATAGTCCATGCATATATTGCACCATATGAAGCTAGTAGCAATAAGGTTTCACTAAAAACTCCACTAAAATTAGACCATTGTCTTCTCTTTTAGCTTGTTCACATGGTTTGAAATAAAAATCTTTTAGATATTCAATATCAAATTTTGTTTTAAATAATGAAGTATAAATATTGTCTTCAAATTTTACATGACTATATACTTGAAGTGACAAAATCCATAATATCGAAAAAATATATTGTTTTTTTTTTTTTTTCATTAAAAAATAACACAACTAGTCATTTTATTATCATGGAAGGCAATTGCTAAAATTTGAAATTGAGTTGATCTTAATTTCACCACAAACAAAATTATTGATATATATAATTAAACATTTTCTCAAACTTTTACCTAGAAATTACACAGAGTTGAAACCCGCTCTGATACCATATGTAACAACCTCAAAATTTAACATGCAACTAATTATATCACACAAACTATTAACAAGCTAGCATAGAAATTTCATAAATGCGAGTAAAGATGATTTACCTATAACGACGATATTCCTTACTTGAGACCCCAAAATAGAACGATATTTGAATCTCACTAACCGCAACAAAGTTTTGGGGACGACTCTCCACCCAAACGTAGGCTCAACTGCATGTAATCTTTCCACAACTGGCCACCCCCAAGCCCTCAATCAATGTACTACTGCGAGGAAATCCTTTGTCTCACAATACCTTTCTCCCAAGAGAATGGAGGAAGGAATGATGAATGAATGAATCTCATCTTCCTCAACGTCTATTAAATAGACCAAACAATGGAAGGGGAACTGCATGCACACATTCACTGTGTCAAGATGCAACTTTATTTTTTATTTGTTTTTAAGTTTTACTTAATTTAATGTTTCTCTTAATTTAACTCATTCTTATTTTATTCCTTTTTACTTTTTGTTAATTTTACTTATTTTTACACCGAAGGTGTTTTATTGTGGGATTATGTCGGGACACTATTCACTGCAGCGAATCAATGAACCTGAATTTCGTCGTCCCTGACACTGTTCACTGTAGTGATTCAGTGAACCTAAATTTTTTCGTCCCTTTACCCAATTCGAATTTAACACATCGAACTGACATTGTTTTGCTTGCATCACTGCGGAGGGACCTCGAGTACGGCTCGTTCATCGGCCTTCTGCCCCCGCAGTAAATGTTAGTCGTTGATCTCAGTCAAAGTGCACACTGCGAGGTCAACTGCGGGGGCATCCTTTGGTTTAAACAACGGGCTTGTTTGTGCCCGCGGGTCACCGTTGATCTTAGATCAATGGAGCCTGCACCCTTTGATCTACACGAGAGTTGACACAAAGTGCGGTCCTTCGATGTAGCTTTGAACCCTTAGGGGCAAATGCTAGTTATAGTTTTCTTAGTTTAACTCTTTCTTAATTTATTCATTTTTACTTTTGTTAACTTCGCTTATTTATTTACTATTTAGAACTCCAATTCATTATTTTCTTTTTTATTTATGTATTTATTTATTATTATTATTATTCTCTTTATTATTTATTTTGTATTTACTATTATTGACTTATTATTTATTTACTATTTATTTAATTATATTATATTATTTAGTTATTATTTTTATTATTATTATTATTAGGGGACATTACATCCACACCAAGTTCCCAACAAAACACAAATAGATAGACAAGTTCAGGGTGATCCCTCTGTCTCGCCCTTATCCATTTTTATAGGTTAGATGGACCTTATTTTATTATTTTCCTTCGAAAAATGAAGACAGATACCATGGGCGAATACCACACCATAAATACCATGGGTTGATTCTGTCTACTTTGACCTTATAAAAAAATGGAATATTACAAATCCTCCCACCCAAATATTGCTTGTCCTCAAGTGATCCACTTCTATCCACAACAGAAGCATTTGTACATTGATATCGTGATCCCATACAACCCGATGTATTGTTCCATCCCTCCATGTTGAATGGTCGTGAATGGATCCTCCAATACCTAGATCCCAAACAATCCTCTGACCAATCCTTCCCTCGATAGATTTCCCTAGATCCCAAACAATTCTTTGGCCAATCATGCCCCCAATGGATTCTCCTGGATCCCAATGCCACCTAGATCCTGGGACCTGTGGGTTAAGGTACCATTTCAACCCTCCATCACTGCCCGCTCCAAAGGGCCCAAGCTGCAATATGCCCTTGGCTGTGAGTATCCTCCAAAGAATCAACCCATCAATAGAATACCAACTCATAATCTCTTGCCAATCTATACATGGGGAAAGATGAATATCTGCAAATCTACTATGTTGATTTTGTTCGATGCTTAATTCATAATGCTCTACTTGGTTACCCAACATGATGCATTTGGAGAACTCTGCCCTGCTCTTCCGAATGTATAAAGGTGGGTTGTTGGTGTTGGAATCCTTATCTATGTATTCCTGTAGAGGGTTGTTGTGGAACTCCCAATTTTACTCTTGTTGCCTTGTGAGGGACTTGAGTCGTTCCTCGACACTAGACAGGTTGGTCATTGATTCGGCACATACCCCTATGAGTTCCTCAATTTTTCTATTCTCCTGTAAGACAGTGTCTCAGACTATCCAGACTCTCTGCTTCAACAACATAAGATCTGTCTTGAAATGCATGATCCTTTCCTGAAACTCTTCTACTGGAAATTCTAGTGCCCTGTTGAATGTCTCTATATTTGACTGCACCGGATGCCCCACGACCACTGCTTCAACTTGAACATTTGACTGACCCTCCAGAAATTACTCATCCTGCATACTATATTTGTCATGTTGTTATGCATGATCATGCTCATCATATTGGTTTATTATTACTGGCTCCTCATTTGATTCTCCTTGAGTGTATTCTTCCTGGACCTCTTTACATGTGAGGATAAGTTGTCCATCCTCTTTGGTTGTCAAGCATGGTTGTACTGGTGGATTGTTGTCTATACTTGATTGCCCGCACTCTTTATGGATGTCCTTCGAGGTATTTATAGACCCAACTACTACATCATCAGGAGGAATTGCCTCCTTCCTTTCACCAGGTACTTTGTCAAGCTAACTAATCAACTTGTCCTGCAAGTTTCTCTGAAGAGTATGGTGTTGTTGCTCACCATTTGTACTTGATTGCTCAGATCCTTCATAGGCCCTCTCCTGAAAACTAGTAAACCCAACTATGGATGGATCCCCATGATATGAAGAAGTCTCCAATTGTTTTGCTCTTGTCGCCTCCTTATCATCTGGACATGAATGGTCAAGTGCCCAAACTCCCTTGCATACAAAGCATAAGCCTTTCCTCCTTAGTTCATTCTTGTTGTCTCCACAAATATTTGTTACTCCCTCCTTGGTTAACTTCTTTCTAAGTAGTTTGATGCTATGTTTGATCAACCCTTTAGCTAGTTCATAAGCGGCAGGTGATACAATTAGCTCCTTCCTCCAAATGGCTAACAATTTGGATCTTAATTGTTCGCAGATGGCCCTATCTTCTCTTAAGATCGGAGACATGATCTTTTGCATGTATGTTTTGATGAAGTTTGGTTGAGACATTGTAATTTCGATGCAGAAGTATTGGAGCATCTGAAGGATTAAATCATCACACTCTAGATCCAGCATAAGTATACGAAATTTGAATTTTTCCATGCGCTCCAAATTTTTGCGCTTCTGAAAAAAGGTAAGAAGGGTGGTGTTGTCCAACCCTTGGAGTGCTTCTACCATTACTCGAAAAGCCCTCATGATGTCATAACTATAAGGTAGTAGTGGTGTTGTTAAGGCTACGATTTTACTAAGACAAGAGGTGATTGTGAGTCTAACCCTTTCACGAGAATGTTCCAAGAACCTAGGTTGTATCAAAGCAAGCATGGATGGCTTCAAGGCCCAACTTAACCCTTTCCATTTTGATTGTTTTATCAAGCTCAAAGCCATATCTAACGTGTCCAACCGTAGGAGGACATCTTCTGACTTTGTACCTAGCAATTTGGATCCAAGTTCAAAAAAACACTTGCTTTTTACATCTTCCTTTTGGATAGCCTTTGACTGTTGGAGGATAACATGGACCTTTCGAGAGAAAGGCCTATTGTTATGCACTTGCTTCTGATTTGTATGTTGTTGCCAAATGTGATCCACAGAAATATTGTAGCCTAGAGAATCCACTGATGTATCATTATGTTGAATCCTGTGGCGTTTCCAAAAGTAAAATGATGACATTATGGTTTGGCATCAATGGATCTCAATACTTACTCTTTCTTCTCTCTCCTTGGCTTTCTTCAGTAAAATTGATTTACTTCGATCTATTCTGTCTCCTTGGCTTTCTTCAATAAAATTGATTTACCTCAATCTATTATGGGCTCCAATTTTCAACCTCCATAAGGAAATTGAATACCGAGCTCCAAACACTTGTCGTCCCGATGTTCTTCATTATCCTTGTATGTTTGAAGGAAGGCCCATGACCAAACTTCTCCACAATGTTGGGTTCCAAAAAGAAGTAATATCTTTAATGAAGAAAATGTCGCTAGTGTAACATTAAAAAGCACCGTAACATATTTAATGAAAGGAAACCACACTACTATGATATTGAATTCTTTCCAGAAGGTATGCATTCCATCGCATTATATTACAAATGGGTTCAAGCCAAAAGAAAATTAATCTTTATTAATTTTGACCAATGTGAACAACTCACTTCTAAGTCGTCCCCAAAGACTGGGTTGTGTGGAAGAGTCGACTTTTCCTTCCTCTGGTCATGTACGGTCGGTTCAATTTTCTAAGTAAGCGGTGGTAATTTCCACCACATGCTCCCTGACAACGATCCCTTACACTTCTACATGAATCGGCCGAATAAGTAGTCCTCCCTTACTCCGACTCCACTGCGCAACGAAGCCTTTCTCGCTTCCCTGCTGCAAATGATTAAACCCTTCGTAAACCTCCTCAGGGATGATTCACAGTCTTAGGACTCTGCAAACAATCAAGCCCTGGTGAACTCCTTGAGTAACCGCTCGACCTCGCCCAATTCACTGTAGATGCAATGGTCCTCGACCCGCATAGATGAGCCTTGCTACGCACCGGAGTTTTGCTTCCGTGCATACTTAAACTATGTTGCTAAGAACGCTTCCATGCTGCTCGAAGGGGTCGCTCTGATCCTACTTGCGTACTAAGGGATGAGGAGAGGTTGTGTCAGTGCTATGCCCACTTCCCTTACGTTTGCCTAGAATCGATCTTCAGGATTTTTCACATCGCAGAACATTAAAACCATATTTGATCTGCTCCAGAATGTCTGACTGCCTTAGATTATGCATGCCGGCGCCCCAGCGATCGAGCCACTTACTGCGCACTTCTGCTTACGGCTATGCTAACTTCCTCCTCGGCTATCTATAAACTGAAATGCGTCCAACAACTGGGAGATGATATAATATTCATATATAAAAACGAATAATGATTACACCCATACCCTTTGACTTCTTCCAAGTGTTGGGTCCCTCTAGCGCTGTAATAAAATAACTCAGTTCTAATGCCATTGAAGATCGCTCCCAAAAATTTTACGCTTGAATTTCAATTAATAACTTGGCCTTTATAAAAGTAACATTTGCTCTCGACCCGTATTTTAAAAGATTGGCTCTTGGCGCTGAGTTTGTGGCTCCATGGCCCTCGAATCCCCTGTGCAATTGATGTATAGCCAACACAATAAATGAGTTTGGCTTCACAGACCAAAGATGCTTCTAATGGCCTCAACCCTAGGCCCACTAACAAAATAATAATGGATCGTTTTTGCGAATCTGAGAGGGCTTGATCTTGAAATTGAATGATAGATCTCAATTTCATGGATTAAAAAATATAACCTTGATCTATGAAAGGGGCAATAGATCTAAACTCTTGATAAATATATCTGCCCTATAAGCTTGCAAAAATCTGCAAATAAACTGATTGACGGATATGGAAATTTTTATGCAAATATCAACTAGGGTGGATGTGAATAAGCGACCGAAATTGATAGATAACTAGTTGGGTGATTATGGCAGATCACCGAAAATTAGTCTCTATTGGAACCCTCAGGCTGGCAAGATGCACAACTCTGATACCACTGTAATATCCCAATATCTAAAAATTAGCATAGATCTAGCACACTTTGATATTTTGAATTAAGTAAGCTTTCAGTGAGAATAAGAATGCAACCGGGATATATAAATGTAGCCCTTTATTCATATTATTAACTGAAATCAAAATACATGCCCATACAATAGGACTGGAGCTCCTGCAAATGGCATGCACCACTGCTTGTTAATACAGAAAACAAAGACTGATCTAAAACATTGAAGCTCAATCGTGGACCCTAGATGGATCCACCAGACAAATTCACCACAGGGTTTTCGTCTCGGGATCAAGCTAGAACTGGCCACACCAAGTTCCCAACAAAACACAAATAGATAGACAAGTTTAGGATGATCCCTTTGTCTCGACTCTCGCCCTTATCCCTTTTTATAGGTTAGATGGACCTTATTTTATTATTTTCCTTCGAAAAATGAAGGCGGATACTATGGGTGAATAACACTATAAATACCATGGGTTGATTCTATCTACTTTGACCTTATAAAAAAAAGGAATATTACAATGTTTTCGGTCAACTTGTGACCTATTGAACTTGTAAACTCTTAAACTTATGTTTTTAGAGCTTTGAGTCTAAATTAATACAAAATCAACTTGGTCGCCCTTACATAAATGAAGGGACATCTAATTGTCTTAGATCATTATTGTATAGTCATTTTTCTCTCTTAGAGAGTGTGCAGTAGTTCTTTCTCTCTCTCTTAGACACAATGGAGCATTAGGAAGTGAATTGTCTTGGGAAAACAAAATTGCATGAGTAGACTCTTGAGGATTTATGAAGAGATGCTTTGGTGAATGGTGCTATTTTATTGTGAATAATTTTCTTCCATTTTGCTAATGTTGTCAAATTAAGGTTTTATGAAGTCTTCATGATACGCTGTATCTTTATTTGCTCTAAAATATTCATATGCAAGATTTGTCACCTAATATCCATCAAGGAAACTTAGAATAACATTATTTGACCTTAAATCTCTTATTTGTGAAAGTCGCTAAGATTAGATTGAGAGGTTATCCTCCCTCTTTCTCTCTCCAATCAAGGTCTTCCATCTTTGACATCATGCTTTTGACTCCATATACCCAATTGATTGAAGGAACTAATCATTGTGTGTCAATCTTCTTTAAAATTTTATCTTTTATTATTTTTCATGGTAAACTAAGGTTATCATTTTGCAAAATCTGCATTAAATAGCATAAAACACCTTAAATGTCATATACCTAGGGTTAGGGTTTGCATCTACTAAGTTGAAAAATTATCATCTTTTAAGCAATTTTCAGTTATAACTCTAAAGCTGACATCTAGGATTTCCTAGTTGTTTGGTGCATTTTAGTGATTGAAAATTTTGCTTTAGGCTTTCACTTGTTTACCTATTTAATAACCTTTGATATTTAATTGTCTATCATCATTTATACGTTATTTTTATTATTGTTGTCATAAATTTTGCATGTTCTAAAATATTTTTATTTCAAACCCTAATTTACAAAGGCACTTGTTTAATTAATTGTAGCATGTGTTTGGAATCTATTTAAGCATCTTCTAGACTTATCTCAACGCTTTAAAAATAGCCATAGGTTCTTTGAACTCACTACTTCATTTTCAAAACCTTATTGAATACATTTTTGGGGTGTCTAATTAACAATTTCCAAAGAGGGTTTGTAGCCAGGGATTTAATGGGTTAATCTCTTAGGCCTGTTGGGGCAGCCTCACTTGTAAGGATAATATCCAACCCAAGACAGCAAGAGAACAACCACTAAGATGACAGTGGTGATTGATCTCATTGTTGCCCAAGACCTAGAGTGCCTAGTGAAGCTTTACACTAGGTTGCTAGATTTTGTGATTACAAAACCGCAGTTTCTCCTATGTTTACTCAAGATTGCAATCTATTTCTAACTTTTTATTACCAAATAAATTCAAAGCATGTATTTATTTTGTTTATTTATGCTTGCCATCAAGTATCTTGTTATAGTTGCAAGATTATTCTTTACCCTGGCAAGTAATAGATTCAAGATTCTGTCATCAGTTTTTTCCCCTCAAATTTTCTATGTCATAGTTAGACAAACATGTAAGAATTCTTCCTACGTTGTTTTCATTTCATTGGAGAGGAACTTCAATGAGTGGTAAAGATCTCTAGAACCTCCAGGAAAGTATTAGCAACTTTTAACACTTCCTTCATGGCCTTGATCACGAAGACGAATAATTCCACCTACTTTGAGAACTTTAGAGCAACTTATCTCTGTAATTACATATACAAATTACTCTAAAATAATAGTTGGGAGGATGAACAAAATCCTCTCTTGTGAAATCTAACATAAGCAGTTTGGATGTCTAGAAGTGAGGCAAATTAACAGGGTAGTGAGGGTAGCACAACAAAGACTCCACTCAATTAAGTCTGGGAACCTAAAAGTTGTATCCGTCAAGGTAGGCCTTCCAAAGCATTTGACAAGGTGAGTTGGCTTTTCATTAAACTCATCCTTACTCGTCTTAGCACTCTTAATGTAAATTCATCCTTACTCATCTTAGCACTCTTAATGTAAAATCACCCAAGTAATAGCTGTAAAGTTGTTAACTCATCCTTATTCATTGGATAATGAGTTCTATTAGTTTTCTAGAATAAACTCCCTTAGGAAAACTGACTGAAATCTCTGTCTCTAAAGATGGCTATACATTTCTGGTAATTTTTACAAGTGCATGTGATGTTTCACCAGTGAAAATCATCTTTTAGGTTTATTTGAAAGAAAATTTCGGAACTGTTAAACACACGCATGGTAAACAAGAGAGTAAACACACAAGGAGAAAGATAAGTGTGAGTTATCTTATTATTCACCATAGATGTACATTTATAATACAATGGTGTGACTCTTGGATTCCACATTCCAAGGTCACTTGGACACCTTTGTGACTGTTCGCCTTCCACACCTACCCATAGAGGATTAGGTGTCCAACATTCCCCCCCTTAATCCAAAGGGGTATGTGTGAGTCCAAGAAGAGAGTTGTAACACAAATCTGCAAAGTATGCATGGCAGCACTTAGGCTGAATCAACTCTATGAAATGTTGGCATAAAGAGGTGGTTTAAGGATGACCACCAACACTGGAACGCAACGCTTATTGCAGTTCCCGGAACTCTTCCAAATCTGGCAAGACGCTGAGGTCTTCTGCTAGAGGAAGTGTCCATCATATTTGAAAAGGGAGACCTTCAACCTAGAAGAAGGGAGGTCTACATCCTGTGATGGTTTAAGGATGACCACCAACTCTGGAATGCTTGATGCATTTCCCGGAACTCTACCAAAGTTGGCAAGAAGCTGAAGTCTTCTGCTAGAGGAAGTGCTCTGAATTCTTTGAAGAGGAAGAATATCAATTTCGCATAGATGGTTTAAGGTTGTCCACCAACCAAAGGAATGCTCATGGGCATCTGTGTCTCTGGCTACAACTCTGAATCTGGAATGACAGGTTGTGGCTCAGGCTCGCTTGAACTATTGTGTCTCTAGCTGCAACTCTGAATTTGGAATGACAAGTTGTGGCTCAGGCTCACTTGAACTGCTGTGTCTCTGGCTACAACTCTGAATTTGGAATGACGGGTTGTGGCTCAGGCTCGCTTGATGTGACTTCGAAGCTTGTAGATGACCACCATTTCCCCCCCGTCAGTGACAAGGTGAGATGATGGTGAAAACTCAACTACAAGTTTGTTCAATATTCTAGAACAAGTTCTGACATGAGACTTAAACATCTTCTTGGCTATTGATGCCCACTGCCAAGAAGCGATCCATCCAAGATGAATCTTTGTTCTTGCAGGAGGCTTGTTTCTGAAGCATCTGTGTGAAGAATGGGTGTGTTGACCATAGTGCTTGCATGGGTGAAGATCGAAACAATGATCTTTCATATGGCCAACTCGATCACAGTGTTGGCATTTTTCAATCTGTTGTTGTTGCTGTGGAAGAGGAGCAGGATCTGGAACAACTGAATGTGAACTGTCATGGAGAAATCTGGCACTCTGAGATTTGAAGGACTTGGAGTAGTCCGGAATATGAAAGGACAACTCCTTGTCATATCCAAGACCTATTTAGTGCTTGTTATGGACAAGCTCTTCCCAAGGTCTGATGATGGGCTTGGGAGGTGCATGCTGAATTTTGACACCTGCATGCAAATTTCCTCTTGAACTAGGCACTGAATATGAATCAATCTCAACTTTATATTCTTTTCGCTGATCGGAGTTGTCTCAATGTTCTAAACATAAATAGGTTCAGAATGATGACTCTTTTGTATTAATTCTTCTTGCTGAAACTAAGACTCAAGCTGCAAAAAATCTATCTTGTCATGTGCATCTTGTAGACAATTTTTAATGGCCATGAGTGTTCTTGTTGATTTTCACCATCTCATCAATAACTAAATGAGTGAGAATATTTAATAACTCTAATACATCACCAATTAGAGCCATAATTCTCAACAACTCAAAGTTACACTTCAAACACTGATTGCAACTATGAACTAAGAAGCAATACCCACTCACAATGTGTCAGTACAATTAGATTATACAACAGGTTGCAATTGTCTTCAAAAACAATGATGGATCTCAAATTCCATTGTGTTTGGTTTCATGTCAAGCTTTCAACCAATATATAAGCAATGACAACTTGTTATGATACCAACCTATCTCTCAACACTTCTTATGACATTACATATTAACCACACATGCTCCAAATTCTCCAACATATAAACTCTTCAACATATTTCATATAAAATTTATGCTACGACTCTTTCAATCACTTGTTGCCACTGTAAAAAATAATCAATTATGGTGCTAAGAGAAATTAAATTCTGCATTTTTATTTTTTTTAATTTCTGGTAAAAACTACAAAGGGAAGAGTGATTAAGTGGGGGAGGGACGGTGCATGTGGGAGGTCAAAAGTCCGAGAGAAAAGGGCCACTGGAGGCCGAGAGCCACAGGAGAGCTGAGGGCCATCGATGGGGTTGAGCGAACCAATGTGAGCAATGCACAGGTGGGACGCTGAAAGGCCGAGCACCAAGGGCCGTCTATGGGGCGGTGCCACGGGAGAGGCAGTGGTGGAGGGGAAGGGCCCGAGTAGCAGAAAGGGCCAGCGATGGAGGGGAAGTTGAGATGCAGTGGGGAGGAGGGTTGCGTGGCCGAGAGGGAGGATGCGTGGGTGATGGCAGAGAGGGAGGCTGCGTGAGCGGAAGGGGGAGCAGCAGAGGCTGCAGTGGGGAGGGATAGCGTAGTGGGAGGGATGTCGAGGGGTCGGCAGAGGTGGAGGGGTCGCGTGCGGCAGTGTTAAATGGAGTGGCACTTCTGTGCTACAATAACTCCAGGTAACCGACCTCTATTCCCCTGCCTCTGGATCCTAATATTCAGATCGACTGGTCTATCAACCAAGAGAAGTCCATCATATGAAATTTGATGGCCAATGTAGCTCGCCCCAATCCACAAGGTTCCTATCCTTATAGCTTCATAAAGCCTTCGAGAACTATTATCTTGGCCAATTCGGCTCCCGTCATCAACAAAAAGCAGCAACACGCAGTCAATGGTGTCTCATTATTGCCTCCCGATATGCCCTTGAAACTAGCAGACCCAAGTCAAATATAGTTTTTTTTTTTTTACTCCAACCATGAGCACAAACTCTCGTCCTCAGTCCACATCAGTCTAGAGACTTTGGCCATCTATTCTATGATATTACGCCAACTTATATTATAGCCATGGCAATCATATGCAACTCCACCATACGCACATCACCATTTCGGTCGCTCCATCAAAGATTAAACTATTCACAGACTATAAAGCTCAACGCACAGAGAATTCAACATATTTTCACCAACATAATGAAACCTCGCACAAAGATTGCTAGAGTTGTTGAGCCAGCGTATCGATTACAATACAAAGAGAATAGACTCAAAGGCAAAGAATCGATAGAGTAGATGGGCAGTGAGTCATGGCCAGAATCACAGGACTGAAATGGCCACAAAAACCAGTGGGAAGAGGAATTGTACCAGCAATCACTCACTCTATTCCGCTGCCAGACAGAGAGTGCCGCAGCTGAAACACTTAAGATTACTCAACCTGGAAAATATGTAATAGCTTGAGAGTGTTGGGCTGACATGTACAGTGAACACAGCTAGAATTTCACTGTCGCTGATTGGAGCAAGGCCAGCAATAGCCCGCTCTGATACCATGTTAAACACACGCATGGTAAACAAGAGAGTAAACACAAAAGGAGAAAGATAAGCGTGAGCTATATTATTATTCACCATAGATGTACATTTATAATACAATGGTGTGACTCTTGGATTCCACATTCCAAGGTCACTTGGACACCTTTGTGACTGTTCGCCTTCCACACCTACCCATAGAGGATTAGGTGTCCAACAGGAACTCGAGGCAACAGTCATTTGACTAAAGCCATAAGCCTGTAAAAATAGTTTTTGAATGCTCCCTTGGCATTTGCCACTGTAATTTTGTTTTTTTGTTATTTTCTTTTCTTTCCATAGTAAAAAAATGCATCCCAAAGGTTCATAGTTTTCAAACCTAGGCTCGAATATCACTTTGTAACAGCCCCGTTCTAGCTACAAGATAAAGCAATGCTGGTTACACTAATCCATGCAATGTCCTTCCGGCTTTTAGCTTATGTAGATAAAAGCACAATAGGAGCGAAAGAGTTTTTAAATTTTTTCCCCTTCCGCTTTTTGCACTTTTATCTATTTAAGATAAAAAACCCCAGGAACATTGCTATTGTGTGGTTCTTTGTTAATACTATAATCATAACTAAGGTAAATCTTGATAAATTAAATCCTCAATGACTAAATCTTCTTTGCACATATCAAAACAAATGTGTCGGAATTCTATTTTTCCAAGAAAACAGACCTATTTGATATTTTTCCAACTGGAAGAAAACTCCTCCAATTTGAACTTCCTACCATTGCACTTATCCTTGTTAGAGGATTTGAATTTAAATTATTTTTGAGAGACACATTCAAGCCTATCACATATAAAAAAGTATATCCCTGTAATGGGTACTCTTATCTTGAAAGAAAGGTGACGCGGCCTCTTTTGTGGCAAGATGGAGTTTCTTATTCACCCTCTTTTGCTCAGCTCTAGACCATAGTGCTTTCCAAACACCGTGTAATGGACATTAATGTAAACATGTTCTTTGCCAATACATTATATGGGATATTCCATGACATGTAGATAAAAAACACCTCTACTAGTGAAGTGATATGCCGATATTCCCTATAGGATCTGCATATGAGTTGCCTCAAACAATTAGATTCAAGATTCAAGATTTAATCAAGGTCTTCACCATATTTGTAGTTTCACAAACAAATATGTAATTGTATTACATATAAGCATGATGCCAACATTAGATGATGCATTTGTCCTAAATCATCTGCCCACCTCTCTAATCACTCAGGAAGTTGGACCCTCTGTCTCAACTTGATATATTTAAGGTCCTTTGTGCTGAGAAGTACATTCTACAGTCCATTATGGGGTACATGCATAACATGGGTAATGTTGATATCAACATGTAGAACAAAAAAAATAATAATAATAACACTAATAAAAATAATCTATGTATGCCACAGCCTAGATCTATCTGGGGTCCCTTGAGGTACAAACCTTTCCTCAAGATTTTACAAATCAAAAAGGTTTTCAACTCAAAGGATTTAATTCCTCTCAGCACTTGATAAAAGCAGGGTTCAGATGGACCTAGGCTAGTTGATATCATTTGTATCTCAAAACCCATAGTAAGCATCTATAAGAAAATTTGTAAAAACACTTCTAAATCTCTTTATTATATTCATGTGACAGAATCCACTGTGCAAGCACAACTGTTTAGAATATTTGAATTAAAACAAGATTTCTCTGCTGTTGAATAACTTGGATCAGTAAAGGGTGCTATACCATCTTTACTGGTTTTCTGACTGTGAACTGATGCTTGCCTACTAAAATCTGTAGATGAATCTAATGAAGACTGTTGCTTGGAGTCAGAGGATGAGAACCAATATGAAGAAAAGCTGGAGTAACTGAGGTTGCTGATCTTTTTCTTAAGCAAATAAGTTTCAACACAATTTCATTCTGCAAATGCTGTTGTTGTGATGGTCTTTCTGAAGAGAATACATCTTTCCAGACCTGCTCAAGCATATTTCCAATACTGGGTGAACTGCACAGTTCATCTATGGAGCTCGCATTCTCATTCAAGAAGCTCAGCTTGTCCACAGCTTCCATAGCATCAGGATTTAGAAACAATCCTTTTATTTTCCTCTTTCCATCCTATTATCTGGACAAGTGCATATTGTCAGGAAATAAAATAATTTGAATCTGAAAAATATTTATTACTTGATCAAAACTCCATTGAGATTTTTTAAGTGAATTGCACCATGGCTTGGATCAGTAAAGGAATCTGATTCCATACCATCTTTACTGGTTTTCTGACTGTGAACTGATGCTTGCCTACTAAAATCTGTAGAAGAATCTAACAAAGGCTGTTGCTTGAAATCAGAGGATGAGAACAAAGATGAAGAAATGCTGGAGAAACTGAGATCACTCATCTTTTTCTTATGCAAGTAAGTTTCAACACGTTGAATTTCATTCCGCAATTGCTGTTGTTGTGATTCTCTTTCTGAAGATAATACATCTTTCCAGACCTTGTCAAGATTATTTCCATTAGTGGATGAATTGTACAGTTCTTCTATAGAGCTTGCATCCTCATTCAAGAAGATCAGCTTATTCACAGCTTCTATAGCATCAGGACTCAGAAACAATTCTTTATTTTCCTCTTTCCATCCTATTATCTGGACGAGTGCACATTGTCAGTAAATAAAATAATTTGAATCCGAAAACTGTTTATTAGTTGGTCACAATTCCATCAAGGTTCTCTAAGTGAATTGCACCATGAAGCTAATGTAAGCCAGTAAGTACTCAGTTTTATATGGCACTAAATACCTAAGATGTCCAAGGAACAATAAGAACCAAAGAGTTTTCCATCATCAATAGATTACCTTTGGTGGACCTCTGATACTGTTTGTGCTATATAGTTTGCCATGATCAACCATTTCAAAATAACGAGGAAGGGCAGCAGCAAATCTCTTGTGAGATTTCAACTGTTCTTTTACCCTAACAGCTCGTTTTGTAATTATTGCTCTCCTGAGACAGCACAATTTACCTGAGTTTCAGAAAGCTAACAACCAAGCACCATTTCAGACATGACATTAACATTTGTTAAGGAAATGCAAAAGTCAAGTATCTACCTAAATCCACGAACCACGGCAAGATGTGCATCACAGATGACTCCAACAAGCTCTATTCTGTATGGTTTCCTTAGCTTTGCATCTGACTGCCCAATTGCTTCCATGCCTGACACTTCACTAGACAAGATGACTCCATTGTTTTCAGTAGCATTCTTTGTTATTTTATCACCCTCCACAGAATCGGTATTCTCAACTGCTTGCCAGTATTTTTCTAGTATAGAACCATCATCTCTTACTTGATACCCTGGACCCATGCGGTATCGTCTACAATGAACATCTCGGGCCATTGCAATTGTCTGCAGTACAAATGGTTCCCAGGACATAGTTCCATCAAATATTACATCACGACCTTCATTCAAGGCGGTGACCAGAAGAGATGCTGCTGCATCAGTGGACATTTGATGCACCTGTCATGAATATAGAATTCATCCTCTGATCCAGTATTGCTTCACTAAGTTTTTCCCCAGAAATTTTTGAACATGATAAAAGAGAAGCATGAATCACCTTTAGAAAGAGCAATAAATGCTTACTAGTTCAGAAGTTTCCAACAAATCATCATGCCCACAAGAATTCAAAGCTTGATAGACAACATCTGTCTTCTTGAATGCATCTGCCTCTACTACCACTGCATTTTCTGCTGCACCTAACCAGAATGGGCTGCGGGAAACCAAGGCCTAAATTAAAAACCTGAAACTTTTAAATGTGCAACGTCATACTTTGTGAAAATAGCTTTCGTGAGAAAAGCGTATTGCAGAGCATTTAATTGTTGCAATGAAGAGAGGAAAATTTCAAGTATAGTAAACCCATACTTCCCACCCATAATAAACACCTATATCCGTATTTTTCAGTGCATCATAGAAATTTGGGTCACAAAAGAATTGCATAAGAGAAGAATATTACCTTTTAAGTATATCTTTGACTACAGTGCTCTTGCCAACACCCATTCCACCCCCAATGAGAAGCAGCACTGGCCTTCTCACCTTGGCATCCACTGGCACCGCTACATTCATCCTAGTAGTAATATTTCGATGATTTGCAATGGCTTTCATTATGTCCAACAGCGTAGTAAATACCATATATATCTTGAGAGTCTTCATAACCAATTTAAAACGTTGTTTTCTGAACAATATCGAACTAGTTCAAGAAAGGCAGCTTTTAGAATGCTTGATAACCATAATCCTCAAATAATGATTCTTTGGAAACACTGCTCAACATTCTTAAACCCTGTTCAATATCAAAGCTCAACAGAAATTATTCATATTTTCATAAAGGAATTTACCCGGCGGCAGAAAGGATGGCAGACCGAAGCTTCTTTGAATTAGAATTACGATGTAGAACCTAGTAAGTTGACACAACCATAACCCTTAAAGATGTGAGCAAATGCATGCATAAATAAATAAAAATTGGTCTGTGTAATATAATATGTATTTTTTCACAAGAATTAAGTGCACTTGTATATTTTCATGTCAACCTAGAAAAAGCATAGGTACCATAAATTCATGGCTGATTCAACCTAGTTTGCAGTAAAGATGACTTTTCAAGGGAGGACATACACTTGGAACAAAACAGCGCATTTAAACATTGTCAAACGAAGCACAATAACCATTATTTCTTATTGCAAGTATCTTACCTGATCAATAATATATTTAGAATGCTCCCAATGAAATGCAAAGTAACTAAGAATGCAGCTGTCTAGCTCATGTAGGAGTTGAGCACAAAGCGGTTGGATCTCCTCCTTAGTATAAATATTGGAAAGATATGAATAGATGATCTCTTGAGACTTAGCAGAACTTCTCTCATCTCCCCTCAAATGCTCTTCAGCAATCTCCATAAGGCGAGAATAACCATGAGGTCCAGTAAGACAAAGTTGCCGAACTGTAACATCATACAAGTGTACTATTCTCAATTTCAAAACATAAACGTTCAAAAATGTTTCCATCCTTAGTTCTTCTCATCTTTAATAGCAAAGTGATAGCTGCAAACTTGCAAAGGAACCTCTACATTGATTTGAATCCATTGAAAGGATTCCAAATTTCTTTTCAGTCAAAGATTAAACAGCATACAATACGGTTAGTCAAGGATTTGAGACATTTATCAACTCAGTGTTTGATTACTATAAAAAATTTACTAAATATGCTAGTATTGCTTGAGATGAAAGCTCTTAAATGTTTGAAGTTCAAATCATAACTAGCTATATATAATTTGGATTTAATTTCATCCCAAAATTAGACCATAAAATTCTGAATTTTCCATATATGTTTATCACATGAAACTGTGGTTGCCATAGGACACCTTTTGCATGAAAGTCAAACTTTCCTCAATTATTTGCAAGAATGAAGTATTTCAAAAAATTGATGGATTGATATTATCAATATAGCTTAACTTATGCTGTAAAAAATTTATTCCACTTGCAAGTATATATTTAAGTAAAGTTAGCCCAATTGGTTAGCTCATCGGTTCAAACAGACCGATCAAAGGCAGAGTTCACTGTGAGGTCTCCAGTTCTAGCACCACTTAGGTTCAAGTCCATCTGAATCACTGTGGGTTACCAATTGTTATTGTGGCTGGCAGTTGAGCCACCCTGCATCCAAATATTCCAGGGAAACTGGGGGATCCGACAAGGTTTTCCTTGCAAAATTATATATATATATATATATAACTAAAGACCAATACTGCCTATGAGCATTCTACATCTTATATGACTTGTTTCATTTATGTGTTGTGTTTAAAAGTTGCAGATTGCACAGTATGTTAGTATGTGCCTTTGATCTTTCATTAGATGGCAAGACATGAAATGATTTAAACTCTGAAACTTCTCTGAAATTTCAGTGCACTCGATTTCATTCTAAGCATGATCTGAACCATATAGATAAAATGAGAGCAAAAGTTAAAACAAGCTACCCAAAAAATAGCTAAAGGAAAATGTCAATGTTATGTGTCTCTTAGGAAGACCTTAGGCCACCATAGTTCTAATTACAACACTTATTATGAAATCAAAAACATTTATAATTTTAATTTATTTCATTACTTTTTTCATGCATGATTCAAAAGTGACAAAAGATAAATGGAACAGTGGGAACAGTGCGTGCACAATAGAAGCTTTCGGATCAGTAATCATGAGTGAAAACGCTTAGCCTAAATTATTTGAACAAATTCAAGTTTTCCCTAACCTCACAGAAAAGATGTGTCTAGTCAACAAACATATTTTGTCTGCTGCGTGCACATGCCAGGTTGGAGTGATTATCAAGCCAAAACAAAACCTTTGGATTTTGGACGAAACATGTCAATGAGAATTGAAAGACATTGGTCTAAAGATCCAAACAAACAAAATACAGTTACATTGTACCCACAACTCATCATGTCTATACCATAACGCACCTATACAGCTTTTGCCTTCTGTGAGCAATAGGCACCACTGCCAACCCATTTAGGCAGTCTTAGGCGAGCACAGCAAACTGTGACAGAGCTAGACAACACAATCAGGCAGCTGTCTTGCTAGGCAGAAGTTAAGCGTGCCTGATTGTTGGACACCAATGGCAGAAGCATTTGGCAGTTGCAAGCATGACAAAATATTTATTGTGATCATGAAGCCTTTATAGAGAGGTTACAGAAGTAGTGGAGAAACTTGGAGGTGGCACAACTTTTGGAAACAGCCTTGGAGCAAGGCATGATCCATGGCCTGAAAGTGGTCCCAAAGAGGACCGGGTCCACATGGTATAACCATTCATAGTCAGTTGGGTACTTAAGACATTTGGCAGATGACAACATCTTGGGCATGTTACCTCCGGGGAGGTACCCTATGTTTTTCATGGACAACACCATTCTAAATCCAATGAGATGAAAATCCTAAAGCCCTATAGGCCATGTGATAATTATGTATATGGTGTCCTAGGCGCCTTATGGTCAGCCATGCCCAACCCCTTTAGTCTCCACTCTCATGTCCTTTTTGTTGAATTTTGTAGCTATGATCGGTCTTCATAAGGTATGTTTTGTACTTGTAATGATGACAATATAAATTAAAATTAGATTTGTAAAAGAAAAATTATTTGAAGCATGTTCTTCATGCTTGCAAGAAAAATAAATCCTTATTTGTTTTTATTCAAAAGAAATATTATAAGGCATGTTCTTCATGACCTTATCAAAGCGGAAAATTTTGAATTTTTGAATTAGTAATTGTGCTTCCACAAGAGTCCAAGTCAGCCCTCCAAATCATCATGTCGGCCTGGCTATGGAAACACCCATTCGCATCACATAAAGGCTATAAATAGCCCTCTCGACCTCAGACAGGGAGTATTTGAAGGCCGAAAATCAGAAGAAGAAAGATCATCTTATAGCCCTTGCTCTAGTGATCAAAGGAGGCCGAGTTCTGGACAGTTCTCTCTGTGATATATACTTCTGTGATATAGTGCAAAGGTTCTGTGGTATAGTGCGAAGATCCGAGGCAAAAAGTCTGTGGCATCATCCTATTTTCTGAGGCTGAGACAGAGGACAAATTTCGGCCCTCTTGAGACCGTGTTTCTGTGGTAGATCTCTGTGGCATAGTGAGAATTCTGAGGCAGAGTTGCAGCACATTTTTCGGCTCTCTTGGAGATCTTGTTGCAAAACTTCTGTGGACAGAATTGTGGACATTTGTCTTGGATCTTGTGGAGGGTTGACTTGGCTCTTGGTAAATGGCCATCTTGTTGATTAGTTGACTTTGATGTATCTCTTGTTGCATTGATTCTTTAAGGAAAAGGTTGGCTGTGTTTTTCCCTCATTGTGGATTTTCCTAGGGTAAAATCTTCTTGTCTCTTTGCGCATTTTGATCTCTATTGCTCTAGTATTTCTGTGGTTAAATTTCTGAATGTATAATTGCTTGATGATATCTTGAAAGAAAAAGTAATCATCTACATCATTGGAAGTAATTATAAAGTTTCAGAAATAAGATTTGCATCTATTGTACTGGTAAAAATCAACATGGTATCAAAACTTTGGTGAAGGAAAAGAGCATAGAGATCACTCTTGAAAAAGACCTACCTTGAGTGCACTTCGAAGAAACCCTAAATCTACGATCAAGTTGCATCCATGGCTTCTACTATGAAATCAGATAACAAGCTAGAGGGGGCTACTAACTTTAGGGCTTGGAAGACAAGAATCAATCTAATTCTCACAAGGGAAAAGCTTTTGGAAATTGTGCAAGGCAAGGTGATTGAACCAGTGAAACAGGAATCGACGAGTACTTGCGGTTCCAAATCGGCTTGGCTGCGAAAAGATCCGTTCAGAGTCTTCGCGAGTCAAATTTACGTTGACCGAGTTTGACTTGTGGTCAATGCAAGTTTGAATCGCAAGTCGGCAATTTTAAGCGATTTGCAGTGGGCTCGGTTGATCAGTCGGAAAAATTAGGGTTAAGTCAGCGGGTTTATTTTTTCCTTTGCATTTCTATTTACCTTCTTTCCGTCGCGCGCCCGTGGAGTTCGAGTTCACTTTTCACTATTCATTTTCTATTGTAGTCCGTGGAGCCTGATATCGCTTTTCGCCGGCTAGCCACTTTGCTTATTGTCCAGTGTAGGAGAATTGGGTAGACTCTAGTCGGTGCACTATGGAAACGCTTGGGCGGGTAGAAGAATAACCCACAAGCTCAGTAAAAACGCGCTCAGTGCCCTGACGACAGGAAGAATAACCTGTGAGCTTGGTAAATAGGTCGACTAGAGCTTGGCTTGCTACCCGCACGTCACAACCACACTGAGTGTTGCGGCCCACCTATCCTTAAGTAAGTCGACTCGTTGACCTTTCATGATTTCGATGTTATGTTTGCAGTTTGAACTTTGCACAAATGCCTCCCTGTCATCAAATTAGGTGACCCATAACATCAACGTTTGACTCTTAAGGACCCATAGTTTGTGCAAATTGTATTCTCTTTTGAAAATATAAACATGTGCATCCACGACTGCAAGTTCATACTCCTCCGCAAATGACCAGACCCCAACTCAACCATTGAGATTTGAGACCACCACAGAACTTTTCATATATATTCATATTGCTAATACTAAAAAGTAAAAAATTAAAATAGATGTGGGTAAACTGTAATATATATGTATATAATTTTTCAATTTTTAACATTTTAAGTTTCTTTTATCATTTTTTTATTTTTTATTTTTTTTGTTTATTACAGGCCTACAGGAGCCACAAATTAAACACAAGTCCAAACAGCAATAATACCGAGGGAGAAGGACTTTCCTTGGGCTTATTGTGACAAGATTCCTGGAGAATCCAAGCTCCATTGTAAATATTGCAAAGCAAAATGTAGTGGAAGACTTTATAGATTCAAGTACCACCTTGCACAGATACCCGGCCATGATATAGGTCTTTACAAATATGTTGACGAAAATGTCAAACACCAAGCAATCTTGGCCCTTGATATGTTGTGTCAGCATAATGCCAAGAAAGCAAATAAAAATAAAGAAATAGGAACTCTTCGAGCTGACCATTCATCTTCCAATACCCCCTTGTCATCTCCCTCTGTTGAATCCTCAATGTCGTTCCCAAGTTTACTACACATGCCTCCAAGTCCAAGTCAAACTCAAGGCCAAATGAATCCTCCTACATTCAACACTGGAGGTGGAAACATAAAACACTTTTTTTGCTCCCCGCAAAAAACCCGGTTCCCAACCTACCTTGGATGGCACTGGTTGGAAAAAAAATATCCATAGTCAAGCAAGGAAGGTCATTGCTAACTTTTGGTACTATTCTGACATACCTTTCCACTATGCTAGAAGTCCTTATCGGCAAGCTATGATTGATGCAGTTGTTGTTGCGGGTCCATGGTTCAAAGCCCCTTCATCAGAGAGCCTTAAGACATATTTGTTGTTAGAGAGTGTTGAAGATGTCATACTTGTGCTATCTAAGTTTTGTTCATCATGGGTAGAAACAGGTTTGCACCATCATGAGTGATGGATGGACAGATTTGAGGAATAGAACTTCAATAACTTTCCTTGTATCTCGTCCAGCAGGCACAATGTTTCTCAAATCAGTGGATGCCTCAGACAAGGTTAAGACTGCCCAACTTATTTGTGAAATGATGGAGGAAGTCGTTCAAAAGTGGGAGAAGAACATGTTGTACAAATTGTCACCGACAAAGCAACTAATTATATGATTGCTGATAGACTTATTGAGATTAGGTCACCCCACTATTTTTTGGACCTCTTGTGCTTCCCATTGCATAGATTTAATGCTTGAGAACATTGGTAAGCTTCATTAGATACATGAGGTTGTGGAGAAAGCAAAATCCATAACCAAATACCTATACAACCACACTATTGTCCTAAACACCATGAGAAAATACATTGAAGGTAAAGAAATTGTTTGACCTGCAGTGACTAGATTTGCAACAAATTTCATCTCTTTGCAAACTGTGGTTGAGCAAAAGATAAATTTGAAGAGGATGTTCTTGGGACTTGATTGGATGTCATCTAAACATTCCAAGGCACTTGAAGGCATTGAAATTGTCGCACTTGTGTTTAATGACAGTTTCTAGAAAGATGCCAAAGAGATTATTGTTGTGACAGAGTCCCTTGTCAGAGTTCTCATTTTTAACTTTTTCATTTTTAAATTTCATTTCAAGCTTCTTTTATTTTCAAAGTTTCATATTTCATTAAATTTGAAAGCTTGAACTTTCAGGATGGTTGATGGTGACAAACCCGCAATGGGTTACATTTATGAGGAGATGGATATCGCAAAAGAGGCCATCAAAAGAAGATATGGGGATGAGGAGGCAAAGTATCTGCCTCTTTGGGATATTATTGATGCGCGTTGGGATAGGCAATTGCATTCCCCCTTACATGTTATTGGGTACTTCTTAAACCCACAGTATTTTTATGATAAGAGAAAATTTATTGAGGATGGGGAGGTTGGAACAGGAGTTATGACATGCATTGAAAGGAGCTTCCCTTATCCAGAATTTCCAAGTCGTGTCTTTGCCCAACTACAGGATTATAGGATGCCAACTAAATTATTTGCCTAGACCAGTGCTATACGATAAAGGACTAAGATGTTGTCAGGTACCCTTTGAGGCTTGAAGGATTCATCAATTCATTAAATTTCTTTAAACTTTATTTTGTATGTTAAATGTTTTATTAAATTTTGTTGTATTGTTAAGTTTTTACTATTTAGTATTTAGTACTTACTACTCACAAACACTTGCCACTTGCTAGGTCTTTGGTGGCAAAACTTTGGTAGTGATACGCCAGATTTGAAGAAATTCACCATTCGAATCTTAAACCAATCATGTAGTGCTTCAGGTTGTAAGCGCAACTAGAGCATGTTTGAGAAAATACATTCTAAGAAGCGCAATTGATTGACACAAAAGCGCTTAAATGACCTTGTATTTTTCCATTACAATCTACGACTTCGCAACAAGAAAATACTGAGAGTTTGAATTTCAAGGTTTCATAATCTGATTTACACTTTGAAGTTCAAACTTTAATTCACATTTCAATGTCTCATGATAATGACAAGTTTGGATCATTCACCAATTGACATTGAAGAGATAGATCTGCAAACTACAAATGCATCAGATTGGGTCCAATTAGAGGAGGCTCCTATTTTAAGCCTACATGACTTGGAGAACTTAGAGAGTCAAGCAAGCAAAGGAGCGGAGGAATCGCTTCTAGTTCTCACTCTTAAAGTCTTAGACTCTCAATTACAAATTTTTTACTAATTAGTATGCAGTATTTTGTAAACTTTTAGAAGTAGATGCTTCTGGTTCTATGTAGTCACTGGTTAGGAGTCAGGACTCAATACTTTGGATGATGTTTGGACTCATAACATAAATGGGATACTTATGAATTCATGATATTTTGGACATCTATTGATATTATGTATTGTTTGGACATGGCTTTATTGAATATCAATGAAAAATGTTATTTTTAATTCAATATAGGTGTATATCTTTATTTATTGAATTCATTGATTTTTTCCCAATTTTTTCCCGATCCAATTAAAAATCTTCGCTCTTTTGCCTTGTTGATTTATTGTCGATTCTGAGTCTGGTAACATTGGATTGAACCTACAGATGAAGCAGAAAAGAAGTATAAGAAGGATGGCATCATTGCCATGAGCATTATTGTGGACTCCATCAAGGATCATCTAATTCCATACATCTCAAAGCTTAACACTTCAAAGATGTATGATGCCTTAAATGATTTGTATATTGTCAACAATATTGGCCAAGTCATGAGTTTGAGAAATGAGCTTCGTGATATAAGAACGACAAAAAACAATATAGTGACTTCATACTTTGTGAGGATTTCTCAACTAAGAGATCGACTCCAAGCCATTGATGAAATTGTCTCCGACAAAGAACTTGTGACTTCAACACTTAATGGACTACCATGTTCATGGGATTCATTCGCAGCAAGTATAAGCATTTGAAAGGAAGCTCCAAGTTTGGAAGACCTATGGGCATCTTGTTCTCAAGAAGAGTCGAGACTTTTGTCTAGAGAAAGAAAGCCAAAGGAAGAAGAAGATTCTCTAGCCTATGCAGCTCGTTCCAAGAAAGTTGGAGGAAGAAAGAAGTCCAGTTTTCAGAAGAAGAAAAGGGATTTTGATGAAGACCTAATCCTCAAAGGAAGAAAGATATGTCACAAATTCATGTTGATTTTTGTAGCATCCGGAAGTGTTCCAAGTCTCAAACTTTGCAAGGAGGCTTGGACAACAACATTCCAAAGAACTCAGAATTTTTTTTTGGAAATTCCACTCCGTTCATGACTTATTAAAATAATTAATTATTTTAATGAAGACCCTAAGTCTAAACTTAGCGAAATAAAATAATTAAAGGGTATTAATAAGTGAGAGTGTGAATCTTCTAGAAAACATGAATCAAGTCAAGTTTTAATCTTAGCCATTGATTAATCTTTTAATCTGGGTCGTTGGTTCTCCAACAGGAAGATTATAAAAAAAGGCTCGAGGGTCATTTGGAAAATAAGTCGGGCATACACTAAGTACCCGAAGGAGATCGATTCTGAAGCAAGAGAATTCGATTTCAGTGGGAAAGTTGCAGGGCGAGGAGGAGGAATTTAGCAGTGATCGAGATCAGGGTCGGAGAGGCAAGTTGTGGGTCACTGGAAGCAGCTTGAGGCTGCAACGCAGAGAACTCACGCAGTCTCCACGCAGATTAACGCAGTCCAGTGCTGAGACTGCGCAGTGAATCACGTAGACAAAAACAAGAGCTTGCAAGGGTTGAGCAGGGTGTCAAAGAATTGTCTGAGGAAGCCGAAAATTCAGTCTCAGGTGTTTCATAATTTTTTTGCAATTATATTTTCCTATAAAGATATCATTTGTTGAAGAATTAATAAAACCCTCATCTGTTGCACCGGTTTTCCCGCATTGGGTTTTTCCGGGGACAATTGTCCAAAAATAACTGTGTACATGTGATTGATTCTTGTGCTTATGTTCTCTACTGTTTATTTCTCTGCATATATAATTGTGAATGTTGCAGTAGTATTTATTTCGATATTTTCCAGAAGATTTCTGAATAATAACTTGTTGAAATAATAAGTAGGAGAAAAAAATCTATCATTGCAACTGTATATTTTTCAGTTTGAAAATTTCGCATGGTATTAGAGCCAGAGATGAATAACAGGAAGGGGGAATCTAATAGTGAACAAAAATCTATTGTTGTAGCAACAGCGCAGAAGGGTTCACGCAATTCTCCAAGAAGGGGAAGTAACACAACAGAACAGATGGATCACGATGTCTCTGTATTGGCATCCAGACTGGAGGAAGCTTTTACTTGCGTATCGAGCACTGCTTCTTCTGATGTCTGGTATATTGATAGTGGAGCCTCTGCTCACATGACTGGAGTACAAGACTGTTTTTACGACTACCAAGAAGAGCAGATGAATTTCAAAATAACCATGGGTAATAAAGAAAAATGCACTCTTGTTGGGAGGGGTACCATAGTTTTTCAGACCGAGGCGGGAAATAGAAACCGGGCCACTGATGTGCTGCGTGTGCCTGGTTTGGGGATGAACTTGCTCTCAATGTCTCAGCTTCAAAACCAAGGATATGGCGTCTACTTTATTGGCAATAGAGTCTATGTCAAGAACCCCAGTTGGAAGAAGAAGGCACAGATCGGGGTAAGAAGCAACAAACTATACAAACTACAGCTTGACTCTCCAATGGCACTGGTCGGTAGCACAGATGAAACAGACCTGAATGAGCTATGGCACAAAAAAATGGGGCATTTGCATCATGGGGCATTGACAACTCTCCAAAAGACTGTCACAGGTGTTCCTGAACTGAGCACTAAATGAGATGATGTCTGCAAGGGGTGTGTATTGGGAAAGTATGCCAAGGCAGCATATCAGAGAAGCAACAATAGGGCCAAGGGTGTATGGATCTGATACACTCAAATATTTGTGGACCGATGTCCACTAGAGCTCTTAGCGGTGCCGAATATTTTGTCACCTTCATTGATGACCATTCCAAAAAAACCTGGATCTACTTCTTGAAGACCAAGGATGAAGTCTTCAGTCGGTTCAAAGAGTTTAAGGCTCTGGTAGAAAATCTGATAGGAAGGCGGATCAAGGTGTTGCAATCAGATAATGGGGGTGAATACATAGATAAAGAGTTCACTGGATTTTGCGCAAGGGAAGGCATCAAAAGAGAGTGGACAGCTCCCTATAATCTGCAGTAGAATGGTGTGGCAGAAAGAAAGAACCGAACTATTGTTGAAGCAACAAGAGCCTTGATGTAGGACCAAGACATGCCCAAGTTCCTATGGGCTAACGCGTGTAACACAGTTATCTACATTCAGAACAGGACTCCTCACGCTGCACTGGGAAAGATCACACCAGAAAGTGTCTTCACTGGCAGTAAGCCCGAAGTGAGTCACTTTAGGATCTTCAGCAGTATAGCTTACTGTCATGTGCCCAATGAGAAGAGGGAGAAGTTGGAAATGACGGCCGAAAAAGGGTATGTGGTAGGATACAGTGAGAATGCAAAGGCATATCACATCTACATTCCGAGAGTAGGAAAGTTGTGGTGCAAAGGGATGTGAAGTTCATGGAGGAGAGGGCCTTCAGAAGAATCAAGATCCCATGAGTTGCTTACGCAGTCTGAGGAAGAGCCTCTGGTTCAGCCCCAACAACCAGCAGCCGAAAATTCAGTTGCCTCTCCAAGACATAAGGATCCAAGGGATGTGTCTCCCGAGGATTTGCAAGAGGGAGAGCCAGTAGATCCACCCACTACCAGTGGGAGAACGAGCAGGGAACTTCGACAGATTCTGAAGGATGCAAAGGACTTTATCGGACTCCCCTGAAATGAGAAGAGACAGCGTAAGCAGCCTGAGAGGTATCGAAAGAGTACCAGTGGGTACTGTCTCAGTCTAGGATCAGGAATGACTTCCTCGTGCAACAGGAAACAGAAGTCCGTAGCACTGAGTTCAGCAAAAATAGAGTATATGGCAGCCATCACAGCCTCGTGCGAAGTCATATAGCTTTGAAAACTGTTAATAAACCTACTCAAGGAGAAAATGGAAGTGACCAACATCTTATGCGATAATCAGAGTTGCATTAAGCTCTCTGAAAATCCTGTGTTTCATGATAGGTCGAAACATATTGACATCAGGTGTCACTTCATCAAGCACTGCGTACAACGTGGAGTTGTTCAGTTACAGTACACTCCCACAGGAGAATAGGTGGCAGACATCCTCACGAAGGCTCTAGGGAAGACAAAGTTTGTCTACTTCAGAGAAAAGATGGGGATGATAAAGAATCCCTTCCAGTAGCAGTAATGGATAGGCTCAGTATTCAGAGGGAGTTGTGGTACAAATGCAGCAGTGACAGTGCCAGTGTCAAAGGCAGCAGTACAGGAGACAGTAGTGCAGAGGATGAGGGGCAATGTCCAGAGATCAGCGGCACAGAGGGTGCTTCAAAGCAGAGCAGCATGCAGCAGGCATATTGTTGGAACACCTTCCTCGCTAAGAGGGAGTGTTGATTTTTGTAGCATCCAGAAGTGTTCCAAGTCTCAAACTTTGCAGAGAGGCTTGGACAACAACATTCCAAAGAACCCAGAAATTTTTTTTGGAAATTCCACTTCGTTCATGACTTATTAAAATTATTAATTATTTTAATGAAGACCCTAAGTCTAAACTTAGGGAAATGAAATAATTAAAGGGTATTAATAAGTCAGAGTGTGAATCTTCTAGAAAACATAGATCAAGTCAAGTTTTAATCTTAGCCATTGACAAATCTTTTAATCTGGGCTGTTGGTTCTCCAACAGGAAGATTATTAAAGAAGGCTTGAGGGTAATTTGGAAAATAAGTCAGGCATACACTCAGTACCAGAAGGAGTTCGATTCTGAAGCAAGAGAATTCGATTTCAGTGGGAGAGTTGCAGGGCGAGGATGAGGGAGTCAGCAGTGATCGAGATCACGGTCGGAGAGGCAAGTTGTGGGTCACTGGAGGCAGCTTGAGGCTGCATCGCAGAGACCTCATGCAATCTCCTCGCAGATTTCACGCAGTTTAGCGCTGAGACTGCGCAATGAATCACGCAGACAGACACAGGAGCTTGCAGGGGTTGAGCAGGTGGTCAAAGGATTGTCCGAGGAAGCTGGAAATTCAGTCTCAGGTGTTTCAGAATTTATCTGCAGTTATATTTTCTTGTAAAGATATAATTTGCTGAAGAATTAATAAAACCCTCATCTGCTGCACTGGTTTTCCCGCATTGGGTTTTTTCGGGGACAATTGTCCAAAAATAATTGTGTACATGTGATTGATTCTTGTGCTTATGTTCTCTACTGTTTATTTCTCAGCATATATATTTGTGAATTTTGCAGAAGTATTTATTTCGATATTTGCCAAAAGATTTTTGAATAATAACTTATTGAAATAATAAGTAGGAGAGATAAATCTATCACTGCAACTGTATCGTTTTCAGTTTGAAAATTCACAATTCAATGTTTCCATTGCAACAAATTTCGTCACTTCAAAGCCCAATGTCCTGAAAGGTTCAATGATAGGAATAAAAGAGGGAATCAGCATGCTACCCCGGCAAAGTTTAAGGAACATTCCAAGAGACCCAAATTTGAAGGAGATAAAGACCACTTCTACTATTCCGCACTTGTAGGATCTCTTGCAGATGTCAATAAAAAATGGTTGATCGATAGTGGAGCTTCAAGACATATGACAGGGAAGCGTGATCATCTCACAAGTTTGATGGAAAGAAGATTGGCACAAAAATTGGAACTTGGGGATAACATCTATGCAGTCAAAGGAATTGGGACAACATCCATTGAGCTAGAAACAGGTGAAAACGTTCACTTGAGCAACATACTCTATGCTCTAGGTTTAAAAAAGAATTTGGTTTCAATTTAATGTTTAGAAGATAGAGGAGATAGAGTAGCCTTCATTGATGGGAAAGTCCTTGTGTGGGACAAGGGCTCTAGTATAAGCTTTGCAAGGGTTATTGGGATTCATGAAGAAAGGTTGTATAAACTCCTCGGGAAAACTTCCCAAGATTTAGTGCATAATGATGTTAATCCTAGTGAGCTATGGCATAGCAGACATGCGCACCTTCATTATAGAGCCTTGCCAGCTTTGAAGCAAATTGTTTAAGGTGTACCGAATTTGCAGATGGATCATAAGGTGTGTAAGGGATGTGCTCTTGGAAAGAATGTTAAGAAACTCTTTCAAGCAGTGTACATAGGTCCTGTTGACCACTCGAGTGTCAACTACTCCATGAGCAAAGCACATTTCAAAGTTTTCCTTCATGTTCAGATCAGTCTCAATTTTTTAAACTTCATCATCATCATGCAGCTTCTGGTCATCTTGTTGTAATCCAAATTTTGCAACCTTGTCGGGTCATAATGTAAAAATGATCCTAGTATGTTGTACACAGATCCATGTAACACATCTAGGTAACTTAAGATTTTTGCTAGAGAGTTTTCACTCTAGGGATTTTTTTTTTCCTTAGCTCATTATTTGTGTTTTTCAGCACTTATAATTGGTTAAGTTTTTCTCCCAAATATCCCACAAAGCTAGAGTGAGACTTCGTGGTAAAGTTTTAGGTGAGTCCTATAGTATAGAGTCGATGTAAATTGCCATACTAGATCATGTCTAAAGTTTCACAAAATTTGGTTATTTCTAGAGATCAATTTTTAATTGTCAAAATTCCCCTTCTGAATGGGATTTTATGTAATATTTGATGTAAAAATGTAAAAAGTGTTGTTTATAGAAGTTGTAGGGGGTATGAATACTTAAAATTACACTTCAACTCCTAAAATTTCTATTTAGACACACTTTGAGGGTGGAAAAATATGTTTATACCCCTCTAGAGTTATACTTTAATTTTTCTGGCAAAAAATGGAAAAATAATTACCCAGAAATTGGTCAAAAAATTAAAATGAGAGGAAAACAAAATTCTCTCCAAGTGGAAAAATTATTTTAAAAAAATGTGGACTTTCTCGAGGAAAGAATCAAGGAAAAAGTTAAGGAATCTTCATGATTCCAGCAAGGAAAATCCCACAAAAAAATTGTTGGCCCAGTAATTTCCAAGGAAAAATCGAATTTCTTGGTCCAAGGAGGTTAAGTTGAAGAGAAAATTTCAAGGAAAAAATTGGGAAAAAAATATTTTTGGTCCGGGATCAACTCCATCTTCAAGGAAATAGAATTTTTTCCTCCAGATCAAGGGACGACGTTATTTGACATGGATCATGCTTTCAACTAGCCGTTTTCTCCTGGGATCAAGTCAAATTTGTGCAATTTGTTGGACCTAGCCGTTTTCACTTGAAGAATGATCCAGATCTCTCATTTTTTTTCTATAAATTGAGTTCAAAGCTCCTCATTGTAATATATGAAAAAGCAAGCTCTTGGCCACTGAAGCTCTGATACAATTTTGTACTGGAAATATTTTATGAATAATAAAGAAGTCTTTGGGGGTCAATTCATGGTGGTGTTCCTCTCCTATCTTTTATGGTAAACTCTTTCTAAATTTTGTCTTTAATGCTCTACTAGTTTTAAATTCAATTATTGTTATTTCACTAGCCAGTTGTGGATCTACTATTTGCTTAGGTATCTTGCATTAGTATTTGATGTTAGAGAAACATTTTTGAAATTAATCAATTTAGCAGGTATCTCTATCTCTTTTGGTTCATTGTGTTATCTAACTCCTCGTGATCTAACAATTTTTATGTTAAGTGTGTAGAGATCATTTTAATATTAAGATCTTGGGCGTTAGGGGACATCTTTGGTTGGACCAGCCAATGCCCAAGACATAGAAGTTGAAAATCTTGCTTTGGTTGTCATCAAAGACATATCTAACAATTTTGCAGGGGTTTCTTAGCCATTGCTTGTAACAAAAAATTATTTATCTACTCTATTCTCTTTATCCAGTGCTTTAATTAAAAAGATCTACTTAAAAGCTATTTTTGCTAATCAAGGAACGGAGTTGTACTCATATTCGTTTGATTTAACCACTGTAGATTTGTCAATAAATTTTGTGTATAGATCTAACCCTTGTTTATAATTTTGTTCATCTTGTATATATATTTTCTGGGGTTTTTTCTTCATTACTTTCTTGCAGATCTGAAGAAGAGGATAAGGGTTTTGGTTTGGATCTCTTGATAAATATTTTGCAGGTGGATTTGCTTCAAAATCAAAGAAAAATTTCAATCGTTTTTTAGGCCAGATCCTCCTCTTGCCTAGACAACTAGGGTTTCCAGAAGCATCAAATTTTTAAAGGTTGTATATCATTTTTGAAGCCTCTCTCTTCAGGTCGCAAGCAAAAGGGACCCTCTCTTGCTTCTAAATCGATTTTCTTTAAGGGTTTTCATTCACAAATTTTATAATTTTTTAGGCATTTTCTCAAAAAAAAATTGAAGGGTCTCACTTGGGGTTTCAACATTTTTGCAGATCTAACATTTTTTTGGTGAAGCTGCAAACCTGAGAGGCCTTTTCTAGCCAATAAAGCGAAGGGTTTTTAATTTTTTTTTGTTGGCTCATAAATTTTATTGGAAATTTTTAGCAGACTACAAGCAATTTTTCTGAGCCACAAAGCTTTACCATTATTTTGAGATCAATACATTAACCCTTTGATGTTTTTGCAGAAGAAACCAAAAATTTTGAAGGGATTTTCATCAAATCTGAAGAAATTTTAATTTCTGAATTTTCTCGAGGGAAGCTGCAAGCACTTGGGGCCATTTTTCTTTAGGCCGACAGCTCAAAGAGGTCGAGGTTCATCCTCTGGTGCGAGAGCCTTTTGGGCTTGACATCATGCAGAAAGAGTGAAAATTTTTAAGGGTTTGAGCTTTGGGATTTTAAGAAAATTAATCATAAAAAATTATAAAAATTTAAATCAAAATTTTTGGGCTATTTTGGGCTTGGTCGTGAACTTTTGAAGCTTGTTTTCCTCTTGGCCGTGAGCTTTAGAGACTATATCTTAACTTTGTGAACACTGCAAGCACTTGGAGGTTTAGAACGAATTATTTGGAGGATTTCTAAATCAAGTTTTGAAGCAGATCAATCATCTTTTGCTTTGTATTTCCCTCATTGATTCGTTCTAGCTTGAGGAGGAATTTTGGGTTGTTGTAAGGTTCCATTCTTATTTGTAAACCTCCTCAAGGTTACAAAACCCTTCTCACTGTCTAAAGGGTCTCTATCTTTGTAATATCAATAATAAAAGGATCTTTCTGCTTGAGGGAGCTTGGGAATTTTCCCATGATAACCCACCTCCTTATTCAAAAGGGAGGATTTCTTGTCTTCTTAGTTTAGTTTTCCTTTCATTATTCTCCTAATCTCTAGATCTAGCTTCTAATCTTTTCTTGCTCCCATTGGATTAGTTTTAATCTCATTTTAGATCTAATCTCTTGAAAGTTGTATTTTTTTATCATTGTTTAGATCTAGGCATCAATGTTAACTATTTGATCTAGCTGCTATTTCTAATCATATTGACTGTTTGATCTAGTTGCATTTGAGTGATTTCTTGTCTTTAAACTCACTTATATCTTAGATTAAAGTAGTCTCTCTAAACTTTTTATTTCTTCAATTAGATTTAATTAGCAATCCCATTTACCATCATCTACTTTTGCTTCATTATATAATTTTCACTTGCTTTACTTGCCATAACATATAATAGGTGAAGAAACACTTTGAAGAGTATTTCCTATTAAGGCATTTGGGTTATTTCTCTAACGTTATGATCTAATTGTCATTTCCTTAGCTCGCTTTGTTTCATTGAGTAATATTTACATGCTTCATAGATTATTGTCATAAACTAGTCTAATTATAATCTTGTGTTCTAAGTGCCTATCATAATCTTGATTATAAGTGGATTGGTATTTCTTTCTTTGAAGCATCTTGTTATAATTGTATCTTATTGTAGCATTGCACTAACATTTGCATTTCATTTGCATATTAGATCTTGATTTGCATCTCTAAAATTTACCTCCAAGCATAAGCTTGGTTGATAGAAATTTTAGGACCAACTTGTGAAAATTCCAAGATCTAACCCAATGTAATGAATCCTATTGCAACAACTGAGTGTACTTCTCCTATTAAGTAAATTACATTACATAATTAATTCAGATCTAAATTATTGAAGCAACAACTGTAGCAGCCTACACTAAAGTTAATTCAAAAACAAGGAAACTAGACATGGAAATCATTAACACATAAGACAGTTATTTTTGGACTAATGTCCCTGGAAAAACCCAATGCGGGAAAACCGGTGCAGCAGATCTGAGAGTTTTATTATTAAGAAGTAGCAATGTCTGAATACATCTATGAATATCGTCAAGGGTTATTCAGTTAAAGAGAGAAATATTGGCAGAAGAATATGTGAGACATACCTCACCCAATCACCGAGTCTCCGGCTGATTCGGATGAGAGAAAAACTGCCTTGGACAGGCTCTGCGCAGATCCAACGTTGGAACTTCCAGTCACTGCGTCACCCCCTTCTAGGCTTAGCGTTAGCCCTCCTCCAAGTCATTTTGCCTTTGTGGATGCTGAGGAACAGCCTCCCAGTGCCACTTTCCGGATCCCAGCCTCTGAAACTAATCCACCATCAATTTTCGAAAACCCTTCCTTCTACCTCTGCGCTACCTCTGCGTGAGCTTACGCAGTCACTGCGTCAACCCCTTCCTTTTGTGTTGGATAGGCTACATCACCTCTGCCGCTCTCTGACTGATGCTCCACCAGACTCAAAAAATCTCTCTTCGGATGCCTCTGCCCCTCACTACTCAGATCTCTAGCTCAAATTTCTCAGCGAACCGCGCCCCAAAAATTTCGAACTCTTAGATCAATTTAGTGTCTTTGTGTCCTGTTGAACCCTTAGTTAAACTGAGAGGGGGGGGGGGGGGAGGCGGGTGAATCAGTTTAACGAATTCATGAAATTTTTAAAACTTTTCATTAAGCTTATTTGCAACTTAATTTCATGCTCAACTTTATATGTGAACAGTCTTAATATGTGAGCAGCAAGTACTAAGATAATCTGACAGCAGACTAAATATGAGAGTAGCAGGTATTAAGCAGATTGAATAAACCATATCAACACATAAACATCACACACAGAGACAACAGATATAAGTGGAAACCCATAAAGGGAGAAAACCACATCTTATTATTGTTGTGATGCAAAGGCAAGCTCCAACTCCTTCTCACCACTGATTTTCTATAGGCACCAACCTACAGGAGGCTCCAACCTCAATTCTACAGGCTACAACTTGCAAGGAAGCTCCAACTCCCGTCAATTTTCTGCAGGCACCAACCTACAAAAGGCTTCAACCTCAGTCAACTACAACTGACATCTATCAAGCTACAACTTGATAGGGAAGCTCCAACTTCCTCACTCTATCAAAAGAGAACACTTGCTGATTTACCTTGGATATCAGCTCTGTTCTGTACCTTCTTTATTGCTGTCCTCCAGTCTTCATATATGTCTTATATCATCTCTAACTCTTCACAGCATCTCCACCTTCTTCTTATTTTCTCTGCTTCAATTCTGTATTCACTAACCTCTCTAACCTCTCTATGCATATCAATGTGATATTATTTATAGAAATTTCCTTATGACTGTTAGCATTCCTTAGGGAATTTGAAATGGACAGCCATGCCTCTTTGCCTTCTGCCTCCTCATTTCTTTTATCAGCTCATTCAGAAAAATATAACAATATGTATTAATTTCAAATTTACAGTGGGATTTTTGTTTTCCTCCGAAGACTTGCCAATGCATCACAAACAATATAAAATCAATTACAACATTTACATTCCCATTTTCAGTTACATATATAAATTTCACTCAGTCCTCTTTCCAGCACTTGGCTCGCTGGTTTTATCTTTTTCTGCTGTTGTCAGATAACTGCTCTGCATACTCTGTTCACTGAAATTGTGGCACCTGTGCGTGTACACCTGTCAAACCTGCAATCTCTGTTTACCTCTGTCAGACCCACATTTTCTCTCTCTGTGCATATAAAATGCATACAGCAAATTTGTATTCAATACAACTGTCGATCTGGGCAATTTCAATACTCTATTTTCTGGGCTGGCAATTTAATTCAAGAAGTGCGGAAGCTGCCTTTGGAATATAAACTTCGATTCATTATAATATATGCGTTTGCCAATGGTTTAAAACCAACACCAAAACTTCACATGTGGAAGCTTTTCATTAATTAGGTCGGTGGTTAAAACCATATGAGAAAAACCATAGTGTATCTCAATAATCCTTGCCTTGAATACATGATTATGCAGTCATATGTATAGTATCGGGCCCCACAATCTATTCACCGTGTATCAAACATTCACCAAGAACTTTGTCATAACCCAATATAATTGCACCTTTTATTATACTTCATCTCAATGATAATATATTAATATATATTGCCTCCTTTGTCAAACACTATAACAAAAGCCTTTGGAATTACCCAAGTGAATCAGATATAATCGTTTTCGGGCCCACTGCACTTTATTAAACCCCAGGTAACCATATATCTCGATACACATAAAAGTCTGGCCCACAACATATTTCAACTCTATAAGGTTTGAACATCATATAGTGAAACACAGTTGTAAACTTTCGAATATGTGTTCGCACCCGCATATCATAACATTCGGGCCCACATCATATCTCAACATACATCAATATATCTTACGCCCTCTATTCAAATGTCAAGAGTTATTATAAACAAAAACTTTGGCTTTGGATTTATATCCCAACACAAATAATCCCGACTTCACATAACAGTGCCTCCTCAATCAACGGCTATGGTCTTATCGCGTTCCCCTCTGACAGATCAACGGTGGTTGCACAGTTGAATCGCACGAGCTTTAGTCCTCTGAACTTAAGCAATGAACTGGGGCCCAGTGGTTAACCTCCCGTTCACATCTGACGGTTGAGGTGTTGTCGGATCAGCATCGATGATCCAACGATCCCAAACAAATATCGCGTTAATTTATTGCACGAGGGTTAATTCCCCAACATCGCGCGATATCAATGGTTTTCGTAAACCACTTATGGCCACATGTTGACTAAAGACATATATCGCGTTATTTTTTACAATTCTTCTTACCACTTTTAAAAGACATGATATTGTCGGTTTTGTGGCTTGAACCCACGTTCACTGTTCATTGGCTCATGGTTCCGTTTAGCACATGGTTCCACTTCCATCTTTCGTTACACGAATCCCACCTTCGCTCTTGTTTACGGTTTCATTCCAATTCGTTTCTCCATGAAAGCGTAACTCTGTTTTAATTATTCTACCGTGCCAACCAAGTTCACAGAGCTATCATTCGGCTTAACACTCAACAGGATCAGTTCTCCACTGGTCTATTTTCCTCAATGACACATGGGCTCAACGACAGTTTTAATTCCATTTGATTACACACAGAATTGCTGTAATTCAGGACTCTCGAAAGGATTAAATCCTCCTTCACACATATAGTGGACACACGCATTCAAAGCACTGTCAGTATCCTACTCAAGTGCCTATTAAAGCTTAAGACGCAGGGTCGACATATTTAACATCGATTCAGTGCAGGACAAGTGTGACAAATCTCTGCTACCGTTTCTCTGTTTCTCTGCATTCTCAGTATTCTCTGTATTCTACAGCCTGGGCTGCTTCTTGAAATGGCCCTGCTTTGCAGCTGCTCGACCCTCTGCATCCTCTTTTTGCCTTTCTTCATCTACTGTTCTCCTTGTCGACATTTCCAACTGACTTCTGGTTCTTTTACCTCTTTTTGCCTTTTGCTTCTATGCTGCTCTCTTTGTCTCTCTCTTTTTGCTACCCCTACTCCTCTGTTATTTTGCTTCTCTCTTTGCCATCGATGACAACATTTCCAACATGTCCTTCCAAATGATGCTCAAGCCTTCCTTTTATAATCTTCTCGTTGACAAATCAACAGCCCAGATTAGATGTCTAATCGATGGCTAAGATTAAAACATGACTTGATCTTCGTTCTCTAGAAGATTCACACTTTGTTTTATTAATACACTTTAATTATTTAATTTCCCTAAGTTTAGACTTAGGTTCCCCAATAAAATAAATAATTATTTTAATTAAACATGAACCGAGTGGAATTTCCCATGGTTTTAAAAAACGGCAGGACCGACTCGGAATCGGCGGAGTTGACTGAGCCATACCCCCGACCGGTCTGACTCGGCCAAAAAAATGGTCCGACAGCCAGTTCGTGACCGAGCCGGCCGAGCCGTACACCGACTTGGCCGGCTCGGTTACAAACCAGTCAGCTCAGCCAAGCCCAAGCTAAACTGGCCGAGCAGTGCCAAGCCGGCCGCAAGCCCCTCAAAAGCAAAAAAACGGACTTGAAATCAGATTTTTCCTACTGTTAGGGTTTTGTACATGTCTCCAACCCCTCCCCATCCTATTTAAGCTACCCAATCCCTCTCAATACCTCACATCTATCTCATTGAATTTTAGTGAGCATTTGTGAGGAATTTGTGAAGAGTTGTGGAGTTGGTTTTGGAGCAGCTTTGAGGAGTCTTTTGGGCAAGCTTTGGAGCAGCAGTGAGGAGATTATTGGGCAAGCTTTGGAGCAGCATTGAGGAGTTGGTTTGTTGGAGGCCAGAGCCTAGAGGTACTTTTTTTTCTCTTCTAAAATCTGCCAAGTTTGCTTGTTTTATTTTTTTGCAAATCTGAAAATGGTAAACATAGTTTTTGGTGAAAGAAATGAACATAGAATGAATAGTCTTTTTTTGTTTTCATTTTCAGATTTAAACATTTTCTTTCCAAGTCAAAAACTCAGTCCAAAATGGCCCCCTAGAATGAAAGATGTTGCTTGGGCATATGCTGAAATGATTGGTGATCAAATGCATTGCAAATTTTGTAAGAGAAAAATTAAGGGGGGTGGAGGGGGCATTCATAGATTGGCTGGTCTAAGAGGCCAAAATACTCCATGTGAAGCAGAAAACATTGGGGAAATTAGGAAGGAGTTGAAAGAGAAATTTCAGAGGTTTGAGGAACACAAAGTTAGGCAAAAAGAAATAGAGGTTGAAATTGGGAGGAAGAGAAATATACAATACATGATGGTTTCCATCCCAAATTTTGATTATGAGGGTTCTTCATCTATCCCTTGCACTAATGCATCAAACCCCTTTCGCTATGTTCCTCCCTCTATGGAGTCTATTTCTGAAAAGGGTAAGGGTGCAATGAGAAATAGGGGTACTATCAAAAGTTTTTTCATGCCCTCTTCTCCCTCTGATAGTGCACATGGTCCTAGACCTCCAAGTAGAGGTCAAGTGCAGCCCACTTTAGATGGTCATTGGAAAAAAGAATTGAGAGATGTTGCTTGTGATTACATTGCTATATGGTGGTATGATGTTGATATTCCCTTCAATGTTACTCGTTCACCATATTATGAACCTATGTTTGATGCCATCTATGCTACTGGAAAGGGCTTGAAAGGCCCTACTATGCATGAGTTAATAGGATCTCTTTTGCAAAAAGAGATTGTGTCCATTGATGATTATTTGAAAGAGTTCAAAAACTCATGGGCACATACAAGATGTACCATCATGTCAAATAGATGGAATGATCAGAGGAACCGTACCAACATAAACTTTCTTGTCTTTTGCCCATGGGGAACCATGTTTCTAAGATCAGTTGATGCATCTGAAAGGGTGAAAGATGGACACTTGTTGTTTCAGCTTTTGGATGGGTTGTTGAAGAGGTGGGGGTGGCAAATGTTGTTCAAATCATCACACATAATGTCTCTAACTATGTTCTTGTTGGTAAATTGTTAGAGGAAAAACACCCAACCATCTTTTGGACCCCATGTGCTGCACATTACATAGACCTCATGCTTGAGGATATTGACAAAATAGACTGGATCAAGAACACTATAGAGCATGCCAAAAGCATCACAAAATATGTTTACAATCACTCATGGATTCTGAATCTGATGAGAAAACACACAAGGGGCAAAGAAATTATTAGGCCTACCATCACTAGATTTGCAACACATTTTTTGACATTGCAATCTATGCTTGCCCAACATAGAAACTTGCAAAAGTTGTTTTCTAGTGATGAATGGAATGAATGTCAGTGGACTCGCAAACAGGATGGAAAATATGTGAAAAGGAAAGTTAATGAAGAAATATTTTGGGAAAAGGCAACAGAGATTGTGAAACTTGCTGAGCCACTGGTTAAGGTGTTGCGCTTGGTGGATGGGGAAAGATTGGCTATGGGCTTCATTTATGAGGCTATGGATCAAGCAAAGGAGCAAATAAGGGCAACATACAAGGACAGAGTGGGTAAGTATGGTCCCATTTGGAAAATCATTGGTCAGAGATGGAACAATCAACTCCATCGCCCTATACATGCAGCAGGGTATTTTCTGAACCCAAGGTATCATTATAAAGCTCAGGAAGCAAGAGCTTTGACTGGGGAGGTTAGAGATGGATTGATTGACTGCATTGATCGCATGATCCCCACAGAGAGTGGCTAGTTGCAGATACACAATCAAATCACTATGTTCAGCGAAGCCACAGGTACCTTTA
Source organism: Pinus albicaulis (assembly GCA_034641835.2). NCBI lineage: Eukaryota > Viridiplantae > Streptophyta > Pinopsida > Pinales > Pinaceae > Pinus > Pinus albicaulis. The sequence continues at coordinate 344,385,961 of CM076570.1, read as the reverse complement.
GCAAGAACCTTGCAAGGATTGCAAGGGAATCAGATGAGCCAGGTAAACAAAGAATTTCAATTTTCAAATTCATATTTTATTATTTTGTATAATTGTTTATAATTTCAATTTCAAAGTTGGATATAATTTGTTGAGCTAACTGAAATTCATTTTTCGCAGCACAATGGTGGGAGGTATTTGGTAGCCATTGTCCTGAATTGCAGAGGTTTACAATCTGCATTTTGAGCCAAACTTGCAGTGCTTCTGGGTGTGAGCGCAATTGGTCTATCTTTGAGAGGATTCACACAAAGAAGAGAAACTGTTTGGAGCAAAAACGGTTAAATGATCTAGTGTATGTCCAGTGCAACCTCCGACAAAGTGCAACCAATTGCTGAACAAAAGACCTGATTCAGATCCCATTGTGTTGGAGGATATTGATCCAACATAAGATTGGGTAGTGGAGACTTGTCCACCAGAGTTTGACTTTGATGAGGATACTCGTGTGCGGATGGACTTCGATACACAAGTAGAGGCTCTGCTCAATGCAGATCCATTAGTAGCAAGCCCAGTCCCAAGCCCTCCAGTTGCAGACGCAGACACTTCCTCTAGTCAGCCACGACGGAGGCACATAACTCGTCTATCTCAGGGTGGTAGGGCTATAGTTCTGGTTGAGGATGTTGATTCATAGGAGGAGCAAGCGGTTTCCTCCGCTGGTTCAAAGTTTGAGGAAGAGGACATTGGCTTGTCAGATGTCTAGCAGTAGTGATTATTCATGTTTTGTTGTAGAGGCCATTTAGAGCCTCCTTGATTATGTTTTTTGTTTTGTTCTCTATATCATCATCATGTATTGGACAGTGCATTGGGTGCATTTTTTATATAATGGATATATTCATGAGCCTACTTTGATCATATGTTGTCTTTTGTCTATATTGTAATGCTTTGTGTTTGGAAACATGAATGAAAATCTTTAAAATTATGGCTTTTTTACAAAAAAAAAAATATTTAATGTATTTTTTACAAAAACCGAGTCATTGAAACTGAACCGGCCGAATCGATACCGAGTCGGAGTCGGAGTCGGAGTCGAAGCCAACCCTCGGCCGAATCAGAACCCGAGTCCGATTTTTAAAACACTGGAATTTCCACAAACGGTTTCTAGGTTCTTTGGAATACAGTGTCTAAGCCTCCACACCAAATTTGAGACTTAAAGCACTATCTGATGCTACAAAAATCAACACAACTTCTCCAACTTTCATTCAATTTGATAAATTTGAGTTTGGAGAAAGGTTAAAACACATGACCTCGCAGTTCTCTTGCGGTTAAGTCCTTGTAGGAAGGCACGAGGATTGATAAGGACGCTAGGTGGGTATCGTTAATGATGGACTAAGCACCTCCTCGATCTATCCTTCTTGCAAGCCACTCCAGTCCTTACCAAGTTTTGGGAAATTTAGGATAAGCTTCACCATAGATTAGGCATATAACTTAAAATCAACCAAGATTCTTGCATCACACATAGTCTAATCTTGCATTCATTCATCTAACATTGCTTCATCTTACATTTGTTGATTTGTGAGCATCTCATCTTACTTGCAATTTTGTATTGTATTTCTCTTGTACTTGTCTATTGAATTACTTGCTCATTGGCCTATAATATTGTTCTATCTTTTCTAAGCATCTCTTTAAAGTACAAATTTTATTTATCTTGCAAGTTCTATCTTATTGCTCATATTTCAATATTGGTGCTATCTCTTGTACTAACCTTGTCTTGCAACATTGCTATCCTTTAACTTGGAATAATTTTCATTTGCAAGTATTATATCTTTATTTGAGCATTGTTTACAAGGCATTGGTCTCTCATCATTTTATCTCCTTAGATGCCATATTGATCTAATCGAATCTATCAGATTAACATTGCTCATTAATATTCATAATTGCTAATTAATCTTTAATTCAAGCTACATTGAAAGGTAATTTCCTTTCCCTTCATCTCCTAAAACTTGTTATCTCAACAAGTTTTCCTTTCATAACCACCTTTAGAGACTCCCCCCCTTAGCTTGCCTAGGAGAGAGCTTAAAAGGAGAGAGTTGGGAATAGGTGACAACCCCTTCTCTGAGCGTTGCGCCTTAAAGACTATACCTTGTGGGGTTGAAAACATTTCCCACACTTAGGTGTACACCTTAGGTGACAACAAGTCCAGAGAGATTTTCGATCTAGTCCACTATGATGTGTGTGGACCTATGCCAATGAAATCTCTTGGAGGTGCTCTATACTATGTATCATTTATCAATCACTTCTCTCGCAAGACTTGGATCTATCTCATGAAGTCAAGAGATGAAGTTTTCATAATGTTCCAAGAATTCAAAGTTGAAGTAGAGAACCAGACAAGGAAGAAAATCAAGATCATGAGATCAGATAATGGAGAAGAGTACACCTCCAAGGAACTCATTACCTTCTGTAAGGAAGTTGGGATTAAGAGGGAGCTGATAGTTCCCTATAATCCTCAACATAATGGAGACGCTGAAAGAAAGAACAGATCTATTGAAGAATCTATGAAGGAAATGATACATGATCAAGATGTACCAATGTTCTTGTGGGGAGAAGCAACCAAGACAGTGGTTTACATTTTGAATAGAAATCCTCATCGAATTCTAGAAGACAAGACCCCTAAAGAAGCGTTCACTGGTCAGAAACCATAGGTTGATCATATGAGAATCTTTGGTTGTCCAGTGTTCATACATGTACCCAAGGATAAGAGAAATAAGTTTGAGCCTTCTGGAAAGAAGGGGATATTTGTTGGGTACAATGAGTCATAAAAAAACTACAAAATCTATATTCTAGTGCAGAGACAGGTTGAAGCAAGCAAGGATGTGACTTTTGATGAAGATGTCGCAGGTTAGAAATCCAAAGAAGAGCACTCGGACACTGAAGATGAAGAAAAGAAGCATGTGGCTCCCAAAGAAGAGGTTACATGCCCTTCCACATCCTCTAGTCATCCTGAGAATCATGAAGAAATGTTAGAGAGACCATGTGAACCAATGGATCCTGCGGTTGTTCTAGAAAATAGAAAAAGACCAGCTTGGCTCAAATCTACTTTGCAAGATGCAGAAGGACATGCGGCTCCATGAGGCACCTTCAGGGAATCTAAGAGACCTAAGAGGTATTCTAGTTATGCAGCCTCAATGACTAAGTTGATCGATTGCGAACCTTCCAACTTTGTAGAAGCAGCCACCCAACAAGTGTAGAAAGATGCAATGATGGCAGAATACCGATTTATTATGAAGCCTTCCAACTTTGAAGAAGCAGCCACCCAACAAGTGTAAAAGGATGCAATGATGGAATAATATCAATTTATTATGAAGAATGATATATGGGAAATTGTTCCAAGACCTCAAGGAAAGTTTGTGGTAACCTCAAAACGGATATATAAGATCAAGCATGCAGCTGATGGGAGCATTGACAAATACAAGGCAAGATTAGTGACAAGAGGGGTCTCTCAGAAAGAGGGAGAAGATTATGATGAAGTCTTTGCACCAATTGCAAGGTACACCACGATTAGATCTCTTATTTCTCTTGCTTCATTTCTGGTATGGAAGTTAAATTAGATGGATGTGAAGGTCGCTTTCATCAATAATGTGATTAAGGAAGAGATGTACCAAGAAAAACCTCAAGGTTTTGAGGTACAGATAGAGAATCTCACATATGCAAGATTGAAGAAGGCCTTGTATGGACTCAAGCATGCTTCGAGAACTTGATATTATAGAATTCATGGATCTCTTATGAGACTTGGTTTCTCTAAGAATGTTGTTGATCCAAATCTTTATATCAAGGTTGTGAAAGGAGAATCAATGATGCTACCACTATATCTTGATTCTTTGTTCCTGACAGGTGTAGAGCATCTTATTGTTACGTATAAGAGGGAGATTGCCTCTAAGTTTGACATGAAGGATCTTGGCTTGATGCATTACTATTTGGGACTGGAAGTCTAGCAGAAACCTGGTGAAATCCTTCTTGGGCAAGGAAAATATGTCATTAAGATCCTTCAGAAGTTTGGCATGATGGAATGCAAGTCTATGGCAACTCCTACGGTAACGAATCTAAGAAAGCTAAGGGATTCTAAGTCTGATCTAGTAGATCCATCCATGTATCGAAATTTGATTGGATCGTTGATGTATATGGTGAATACCAGGCCAAACATTTGCTTTGCAGTGAATACCTTCAGTCAATTCCGAATGGAACCGAGACATGACCAATGGATTACAGCAAAGCATATATTAAGGTACTTGCAAGGTACTGTTGACTATTGTTTAAGATAGGCTTTGAGTGGTGAGATACAGCTGTGGGGATATACAGATTCTAACTGGGCAGGGAGTGTGGATGACAGGAAGAGTACATATGGTGTATGTTTTAGTTTGGGCTCTACTATGATATCCTAGATGAGTAGGAAGCAGACATCTTTCGCACTCAATATTGTGATATAAGAGTATATTGCAGCTTGTTTGGCATGTTGTGAGGGAGTATGGCTTCGTAAGCTACTCTCTGGATTGTTCGAGCAAATGATTGAACTGACTGTGTTGTTCTATGACAATCAAAGTCGTGTGAAGCTGATAAAAAATCCAGTGTTTCATGATAAGTCATAGCATATTGATATTAAGTACCACTTTTTTCGTGATATGGTGCAGAAGGGAGCAATGAGGCTCTAGTATATCTCCATTGATGAACAGACAGCTGACATTCTCAGAAAGCCTTTGTCTCAAATGAAATTTGTATACTTCAGAGACAAGCTTGGACTTGTGGAGAACCCCTCTATTAGTGAGAGGGAGCATTGATGTGACATCGACAGGGGCATGGCTCGGATTGTTGGTGAGAACAGGAGCATGGCCCAGACTGTGATGGGTGGACAACAGGGGCATGGCTCGACCTACTGGTGACAAAAGGAACATAGCCTAGACTGTTGGAGAGATAGCATGAGGGGCAGACATTCTTGAGACAAATGGTCCTTGAGAATCGTACACTCAATGGAAGAATGCCTTTTCAGCATCATGGCCTAGAGTGAGGCCTTTGGATATGGGACATGGGTTTCCTTAAGGTTTGATCATGAGTGATGGAAACCCTGAACTAGTCAGAGTACGAGGTGCCTATCGGATCATGGTGACTAGCGGTGAGTACTATTGACCACATTTTGTCAACAGTCCAAGAAAGCAGAGTACAAAGAAGTGGAGAAAATTTTTCGAAAATCAAAGTCATCAGTTGCCATCATTCATCATTGTAAACCCAGTTTATGCAAAGCTTATTGTAAATGATGCTAGTATGACCATTTAATTATGTAACAACACCTAGGTAAGCCTCTGATTTTGGCAAAGGATTTCATCCTAGGAAGTTTTTTAACCTCCCCGAATTATGTGTGTTTGTAAACATGCATAATCGATAGAGTTTTTCTTCCAGCTATAACCCCAAAGCTAGGGTGGAATTATTTGACAAGGTCTTAGGTGAGTCCTAGTGTGTGTCAAATCTATTGTAAAAGTGGGTTCAGTAATAATTCTAGTGCATAATCCCTCGTAATCAGAACACTATGGGTAAAATATTTTATTATAAGCACACTTGGTTTCATACTAGATCATATTGTGTCGCAAAATTCGGTAATATCTTGAGGGTTTATGTCTAAAGTTGTTTTCCCCTTCTAAGGGTTGATATTGTAATTATTTTGATGTAAAAATATTTTAGTGCATGGTCCCTCGCAATCAGAAACCATGGCTAAAATATTTGAGGGTGGAAAAATTATTAATCCCCTCTAGAGTCAATTAATTAATTTGTTTGGCTAAAATTAAATAAAAATCTTACGCCAGAAAATTAATTAATTTTGAGTCAAAAAATAATTAAAGAGAAAATATTTTTTCTCCAAGTGGAAAACAATCAAAAATTCGTGGGTCAAAAAGAAGTCAAATTTTGAAAGTCCTCCACCAAGGGAAAAATGGATTTTTTAAGAAAATTGGAGCCCTTTGACCTTGGTGGTTAAGCCAAAGTCCATTTTTTGAGGAAATTAATCCAAAATATTAATTTTGGGATTAACAAAAAATGGTTTTTAAGAGAAATTCGAACTTATCCTCAAAAATAAAAATTCGACAGTGGACATTAAAAGAAGATCAAGTTATTTTTCGACGGTCGAGATTATTTTGACAAGGATCATGTTGAAATATGTAACTAGGTTCCGTCTTCATAATGACAAATGTAATCATGATTTTATGTAATGAGAAAAATAAATTTGTTATTGTTGTTCTTGAGACATGGGTTTCATGCTCAAGAGGAAATTATTTTATAGGTCAAGCTCCCATTGAGAGCTTTTAGGGCTTATAAGTCACTGTCATGTATGAAAGACACACTTGGGCATGTTACATATTGTAAGAAGAAATTATTTGAGTCAAATTCCAGTCAAAGAACCCTCCAAGACCAATTCATGGTGCAATATACAAGTCGGCCTACACTCATGATTAAGTTGACCTAAAAGGAACAATTCGACCCAATGATAAGCCTATATAAAGGAGACCATGACCTCACTTGGATTACACACTTCACGCACTCAAGTTCGATCACAAGGGCAAGAAGAAGTGTGAGGAAGAGAAAGATGAAGGAAGGAGAAAGAGTCGAGTTATTTTGGATTGGTTTTGGGCTACTTCTCTACACACGTGCGAAAGAGTTAGGGCACATATTGCAGCAGTGAAGTTAGGTCGAGTTGCAAAAGTGAAGTTAGGTCATCAAGAAGGGCTATTTTGGAAGTCGAATTCTCTCAGAGAGAGAATCTACCTAAGCGAAGGAGAAAGGAACAAGATCACACCATCATCTCTCACACATGCAAGGGTTAGAGTTTCGCAAAAGATTTTTTCGGCAGGTCGAAGTTGCAGAAGAATCTCCTGGGAGGTCAAAATTGAAGAAGAAGCAGTTGGAACTCTGAATTGCAAAAAGAAGTTGGCAGCAAGATTTGGCTTGGTCTTGGAGGGTCTTGGTCAAGGGTCTAGGTCTTGGAATTTGTCAATTGAAAATTCTATAAGAAGAATTCTTGTGGGTTTTCCTCTCACGATTGGAGAGGTTTTAGCCCTAGTTGATTGCCTATATTTCGTGTCCTTTGTGTTATTGTTATTTATGGTTTGGTAGTTGTTTGATGAAGAAAAAAACTAATATAAACAAGTAAGAGAAGAATCCAACTAAGTAAAATACATCACAAATAGTTATCAAAGTAAAAAAATCATCTACACTTGCTACCCCTAGATTTCTCAACAGATCAAGCCAACTAGTAGTTATTTTCCACTTAGAGGGGTTTTCTCTATATAAAGAAGCTATTGAGCTTTTATTTCCCATCTGATCTTTGGGTGGAGTAATTTTCTATTTGATGTATTGAGTTGTTGCTCTGCTGGAATTATTTTTCTCATAATAGAAAGACTTTGGGGTTTCAGTTCATGGTGTTCTTCTATCTATTGATTTGTGGTATATGCTAGTTTATGTGTTTATACTCTATAATGTGTTGAATATTACAAATTGTTATTTCATTTGTCGGTGACAAGAACATTCTATTGGTACGAGTTATATTAAGTGATTTGATTCACTATATGATCTAACAGTTTATTTTAAGATTGAATAGAGATTTGCAGACACCCTAACCTTGGGCTCCAAGTTCACAAATTGTGGGGAAGGGTCGACTGTGTTTGAGCTTCAGGCTTTCATTGTGACGAATTATTTTGCAGGAGGGTTTTGGCTGGTTATATTTTTCCAAATTATTCATCCATGAAATTTATTTTAAAAAATCTCAAAAAAATCATTTGATCCTAGGCTACAAAGATGTAATCTGTTAATGAGAGCTAATAATTTTATTTCATAAATATTGTAGATATTTGTGAATTATTCTAACCCTTGTATTTTAGAATTTGAATTTTTTATTTTGTAGCACTTGGGGTTTTGGGATTTTTTGAATATTTTGTAAATATTGGGGTTTTGGGAATTCTTTCTATTCATTCTTGCAGGTGAATCTTCGAGCCTTCAAGGAAATTGATTTTTTTGTGGAGGATTTAGCCCTAAGGCTAGGGCTTGAAGGGTTTATCTCATCCAAGTGTGACGTATAGCCTTATTGTGCAAATTTAATGGGGTTTTGTGGCAGATCTAGGCCTAGGAAGGCAAGATCTAACCTCTAGCCCTCATTCAAGCTCAACGTTCAACCAAGAAAGGAAGACACTCGTACTACAAGGTAAAAAATTTGGCGTTTTGTGGTGATATCAAGGTTACTTGGGAGCGGGAGCGGGAGCGGGAGCGACAGCGCCATTTTCAAAAGCTCACGGTCCGAAGCGTTTCGGGGAGTGTTTTTTTTTAAATATATATATATATTTTATATTTTGATGCATATATGTCAACAAAAGCATGTAGAATGATGAATTAGACATAAAAAAACATAAAAACATAGATTGAATCATATAACATCAATCATCTAGAAGTTATAATCTTCATCAACCATGCCCACAAGTTGGAAACATACAACATATTGACTCTTGAGTCTCGCGAATCATCAATCTGAAGATTTCAAGCTTTCAAAATTCAATATATAACATTTATCATCATTGATTTCAAATTTCAATATATAACATTTATCATCATTGATATATATCATTATTTATTTATCATCATTGATTCATTGATTTCAAAATTCAATATATAACATTTATTATCATTGATATATAACATTTATCATCATTGATTCATTGATTTCAAATTTCAATATATAACATTTATCATCATTGATATATATCATTTATCATCATTGATTCATTAATTTCAAAATTCAATATATAACATTTATCATCATTGATATATAACATTTATCATCATTGATTCATTGATCACCATATAACTTTCATGAAGCATCATATTCATAATTCATAATGACTTATAAACTTATAAATGCCAACTTCAAAGTTTCACCTTTCAAATTCAAACTTCAAACTTAAATTGTCATTAAATATGAAAGAGTCAAGTTTCAACCGTTCAACAGTTATAAAAGATAAAAACTACTAGAAAATAGAAAAGACTAGTAAACAACAAATCTATTTTATCTATTGGCTGGCCCCTTGCCACGCCCACGAGAAATGTCTAATTTGTGAGAACCACGAGGCAATGGTGGTCTTCTAGTACTCTCAGGAGTACCACGTCCACGACCATGACTAGAAGGCGTAGGGCAACGTGAGGATGTAGGTGGAGGCTGAATCTGCAAAGGAACAATAGTTGGATATCGAGCATTGGCACTGGCACTCGCACTACTACTGGATGGTGGGACTGGCCCTGTGTGTGGTGGTGCTGCTAATGCTTCATCATCATCCCTCAAAAGTTCTGCTTCCAATTCTTCCATATATATAGTGCCATCCTCCAAATTATCATCCTCTGGGTTGTTGTCCCGAACTTTATATGATTGATCCTCATATGCCCGATCACAGTAATGACTCAACAACCTCAAGTTGTAATGCACATAAACCAAGCTTTCAGCTCGATTTTCATTCAACCTGTTTCTTCTCACATTATGTGTGAAGCTGTAGGTGCTCCAACACCTCTCTGCAGAAGAAGTATTCACAACTTGTGAGAGAACTTTTTTTGCCAACTTTGGCAAAAGTCCCATGCCACCATATGCTTCCCACCATGTGAGAGCATCAAATCTGTCTTTGTCTTCCATTGCATGGAAAGAACCAAAGTTACCAATGCAACTGAAGTATCTGCCTAATTCAAGGCGCAAAGCAGCACACTCCTCCCTGTCGGGGACCAACTTGTCTAATGCCTTCATGTATCCCTGTTGTACCTTTGGATCTGTGTGAGGTTTGATCCTAACCCCACCTCCAAGTGCAGGTTGGCCCAACCAAAATGGAGAGTAGTATTTTGGCATAAGGATATATGCCAAGGCATTTAGTGGAACATTCAGTTTATTCCACCATGCACACACACAGTCGTGAATCATTGCATACAAGTTGGGATCATTATCCTTAACAACATCTTTTATTTCGCCCAACATGCTATCCATCTACTTATAACCTCCCCAATCACTAGTTTATCTGTATCTGAAAAATGAATCATGTGATAAATGGGCTTGGTGAAATTCAAAATTTCCCTCACACGTGCCCAAAACAAAGGGTCAAGGGCGGTCTCCTCCACATGTTCAAAACCTTCCCTGTCAACTATTGTCGCTGCCCTGTCCTTTAACACCTGTCAGTGTGAGTTTGATACCATTGCAGCCAATGACTCTCTTACCTTCAAAAGGTGCCTGAAGGTGAGGTAATAACTAGCAACTCTAGTCTTTGCTATCTTCAACAACTCCAATTTGGAGTGAGTATAGAAAAGCCCATGGGTATTGCTATGATCTGTAATAAATTTTATCATTTTTTTACCTCTCTTGTACAAATCACCAAGCCATTTGAATTGAGGTTGTTTGTTTTTAATGATATCATGCATCAAAAGGCTCATTGTGTGAACCAAACACCCAGACCAAAATATGTTGGGGTATTTATCCTCAATAATTGCTCCTGTTGCCTTACAGTTAGCAACATTATCAGTGATAATTGGATGACATTGTATGGCCCAGTATTTTCAATTATTTCAAGTAATGGTTCTGCAATGTTAATGTCGGTCTTGAATTTGTCTGAATAATCATATGCTGAAAGGAATATTGCACCACTAACCAACACAGCCAGAACACTTATCAATGGCTTTCCTTTTACATTGGTCCATCCATCAGATACAATGGACACCCCATGCTCATTCCAAGAATTTGTCATTCTAGCCAAAGAATTGTTTATTTTAGCTCTTTCATGATCAAGTCCCACGGTTCTGGCCTTGTCATGACTCATACCCAAGGCTCCTGTATCCTTTGGGGGCATCATTAATGGCAGAAACCATTTCATGCCAATAAGGTGATCGAAGAACATTGAATGGCACCCCACATGCATATAGAAACCGGAAAATTTTTGAATCCACATCATTCCTACACCCTTCGTCAAGGAAATCGGATATGGTTCCACGCCTTAAGGAGGTGTTTGGTCCAGGTGTGCCTCCATATCCACTGCCATGGGTGGAAGTTGATGGACTTCTTTGTCCATGATGTGATGGACCTGATGGTGTATAAGAATCAATGAAACCCCTAGATCTTTTAGATCTCTGTAGGGCAGCTTCCTCTTCCTTTCTATATCTCTCTCTGTGTTGCTGGCACACTGACACAAATTTTGATTCCTAGATTTTTGTCTACATCCCCTGGCATTTTCCCACAAAGGTGCCTTCTGACATGGGTGTATGAACCTGTGTATTCTTTATTGCAATGGGGGCAAAAAAATTTAGTGGTTCCACCACCTTTCCCTCCTTCCTGCCTTTGAACATATTTCCACAAAGGTGTTTGACTTTGGTCTTGTCTAGTTGGGGTATTTGTGGCCTCATGTTCTCCACTCTCCCCTTCCTCCTCAGCATACTCCTCCTCCTCTTCAGGATTTTCATCAAATCCACTATAGCCCACTTCTTCATCCTCCTCTTCTCTAATGGGCCTCTTTCTTCTACTCTCCAACACCATTATTACAAAGAAAGAAACCAACATGAAGAAAATCCCTAGCCATATAGCCATGATGTTTCAAGTTTCAAGTTTCAAGTTTCTAGCCTGCAAAAAAAATGAAGGAATGCCAAATAGGAATGGGAAATGCAACATAGGAAAAAAAACAATGCAATTTTTCACTTTTCAACACACTAGAATGCAACATTGAGAAAAAAAATCAGGTTTTCATTTTTGAACAATTTAAAAACAATTCCTAGAAAATAAAAAACTAGATTAGAAGACCTACCTCTTTCTTGCAATCCTCCTCTTGCTTGCAAACTTGCTCTCTCCTTGGCACTTCCGCTCTCCAACTCTCCAAATTGCTCTGCTCCTCTTGCTCCTCTTGCTCTCCAAATCGCTCTCCTCTTGCTCCTCTTTGCTCTCTCACTCTCAGCTAAAACGATAAAAACAAAATGAGGGGGGTGGGCTTTATATTTACCCAACCCCCCTCCCTCCTTTCCAAAAAAAATCAAAATTTGACGCCAATTTTTTTTCTACGCGCCAGGGAGCATTTTTCATGTCAGGGAGCATTCGGGAGCGAACGCTCCCCGATCGCTTCCCGCATTAAAAAAACACTCCCGAAGTGTTTTTTTAATGGGGGAAGCGCTCAGGGAGCGTTCGCTCCCGAGTGTTCCCTGAAATGCTCCCGAAAAGACAGGGAGCGTTTTTCAGGCTCGAAAGCGCGCTCCCAAAAAGCTCCCGAATGGAGCGCGTTTTGGGAGCGGGATCGGGAGGGGGAGAAGCTTCCCCGCAACCCTGGGTGATATTTTGGATATTTTGACTGATTGCAAGGGTCCAATATTTTTTAAGGCCTCCAAGGCCTAGCCACTCCTCTTTCCAGCTTTGTCGTGGCCTCCTTTGCCCTCTTCACTGAGTCGCTAGCCTTTTTTTAGGCCTACCATGAGCCCTAGAGGCTTTCCTGCCCTAACCGTAGGCCTATAGGCCTTTTCTCCCTCATCCTTAGCCTATCTAAGCCTTGAAACCCTCATCATTTCCCTTCCTTGGGCCTTTTCCCTTCATCAACCCTTCTCTAGTCCTCTTTCAGTCATTGATTAGAGTCTATATTAGTTTGTTGCTCCTAACATTTTGTTTTGCAGGCATCTCAAGTGTTTTTGGGGAACTAACCTTGTGTTTACAGGTAGGCACTTTCATTGGAAGACTCGTCATTCATTTACAAGGCCATTAGGCGTAGTGGTTTGCCCTCTAACCCTTCATTCTCATCACTGTTTTCATATACATTTCCGAATCATATTGTTGACAGTGGTATCTTTAAGGCCTAAACACATCTAAAATAGTCATAAATTAATTAATCTTTCACTTAAGGCTATAAACATTTATCTTGTGGTTCACTGGTTGCTTATAAGTGAAATTTTGGAAGACTCTGATGAAAATTCAAGTCTGATATAATCACCTACAGCAGTGACAAAAATACATGACAGTGGCATTATAAGTAAATTGCAATCATCTCTCTTCATTGGCATATCATTTGCATTGATTGGGCTTGCATTTGCTTGGCATATCTTGTCATTTTTTAGTACTGTCGTATTAATCTAGGGTCTGATATATGCATCATAAGGTCTGATCATAAGTATAACAGTGGTGGAAAAACTAATCAACCACATAGGCATCATATGGTCTGATCATAAGTATAACAGTGGTGGAAAAAATAATCAACCATCATCCCATCTCATTGGTAAGGTATTTGCATCATTGGGCTATTTCATTTTCTTGGTGTATCATGTGTTTACAAGGGTGTGTCGTGATCATCTCTTGGCTTCCATTTCTTGCATCCATTGCACTTTTGCATAAGCATTCACTGTTTGCATCCTCATCTAACTAAGAACATACGTGCTCTAAAGGATAACTTGCATTATTGGACAAATGGAAAATTGTTGGATAAGATAAGATTGTTGCCCTCATTAATTGCCATTTCAAGCATTTTTCATGTATCATTAATTAACAAATTGATAAATGTGTTGCTCTCTTTCAGTAACATTGAAAAGTATTGATACATTGGTTGCCTAAAAGATAGCTAAGATTGTTGTGACATTGTTTCTAAAGGAATACTTCTAGTTTGTCACTGCTATCATTGGCTATTGGATAAGTGGTTATCTTGCTTTTCATTGTCATGAGTGGAATAAGCATTTCTTGTGAATTTACTTTCGTAGCAAGTGTACTAACATTGTGTTTTGCAAGAGAGCATCATATCTACATTCATAATCTTGCAAATCAACTTACTCTTAAAGCAACTAATTGTTTGTCATATTGTGATAAGAGTAATTTTGGCATCTAAGTAATCTCAGGATTTCAGGAAATTGCTAATTGTATTCACTCACTAGCATTGTTGAAAGAAGCATTGGACTTGTGTATTTATTGTCATTTCATGAGCAATTGTCCATTATGATATTGGTAATCTTGATAACATTTTCTGGCGCCATCTATTTGGTTCGTTGAGCAATTTCTTTTGGTGAAGATTGTCACTATAATTTGTTAAGTATTTCGCTTCATTGCTCTAAATTGAATCTACTTAAAACATTTGACAACTTCACCTAAAGATAATCACTCATCTTGCACGAGCATTTTAGGATTAGTCTTGCGTTAATTAACTTACCTCCAAGCATAAGCTTAGTTGAAAGACTCTAGGACCACCTTTTTCATCTAACTTGTGAAATCTAGACCTTTTCTTATGGTTAACACGGTGACGACCTTGCAGTTGTCAGAGCCACAGTGTCTGCAGCACCGGAGGCATCGAGTAGTTAGAATTCCAAGGAAGGTATCGTTGATATAGTCCTTGCTATCTTTCCTTGGGCTTCTCTCCACAACCTACACTAGAGACTTGTTACCGCACAAACTAGTAGGGGTCCTAGGAGGGGATCCTATAGAGAAACTACTGGATCAAGGGGAAACAATGGAGCGATAGCCCACTGTCACCTCAGCTAAAGCTCTCTGCTCTTTATGGACTTTCACCGATGGGAGGAGTCTCGGTATTATTGAGAATTAAGTAGGGCTAGGTTTAATTCAAATTCTCCTTTTGATAATTACATGTGAGCTTACTTCCCTTACTTATGTATTCTCTTCTTAGCTTATTATGTCTTTCATCAAGTCAATTACCAAAACACACGAGACACAAATATAGGTTCTTCAAGCCAGGGCCAAAACCTCTCACTCTTGGAGAGGAAAACCAACAAGAAATTCTTCTTATAGACTTTTAGTTGACAAAAACCATGACCATGACTTAGACCCTTGACCTATGTATGCCTCCAAGACCTTGTCACTGCTTCTTCAATGACTCCTTGAGCTGATCCTTCTTTCCTGCACCTTCCTGCACCGATCTGCACCTTTCAGCACCAAGACTAGAGATCTCGGTCTTTGCTTGTATTCTTCCTTCTCCGGCTATATGAGATCCTTGCTTGATATCAACACTGTGCCATAGACTGTCTTACCTTGAGCCTTCACTTTAACCTTGCTGACTTTGCACCCTTCGTCTTGATTCCTTCCAATGAACAGTCCACCCTATACTATGATGATAACATTCCTTGTACTGTTGAGCATATATCTTATACTTAACGTTGTCCTGTAACCACTTTAACACAACCATGTTCTAGTACTTAATGCAGTCCTATTTCACACTTGACACAGTCTTCCTTCTCCGCATTTGATCACAGTCCTATTTCCGCAATCAACACAGTCACTTGAACGCAGTCTTTACTTCGCACTTATTGCAGATAAGTGTGACCACAGTGATCTCATACTTGACCGAAGTTATATCTACAAATGAAACCGCAGATATAAACTCCCTTTCTCGCACTTCTCTCTTGTCCTGTAACTTGCACTAAATCACAGAGCACTTGTCTGAATTTCTATGTCATAATGAAATCCGCAGATTCCTTTAAAAAGTTGATCCTGTCTGTAAATAAGCCGACATGTACTTTAGTTATGGGGCCGACTTGAACAAGGATTATAGGCCGACATGTAGAGTGTATCTTCCAACATGATGAAGGTTGTCTTGAAGGTTGGTTTGAGCAGTAGTGCTAGCATCATACTTGAGCCATTTCTTCAAGGTTATATGACAAGGTCTTGAGGCATATTTCTTTGACTAGACTCTTCATATACATGACTCTTAATTGATACATTTATGACAAGATGACAAATCCCTAGAAGACATCAAGAAGAAGTCTTTTGACCTATAATAAAAACCTTGCTCATGAAACCCACGAAGCAATCATAACAAAAATACATTTTATTATCTGTCTTCTTCATTTCATAAATGCATAATTACATAGTCAATATGAAGACCGAACCTAGTTACACTTTCAAACACTCCCTCTTAACTAGGGAGGTATTCATAATGGTACATGATCACTTTTGTTGAAAACTGTAACTAAGTCGGTCTTCATATTGACTATGTAATTATGTATTTTATGTAAAGAAGATGACAAAGATAATAAAATGTATTTTGTACTTGCTTCATGGGTTTCATGAGCAAGAGTTTATTATAGATTAGATAGACTTCTTCTTGATGTCTATTAGGGTTTGTGGCTTCTAGAACAAATATAATTAAGTGTCATTCATATGAAGGATCGAGTCTAGAGAATGCTCCAAAACCTTGTGGAAGAATGGCTTGTAATTTCCCTCACCATCGCTGGAAGTCAAGCACTTATAATATGCTACAAGTCGGCCATTAAACTGTTGGATGAGTCGGCCTAAAAGTTATTATTATGGTCGGCTTCAAAAAAGGAAATATGTCTCTATATATATACCTATGCCTGCGGCTCTTTTATACAAGGTTGAACGATGACCTCTTCAATAACAAGTGCGGATAATGAATGATATGCAGTGCGGATAAAACATGATATGAAGTGCGGTCAACACATTGATCTCTGTAACATACAATGCGGATAATACAATGAATACAATGCAGATAAAACCTGATATGAAGTGCGTTCAATGGTGATCTATGAATCATACAGTGCGGATCATTCAAATAAAGAAATGTGGATAATACATACAGTGCGGATTATTCCAATGAAGAAATGTGGATATCTCTGTGGGATGACAATGAACTAAATGCGGACGCAGGAACAGAAGTAAGTACGGATATAAATGCAGATATATATATATATATATATATGCACAGTGTGGACATATACTAAGACTACAATGTGGACATACAAGAAGCATAAGTGTGTAGAAGGAACAAGGTACTGATCAAGTATTGCGGAACTCAGGAAAAGGTGCGGTCAAGTGCTGCGAACTAGGGCAACATTTGAATTCGTTCAAAGTGCAAGAAGAAAGATAAGTCCAGGCAGAACAGTAAACTAGGGCATCACCTGAATACAGTCAAGTACAGGAAGAAAGATTGCGGATAGTCAAGAGCGGTCAGCAAATTATTAAGGATAGTTTGAAGATCAAAGTCTTGGAAGCACATCTAGGTTAAGGGTCTTAGTCTGGGTCATGGTAGTTGTCATTTGAAGATTTATAATGAGAATTCTTTGCGGGTTTTCCTCTCCAAGAGGGAGAGATTTTTCCCTGGCTCTAGGAGCCTAACTTTCGTGTCTTGTGCTTTTGATAATTAACTTGATGAAAGATTAACTAAACTAAAAGAAGAGAAGACATCAGCATCACAAGTAAGGTCACAAGTAATTATCAAGATGAGAATTTGTATTAACCTACAGCCCTCCAAATTCTCAACATGGTATCAGAGCTAAGGTGTTGAACTCAAGGGCTGCTTGACAAAGAGACACTCCAGGAAGTTAAGATCAAAGTTTGGGTTGAAAGGTCAAATCAGGTTGCAAGGAAGACTTCAAAGGATTCAAGAACATCTATCTTAGAAGAAACTCTTGACTTCATCTTCAAACATCATCAAGGAAGCTGTTGAAGGAGAAAGTCACTCTCTCAAGCAAGTATCTATGACTTTATCTAAATCTATCAAAATGTCTTCTTTGAAAAGAAAGCAACAAACTAGTTAGGGTTTGAAACTTTTCTGCTTGGAAGACAGTACAATTAAGTCATGCCAAATACATGAAGGGAGAAATAAGAGCCCAAAGGATTTTTACAAAATCTATAAAAGACTCTCTCATCTCCGAGGTATCAAATCTAAAATCATCAAAAGAAATATTTGAGAAATGGTGGAGCTATTCTTTGTGAGTACTGCAGAGGAAGCTATCTCTCTGAGATCATCTGCAGGAAGTGTGAGAAGTAATGTCTGACACTGATATGACTAAAGTGGTGTTGGAAGCTCTACTAGATGAATGGAGAAACTTCACTTCAGGTTTATACGGGAAGAAAGAAGCCATACCATTCCACGATTTAGGGTCTCTATGTAAATAGAGGAAACAAGATTGAAAGTCAAAGGTGTTACAAGATCTAGGGAATCAAACCTTTGCAGCCATGTCAAGAAAGATTCGGTAAGTTTGGTCCTTGGAATAGTATGGAGAAAGCACGATGTAATGTGTATTATAATAGAAATTGTCCTTAATCTGAAAAAGGACAATAGAAATAGGGAAGAAGCCCATATCTCTATAAATGAGGAAAGAACCTGATGCAAAGAAATCTAAGAAAGAAGAAGCGAGGGATCTCCACTACGATTGAGATCATCTTCTCCTTTAGGTGATTTCTGTTGATTGTATGATAGGAAGCATTGTAGCATCCTGATTGAAGCATGGTAGGAGCTCCTGGTGAATTAGCTCCGGGAAAACCTCTCTGATAACATTACTAATGGAAAGTAGTCATCAAGAGCAAGGGTCATCATGGAAACAATTTTCTGGGATGTGATGACATATTGATGGACCAAGCCAAGGGAATGAAGCTCTTCATTCTTGATAAATTGCTACAGGATGACTCAAGGTATGAGGTATGTATATATTTATATGATGACATTGGATGCTGTGAAGTCATGTCATATGGTTGCAGGTAATGGACTTCTGTATTTAGAAGTATGATCTATGGAGGAGTATCTCTCGATGCACGGACAGATGAAATCAACATAATATGTCCTCATGAAATATGAGGTGGCTGTATATGAACGAGGAACTGGAAAATGTGTAAGTTCCTGGGAATGGAGAATGTGCAGAGAGGAAGAGATCATGAAATGCAACCATGTCAAGAGGCAATTATCATCCGGAGGCCAAGAATATGTGACTAGGAGATCTCCTGGAAAGATATGTAGACTCTGACGAAAGTCTGGTAAAGAAGAAGACCCTTGGAAAAACATATCATTAGGAGATGTGTCAATCTGTGTGAAGAATATCGATGCTTATAGGAAGATGTCATGGTGAAAGATCATCACTAAGGTAACTTTTGTTTTAAGAGGTTCATATGTAAATGTTTATCTGGATGAATTTGTGCACGGCTGCTTATCATGAGAAAGGATGTATGATCCTGGGAGATGATTCGAAGGAAAGCAGCATGGCACAATACTAGCCCAGATAAGGAAGTCTGATGAATCACTTTCTGATAGCTGACATGACTTAGGATGAAAGTAATGGATGATCTATGCCCTATGAAGCTAAAAGTCGAAGATTCCTCAATATCGAAATCCATGACATCAAGGACAAGAATTCTTCATGAGCAATTGGGTGTCTCACCATTGCTACTGGAGGTCCCTGGTTAAGAGGGAACCTGATGATAAGTTTCTTACTTGGAAGAAACTTGGTAATTCCTAAGAATGAGCTTAGGTACATTCCTTGTATAGGAATGAGTACATTCCCTTGTGGAATAAATCCTCCCTGGTTGAGAGGGAGAGATAGACACATCATTCTAGTCTTGGGAAGACAGAATGGAGGATTGGGTAATCATCTGGCATTCCATACTCTTTGAGAATGTGTTAGGGCATTCAAGATAAGAGTAGTCGAGGACCGATATTCTTTGAGGGCTAGCTACCCAAGAGAAGAATAGTCCAAGAAGGTCATACTTTGGGAACACCCGGGTGGAGTATGTACCTTGAGGAGACAATGACGAAGGTGTCTATAAGTCATGTGTCTCGCCAACATTGTAGCCCATTGTCTCGTTGAGAGATGGGGTTGTTAGTCAAGGCCTTACACTAGGGCAATGCTGGTTGATATGATGCTACAGATGCGATTACCAATCTGATTCTTCTTATGAGGTTCTTCAGTTTGAAAGTGACCATGTACCCGTATGAATACCTCCCTAGTTAAGAGGGAGTGTTGAAAAGTGTAACTAGGTCGGTCTTCATATTGACTATGTAATTATGTATTTTATGTAAAGAAGACAAAGATAATAAAATGTATTTTGTACTTGCTTCATGGGTTTCATGAGCAAGATTAGATAGACTTCTTCTTGATGTCTATTAGGGTTTGTGTCTTCTAGAATAAATATAATTAAGTGTCATTCATATGAAGGATCGAGTCTAGAGAATGCTCCAAAACCTTGTGGAAGAATGGCTTGTAATTGCTCTCACCATCGCTGGAAGTCAAGCACTTATAATATGCTACAAGTCGGCCTTTAAACTGCTGGATGAGTCGGCCTAAAAGTTATTATTATGGTCGACTTCAAGACAGGAAATATGTCTCTATATATATACCTATGCCTGCGGCTCTTTTATACAAGGTTGAACAATGACCTCTGTAATAACAAGTGCGGATAATGAATGATATGTAGTGCAGATAAAACATGATATGAAGTGCGGTCAATACAGTGATCTCTGTAAAATACAATGCGGATAATACAATGAATACAATGCGGATAAAACTTGAAATGAAGTGCGTTCAACGGTGATCTTTGAATCATACAGTGTGGATCATTCAAATAAAGAAATGCAGATAATACATACAGTGCGGATTATTCCAATGAAGAAATGCGGATATCTCTGTGGGATGACAATGAACTAAATGCGGATGCAGGAACAGAAGTAAGTACGGATATAAATGCAGATATATATATATATATATATATGCACAATGTGGACATATACTAAGACTACAGCGTGGACATACAAGAAGCATAAGTGTGTAGAAGGAACAAGGTATTGATCAAGTATTGCGGAACTCAGGAAAAGGTGCGGTCAAGTGCTGTGAACTAGGGCAACATTTGAATTTGGTCAAAGTGCAAGAAGAAAGATAACTCCGAGCATAACAGTAAACTAGGGCATCACCTGAATACAGTCAAGTACAGGAAGAAAGATTGCAGATAGTCAAGAGCAGTCAGCAAATTATTAAGGACAGTTTGAAGATCAAAGTCTTGGAAGCACATCTAGGTTAAGGGTCTAAGTCTGGGTCATGGTACTTGTCATTTGAAGATCTATAAGGAGAATTCTTTGTGGGTTTTCCTCTCCAAGAGGGAGAGGTTTTGCCCTTGATCTAGAAGCCTAACTTTCATGTCTTGTGCTTTTGATAATTAACTTGATGAAAGATTAACTAAACTAAAAGAAGAGAAGACATCAGCATCACAAGTAAGGTCACAACTAATTATCAAGAAGAGAATTTGTATTAACCTTCAGCCCTCCAAATTCTCAACAACTTTCGATCTGAAGAATCGGATTGGTAATCGCATCTGTATAGCATCATAACAACAAGCATTGTCCTAGTGCAAGGCCTTGACTAACAGCCCCATCTCTCAACAAGACAATGGGCTACAATGTTGGCGAGACACATGACTTATAGGCACCATAGTCATTGTCTCTCCAAGGTACATGCTCCACCCAGGTGTTCCTAGAGTATGACCTTCTTGGACTATTCTTTTCTTGGGTAGCCAGCCCTCAAAGAATATCGGTCCCCAACTACTCTTATCTTGAATGCCCTATCTCATTCTCAAAGGGTATCGGATGCCAGATGATTACCCAATCCTCCATTCTGTCTTCCCGGGTGAAGACCAAAATGATGTGTCTATCCATTCTCTCCTCATGGCCTTCACTAAGACTTACGGTTGTTAGTCCTGGTCTAGTGCATGACACATGAATTAAAAAATCATATACGTCACTCCCTCTTAACACAGGAAGGACATACTTCAAGTTTCTTCCAAGTAAAAACTTACCACCAAGCTCCCTCTCAACCAAGGACCTGCAGCAGCAATGGTGAGACACCCAGCTGCTCATGCAGAATTCCTCGCCTCCATGTCATGGATTTCGATATTGAGGAATCTTCAACCTTTTGGCTTCATAGGGCACATATCATCCATCACTTTCATCCACGAGTCATGTCATTCATCAGAAAGTGATTCATTGGTCTTTCTCATATGGTCCACCTCTATGCCATGTTGCTTTTCTTCGAACCATATCCCAAGGATCTTACATCCTTCCACATGATTGGCAACCTTGCATACACTCATCTAGATAAACATATACATAAGAACTTTTAAATCAAAAGTTACCTCAATGATGATCTTTCACCATGACATCTTCCTATAGGCATCGGCATCCTCTATTCAGATTGACACATCTCCTAAAGAAATGTCTTGTCAAGGGTCTTCTTATTTACCATTGTTACACAACAATTTGTCACCGTCCCTGCAATTCCCCGTCCCGCACATTGGAGGGCTTATTTCGTGACCTGTGAGCAGTAACATGATCTGAAAACACTTTCATGGCATTCCCCTAGACATGGACTTTCATTCCCCTGAAGACATCTCCTTGTGAAAAACCTTAAAAATAGTCTTTTCATCCTTGGCGCGACTAGCCAGTGTTATACCCGCGCCAATGGGGGAAATCCTTCAAAGAGGGCGCGCCAATTGGCACTCTGTCTCAAAGTCGCACTCGCGCCAGGCTTAATAAAGGGTGTTTTTTAAAAATAAATGGCAGAAGATTGACTCCAACCAACTCCTGAACTGGTCTCTAAATTGAGTTGGGACGTTTGGCTCTGGATTTCCATGTAGAGGAAGTAGTTTGCCACCTCTCATGGAAGCTTCCTTGAGGATAGGGCCAATCCCATGATTGTAGGGATCCCAACTCCCCTTCCACCATCTATATAAGCTTGCCATTTCCCTTTGCAAGCTATCCTCCAAGAGTCTCCAAGAGTCTCCAAGAATCTCCAAAAATCTCCAAGAGCCTTCATAGCCTAAAGAATGCTGCAAGAGCTTTGATAGTCCTCGTAGTGCCAAATCCATAGCAAGGAGATTGACGATTGAAGAGAGAGGCTTGTCCCTATTCCCGGCAAGCTTTACTGAGACGTATTCCGCTGACGACCCGCCGAAGGAAGGTTCAGCGTCAGAGCCTGGTTGTATTTTCCTTTGTGTGAATTAATGATAAGCGACTATTGGTTATGGTTCCACTCGTATTGTTCATTATGATCATGAGTTGTGTCTTCTCTGACTGATACATAATTGCATATATCGGGTTTTACGCTTGTGTTTGTCGTGTTTCTTGCGTGTGCAGGTGTTCGATCGTGGCGAGCGAGAGGATTGTGATCTGCTGAAGCAAGGAAACGGGAGCGCCATCTTCTCTACGAACAACAGCGTTGGACTTGAGGTAGGCCTTCTTCGCAAGTTGGTTTATTGTAATTAGGAACCTGCGCCTTAGCGTGATACGATTGTTGCTAGACCCGATCTGGGCTAGTAGGGATCGCCTCTGTCCGCAGAGGGGATTTACCTCCACAAAAAATTGGCGACTCCGCTGGGGATCGTTGATTTGGAGTATTGTCTTGTCTTTTCGGTCGATTCTTGACTTTGCTTGCTTGATCAGCGCTTTTGGCTGGCTCTTTTCGTGAGTTTGGCTTTTGTTTTGAGATTCAACATCACTGGTCTGCTTCTTGGATTGCTTTCTTTTATTTTTACATAGCAAACTTGACTGGCGCGCTTATTAGCCTGACAGTCACGCCAATTGGCGTCAGTTGCCAGTTTACTACCCGCGCCAATCCTGTTCTAGCGCTATATTTTGCCTGACAGTCGCGTCAATTCTGTAAGGTGCCAGGGTTTGCTCTGTTTTGAACTTTCTAAGCTTGATCTGTGTGTTTGGTTTCATTTTTACGACTGTCTGAGTATTCTGGAGCATTGTTTGATTGACTGTGACCTTCATCCTTTGGTTGTTTGCCCGTTTCTATCGATTTTACATTCTAGCCCTAGGGCATCTAGGTGCTATTGTGTGTCGAGCCTCCCGTGGGAGTTTTTGGTTTCTATCTATTCAGTCAAATTTGTGATTGCTTCTCTACATTCGTTTGGTGGTTGTCTATCGTTTTATTGCGTTATTTGAGTGATTGGCTTCTTCTTCATTCGAATTCCGCTTTGTCTCGCTTTGAGCCTAGATTACATGGTTCATTTAAGTCTTGGAGATTCTGCTTGAAGTAGTGAGTCTGGTCTTGGTTGGGAAAAATTCTTTGTTTTTTCATTTTCAGGCGTTGGCGCTTGTTGTCAGTTAGCAACCCGCGCCAATTTGCCATTGGCGCTAGTTGTCAGTGAGTAAGTCACGCCAGTTGGCGCTAGTTGTCAATGATAAAGTCGTGCCAATTTCAAGGTGTGTGAAAATTGAGACTTTTTCCCTAAATCCTTCACCAGTGTGTCTTTCCCTTCTGGTCTTTTCACTGTATGAGCATAGATTACATTGCTCATTCTTTGAAATGTCTTCTCTCCATGATTACTTGATGTAAAAGGGAATGAATGCCTTGTTTTGATCTCATGCTTTGGAAGTCCTCTTTGTGTTTTGTCACCTTTTGAGAATTTCATTACAAAGTGTTTAAAACAACGATTGCATTCTTAGTGTTTGTTTATATCTCTTTTGCATTCATCTAGAAGATTTGCGTTCATTTAGTTTTCGTCTCAAAATTTTCTTTTCATTTAAATGCATTAGATCACATTGCATCGAAAAGTATTTTTTGAGATTTATCATTGGACTTAGATCACATTGTTTAATTATTGAAAACTAAAAATCGCTTTGAGTGCATCCTCTTTCATTAAAAGCATGCATTAAGTAGATTCTCATTTCATCGAAAAATGCATTGAGTGCATTCTTATCATTTAAAAAGGAAAAAAGGGTTTTGCATAGATTACATTGCATTATTCGCATCGTTTAATGTTTGAAATTACTTTTGGATAGCGAAAGTCATCTAGTTTGGAAAAAGTTTCGTTTTTCAGTGTTGTTGTTTGTTGCATCATTGTTTGAAGCTCTTCCCTTAACTAGATAGCATTCATTGAATTGAAAAGTTTTCTTTTCTCATATAGCTGCATATAGGAGATTGTCAGATGACATATGGTAGGGCCTTGAAACCGAGACATAATTGAATATCAACTCTAAAATTTATTCAATTAACCTAAGGAAGCATTGAAACATTAACGAAATATTTAGAGGTCTATGCTAGTGACGTGTTCCGGCATCGTTAAACCTAGTAGCTGTCGTTCGCCTCTTGGCTTTAGACAGCACTAGTACGGACTTGTGCTCCCTGTACCGTCGCGTATATAAAGGGAGACCCCACTAGGTTGCTATTCTTTATCCACATGAAGCCGAGTCTGCCGCCCTATACCCGTGATACACCAGACACAGCATTCGGAGAGATTGCCTGCACGTACGTCAAGTCCTTGGTTGATTTCTCTTTCATTTTGAAACCAAGGTGTATATTGCAGTTCACGGTTATTTGGTACACCCTTTGCCTAGAATTCCTGAGCGTACCGCCTTGATCTTTGCATCGACTCCATCTATTTGAAAAGACTTAATGTGTCGCCTTGTCCTTTCACGCTTGTTTCAAAACTAAAAGAGATAGAGTCACCTTTCCCTATTTCTCGACTCTTAAAAGATGAAACGATAGAGTTTTGTTTCAATGTTTTAAAAATTAACTGCCCACGAAATATTCTTGGTTAAATTTAGTTTCCTTAGGGTGTTGTTCTCAAGATCGTTTCTGATGGAAACTTTTCCGGAGTTCACCAACCCAGGAATCCCCTCCGATGGGAATCCTGGTCATTTTCCTCCTTTTGGGAATGTTGGTGCTCCTTACATGGCAACGTTGTCCCTTCCTGGGTTAACTGTTGGGTTGCCCATTTGGTTGTTTTCAACCTCTGTGGTCCCGAATGTCTCGGCTACTGTTCCATCAGTTCCTCCGCCTGAACAACATCATGTTGATTTCAAGGTGGACCTCTCCCCTTCTTCGCCCGTTTTTGCGTCCTCCTCTTCTACTTCGCCTGGTGAAAGTCTGGATTCGAGTAACCAGGTGGCTAAGAAGAAGAAGAAGAAGAAGTCTGATAAAGGAGAGGCTAGCTCTATAGTTATTGCACCTAAGAAGTCTCCTCTTGATAAACCTTCCAACCCTCCACGGAAAGTCAAGTTCCCTTGCATGTTGTGCACGAGAGACCATCTCCTTCGAGATTGCCCTGGCATTCCCAAGGTACTCGAAGTATGGTCCAACGGTCATCCGCCATTGCCTTTGGCTTCCGGGAGTCAAGTTGGGGGCACGTCTTCAACTGGTGTTGGTAAGGCTCCTAAGAAGCAGGGTAAAATTACCAATCCTTGTAAGTTGTGTGGGGGGCACCATGCCATTCACCTTTGTCCGTATATGGATGAAGCCAAGCGAGTTTTGGACAACTTACCCGGTTCTACACCATGCCTTCCAGCTGGTTATAATCGGCTTTCTTTGAGTCCTCCACCAGCTGATCCTACGATTGGTCAAGAATCATCCTTGGTCAATCCCGCTCACTTGGAAATTCAAATTCAGGAATCCATTCTCGACCAACCATTGGTCGTGGGATCGGTTGAGTTGGCCCCGTCTGCGGTGCACCAGCTCTTTTCCGTTGAGAGTGGATCTCACATCCCTCAGGTTCTTCTTGTTTCTTCAGATTCCTCGTGTTGACCGCACTTTGTCAACTACCCCATAGTAGTACACCCCCATTTTTTCAAATGGGATTCGTCATGCTCGACGTAGCTGCGCCATTCAGATTCCATCATCAGTCAACAGTCGACAGTTTTGCAAATGATGTAAACCCATTCTGCATGTTATGATGTAAATGATCTAAGTAAGACCGTCAATGTATGTAACAACCTAGGTAAGCCTAGTATGTTGTTAATGATCTCTATCCTAGGAGGTTTTTTGTCTCACTGATTCACGAAAGTGATCGGCAGAGTTTTTCCCTCCAGCCTCACCCCAAAGCTAGGGTGGATTTTGTCATCAGCATGCTAAGTGAGTCCTAGTGTTCTATCGAGTCTTTGTAAAAGTAGTTTGAACTACTTGGTCTACTAGATCATATGTTGAGTCGCAGAACTGGGTATTTATTTGAGGGTCTATACGAATGGGTTTTTCCCCTTCATGTATGTAAATGTATTATCTCATGTAAAAGAGGGTTGGAAAAATAATTATAATCCCCTCTTAGTCAATTAATTAAATTTTCTGGTCAATTAATTAATAAAATCCTAAACCAGAAATTTAATTAATTTAGAGTCCTAAATTAGGATTAAATCTTTAAAGGCAAAATTTGTGGGTCCTTGGAAAATGATTTTGAAAGCCCCAAGCCAAGGGAATATTGAGAATTTTAAGAAATATTGGACCCTTGGGCCTTGGTGGTGGAGTCAAAGTCAAAATTTTGGGGTAATTAACTCAAAAATAGTATTTTTGAGTTAATTAAAATTGAATTAAATGATAAATTCGTTTTTTCCCCAAAATTTTAATTTCAACGCTCCGGATTAAAAGATAATTAATTCTTTTGGACGGTTGAGATTATTTTGACGAGGATCATCCAAACTAGCCGTTAGAGATCTTGTCCTATAAATTTAGAGGTCCTTCTCATTATTTAGTCATCCGATCTCAGGATCGTGCACTTGCTCTTAGAAGCTCTTGTAAACTTTTGGAGGAATAAAGCATAAAGACTTTGGGGTTACAAATCTGGATGTTCCTTCTCAGATCTATGTGGTGAATTGTCTCTAAACTCTGCTACTTTGTTTCTTGTATTTTATGGTTGATGGCCTTCATGGATTAATCTACATATAGGTATCTTATGCAGTTTTATGGGTTTATAAAATAACATTCTGATTTTTCTGTAAAGGTCTCATGTTGTTTTCTTAAATCTCTATCGATCTAAGATTCAGATCTAAGTGTGCAGGGAAATTTTTTTTTAAGATTGAGCGTCTGGGGAAGTCTTCGGTTGGACCAGCGGACTCTCAATAAACATAAATCTGATAAGCTCTTTATTTGTTAAATTCCAAGTCTATCTTACGATATTTGTGATTTTGCAGGGTTTCAAAGACTTGTGCCTCTCATTTAAAAATTTTAATTTCTAAATTGTGCTAAAACGATTCGAATCTGACCATGAGGGTTTTAAATCTGTAAACTATTTGTAAATTTGTAAATTTTTTTAGACTCTGAGGGTTTAATTGTTTCTTGGTGTGTATATCTTCAGATTTGGCTGTCTTTTGCAGGTTAAGGGTTTAAATCAGATTTTTTTTTTTTTTTAATATCTGAGGCAGATTTAGCCTCCAAAGGCCAGATCTGGCCTCAAATCCCCACTGTGGGCAAATCTGGGCGTTATTGGTTCAAAGAATTTTGAAAATCTGAGTTTTAAAAAGAAATTTAAATTGTTGGACGCATACTGGGTTTATTCGCTGCCTTCAACTTCATTAATCCGCCCTCATTCCTCTGCGTTAGCCATTCCTGCCTGACATCTACCCTCACATTGCATTTACCTTCCTTGCTGCCGTCCAAGCCTGCGTTGTCCGTCTCTTTCATTCGACTTCCCTCTGCCCTCCATTTCCTAACGCAATCAGTTTTTCCTTTGCCGTCATACCTTGACATCCTCCATTTCCACGCTGCCTTGACTTGCATCATTTCTGCCCGTCCGAGCTTCTCTATTCCTTCGTCGACCTCCCTTCCGTTGTGCTTCATTCCGTCCAAGCTGCAAAACGACAAGCGAAAAATCGAACCCGCGTCCAAGCTAACCTGCGGAACATTCGAACAAAAAGCCAAATGCATACATGTATAAAAGCCAAAGCCTGCATTTAAATCTTTGTATAGTCCGTAAGGTAGCTTAGTCTAAGTTTTATTGTGTAAATTGATTTTTTTTATAGCATAGGTTTAGTTATTCATCAAATTTTCGATTTTGATTTCTTTTTATGTTTCGTTAGATAGCATAGTTAGGGTTAAATTAAATTTCGATTTTTGGTGCAGTCAAATTTTAATGTAGATAGCCTTTGTCTTAATTGGGTTTAAAAATTCGAATTAGAGTTTGTTTAGTTGTAGCTTTAAATTTTAAATTTTAACTTAGTTTCATTAAGTTTATTTTTTTAGATTTTAATTCTTTAAATCTAGCTTTTAGTTTTAACTTAGTTAGATTTTAGATTTAAGATTAGAACTTACGTTTAGATTTAGATTTTTTATTTTGTTTTAAAATTAAAAAAAATATAAAATATAAAAATATAAAAATCCTAAAAATCTAAAAAATACAAAATATATAAAAAATTCCCAAAAAATTCTAAAAAAAAAAAAAAATTTACAAAACAAAAATAATAAAAAATTCTAAAAATTCTAAATTTTTTTTAGTTCTATAGTCAAATGGGCTAAAATTATTTTTATTTAAAGTTTTGACTATAGAGACATTTTCTGGATCGAAATTAATTGAAGCATCATAAATCTGGAAATATTGCAAATCTCGGGCATTTTCATCTTGTGATAATATTGCTGTGGGTTTAAGATATTTTAATGCATGGTTGTGGTGTTTTTCAATTGGATATCATTGTGATCAATCATGTTCTAATAAGCAGCAGTTAATCATCACTTACTTGTTTATAATCGCATAACGGGATTTTGTTTGACTCCATAAGACACTGGTTTTAAACGTGAAATCTAATCTAGATCTGTAGAATCTCGTTCATTTTATAAGTATTTGATGTTTTAGCTGTGTCTCCTGGATTCTTCATCCTCATTTCTAATAGGGTCTACCTCCCTTAGCCTGCAAGGAGACAGCTTAAATAGAGAGATTGGGGATAAAGGTGACAGCCCCCAATCTGAGCCGTTGTCGCGGTGCCTGGACAATTTGTGCGACAACACCTCGGATTTGGAGAAAGATTCTCCTGTCCCTACACCTCAAGAAGCTGCTCCTCGGCCTCCCGTGATGGAGGTCCTGGAGGATACTCCTCCTGCCTTCGAGATGGAGGTCATGGAGGATGCTCCTTCTTCTTCTGTAACACCAGGGGAAGACCATCTCAGTTCTATGGTAGCCCCTCCAAGTAGTTTGGTCGCTTCCTTTGATTGGAATCGATTTACAGGATACCGCCTTCAGTCTTATGTGCCTTTCGAGATCACAGTACAGGCTTTTGGTCTGGTCGTACCCAGCACCATTATAGACGAAGGCGGGTCTATTAGTGTTCTATCCTCAACTACTTGGCAAGCTTTTGGCTCGCCGCCGCTTGCGCCTGTTACGCAGAATCTGTTGGCATTTAACAGAAGAACAAGTCAACCCTTAGGGATCCTTCCAAGGTTACCTGTTACTTTGGAGGGTAAAACCGTCCATAGGAGGTGATGGTTGTTCCAGGCCCCTTGGATTTCAATCTGCTCTTGGGGTGCGATTACACCTATGCCATGGGAGTGCTTGTCTCTTCCCTTTTTCGTGTGGTATGTTTTCTGCATGAAGGACGGATTGTGACCATTGATTAGCTTTCATTCTTTAGTCCTGATGTGGCAGCTGGCCCGCCATCATCCCTTCCTGGTTTTTATCCACCCGTTGTATCTGCCCCACCGCAGGTCAACTATGTGGCTACCTACCCCGTGCCTGTACCCAGTGATAGTGTCGTTGTGCATAAGTGCTGGGGGCATTGGGTCCTGACTTCCAGGATGTTTTCCTTCCATCAGGATTGGAACTCTTGGAAGCGATGACTTCCTGTTCATTATGATGAGGTCGCTCAGAGCAGAGTTCGTTTTCTTGTGTCAAGCTCCTTAAAAAATGAAACAAGCTGGTCGGAGCACCGTTCGTTTTCTTGTGTCAAGCTCCTTAAAAAATGAAACAAGCTGGTCGGAGCATAGTTCGTTTTCTTATGTCCAGCTCCTTAAACCATGAAACAAGGTCTTCTGAGGATAATTCTTTTAATGTGTCAACCTCGTTAAAATAATGAAACACGTTTCCTGTTCAATTCGAGTCTTTGATAAGTTCTCGTAAAATCCCAGTCGAGTCTTTCTTTTGATCTCGTAACTTGAACTTTCACTCCATCTGCCTTTCATATGGACTGAAACTTGGGGGGCATGTACCTCGAATTGAGTCACCATGCTAGGGGCATGCGGAATTTTTCAAACATAGTTTGTTTCCGTTTCAAGCTTGTGTAAAAATGAAACCGGTTTCAAGCATAGTTTATCTTTGTTTCAAGCTTGTGTAAAAATGAAACCAACTTCAAGCAGAGTTTCCTGATTTCAAGCTTGTGTAAAAATGAAACCTTTCCCTTTACCCCTTGTGATTGCCATTTTATCAGCCTGTTTTTGCCAGATGAACCTTGGTTTTCTCACTCCATCGTCACTATCTGCTTGGCCGATCATATGCCTTCACTTGGTTGTTTTACCCGTTCCTGAGGAACCGCTGCGATGAGTGGTTTTGTTAGCCAGCCTCTTGACCTTTATCTTGTTTTGAGCAGTTCCACCATTACCGGAACCAGTAGCTACCCTTTATACCACTCGTTCCTCCAGGAGGAGTCAACTTTTAGCTCTTTTCTGACTCTCTAAACATGAAAAGATTGCCGAGGCCCTTGTCGTTTCGATATCGTTAAAGTGGTTGCGAAACGACATCTACCCAGTATACGTTTACCCCTTTTTCGGGCTGGGATGGATTATTTACGAAAAAGGAATACCCTAGCCTATCGCGACTAGGAGGTTTTCTCGGATATTGTTTTCTACCTTTTCAGGTCCGAGGAACTATCTACAAAAAGGGACCGTTGGAGTTTACTTTTCTGCTGTCTTTTCAAACTCTCTAAATATGAAAAGACGCCGAGTTCTTCCTTTGTCAGACTCGTTAAACCCTGATGACATTGGATTCAGTCGGAATGACGATATTCGAGTTTCTCCTTCCTAGGGCTCGTTAAATGTACTAGGATGGATTCGTCCGAAGGACGAACTTATATGACAAGCATATGGTATCCTCTTCAAGCTTGTGTAAAAATAAAAAGGTACTCGCCAGAAATGGTGGGGGAAAAATGGAACCAAAATCGTTGTCGTGTCGGCAGTATATCGCTCTTGAACATGGCACTTGTCTGCATTCGTGTCGGGTTGGGGACATCTCATCTCGTTTTCCACTTGCCTCTGTGGGTTTGGGTGATTCCTTTTTGACCTCTCATCTGCTCTTTGTCTCGTCATCATGACCTCTGATATTTTGATGTCAAATACTGCCAAACTCACTGTCGTGCCACCATATGTTCAAGAGAAGTTGACCTCTGCAAAATTTCAACCTTCCTCTGATTCTCATCTGATCTTGATTCACGAAGGCATTATGTTCCTCTGTCTCGCGTCGATGATGTGGGAAACATTATGGCCCACCTTCGATCAAGGTTACTTCCTGTCGACTTCAGCTCATTATCCAGAAAGCTGATCTAGAGACTCCCTTCTGGTACCTTGGAGCCTGCATGTCTCAATGGCGGGTTCTTCGCGTTCGCCGTGAGGTTTTCATCATTGGCCTCCGATCGAGTGATTCTACGGGTGTTCGACGCCAGCTCACTGATTCACATGCCGTAGATTGTACCTATAGTACCTTGAGGGCCATTGTCATTATTGGTGGTACCTCTCACGTCTGTTAACAGCTTTCATCATTGGCTGGTAATCAAGCGATGTTCTTGCATGTTCGACTTCAGCTCACTTATTCGCATGCTTGAACTTGTACTTTGTTCGAGTCGAGATGGAGCGCAAGACCCTGGATTTTGTCTGTTGAAATCCAGGCTGCGATTTTGTGGATTATTATATGACTCATTCACTGGATGGCTGCGACCATACCTGAGTCTATTTAGTGATCCTCACTGGATGGCTGCGTCCATGCCTTGGATCTGGATTATTGTATACTCTGCTATGGATGGCTACGCCCACACCACATATATATCATGTATTTGAGATATCAGTTGTATTTCTCTACGCAGGTTTTCCGACGGCAGTGTTTTCAGTTGGACACGTTCTCGTAAAGCATTTCACCCCTCTCTCTTTCGGGCCTCATGCTTTAGGGGGCATCAATTTGTTGTGGAGGTAGATCCCCTCTGCAGACAGAGGCGATCCCTACTAGCCCAGATCGGGTCTAGCAACAATCGTATCACGTTAAGGCACAGGTTCCTAATTACAATAAACCAACTTGCGAAGAAGGCCTACCTCAAGTCCAACGTTGTTGTTCGTAGAGAAGATGGCGCTCCCGTTTCCTTGCTTCAGCAGATCACAATCCTCTCGCTCGCCGCGATCGAACACCTGCACACGCAAGAAACACGACAAACACAAGCGTAAAACCCGATATATGCAATTATGTATCAGTCAGAGAAGACACAACTCATGATCATAATGAACAATACGAGTGGAACCATAACCAATAGTCGCTTATCATTAATTCATACAAAGGAAAATACAACCAGGCTCTGACGTTGAACATTCCTTCGGCGCGTCGTCAGCGTAATACGTCTCAGTAAAGCTTGCCGGGAATAGGGACAAGCCTCTCTCTTCGATCGTCAATCTCCTTGCTATGGATTTGGCACTATGAGGACTATCAAAGCTCTTGCAGCATTCTTTAGGCTATGAAGGCTCTTGGAGATTTTTGGAGATTCTTGGAGACTCTTGGAGGCTAGCTTGCAAAGGGAAATGGCAAGCTTATATAGATGGTGGAAGGGGAGTTGGGATCCCTACAATCATGGGATTGGCCCTATCCTCAAGGAAGCTTCCATGAGAGGTGGCAAACCACTTCCTCTACATGGAAATCCAGAGCCAAACGTCCCAACTCAATTTAGAGACCAGTTTAGGAATTGGTTGGAGTCAATCTTCCGCCATTTATTTTTAAAAAACACCCTTTATTAAGCCTGGCGCGAGTGCGACTCTGAGACAGAGCGCCAATTGGCGCGCCCTCTTTGAAGGATTTCCCCCATTGGCGCGGGTATAACACTGGCTAGTCGCACCAAGGATGAAAAGGCTATTTTTAGGGTTTTTCACAAGGAGACGTCTTCAGGGGAATGAAAGTCCATGTCTAGGGGAATGTTACTGCTCACAGGTCACGGAATAAGCCCTCCAATGTGCGGGACGGGGAATTGCAGGGACGGTGACAAATTGTTGTGTAACAACCATATTTCTATCAGAGTCCACATATCTTCCCAGGAGATCTCCTAGTCACATCTTCTTGGCTTTCAGACGATAACTGCCTCTTGACATGGTTGCACTTCATGATCTCTTCCTTTATTTCTCCACACAGCTTCATTCCCAGAAACTTCCAATATCCAGTTCCTTGTTTGCATACAACCACCTCATATTCCATATGAGGACATATCTGTTAGTGGCAACCTGTGCACTAGAAGAGATACTCCTTCCTTTAATCGTACTTCTAAAGATAGAAGTCCATCACCTGCAACCATATGACATGACTTCACAACATCCAGTGTCAGCATATAGATATATGTACCTCATCCTTTTCCTTTTGAGTCATCCTATAACAATTTTACTAGAATGAGGAACTTCATTCCCTTGACCTGCTTCATCAATATGTCATCATGTTCTAATCCTCGAATTCTGCAAGATAGAATTCGCGATGAAACCTTTTTCTTTCCTTCTAGTCGATGAATCCAGTGAGGACTCCATTACAAAAATATCAGCACCTGTTTCAATATTGATTATTGAATGAAGACCCTTGATCCAGATGACTATCTTTCATCAATGTTGTTATCAGTGAGGTTTCTAGGAGCTACTTCTTCAAGTGCTCCTACCATGCTTCTATCATGATGCTATTAAGATACTATGCTTCCTATCATACTATTTAACAACCAACAGAAATCACTTGAAGAGAAAGATGACCTCAATCATAATAGAGATCTTTCGCTTCTTCTTTCTTAGATTTCTTTGCATTGGGTTCTTTCTTTTCATCTGTGCATGGGCTTCTTCCTTTTTCCTCTTGTCCTTTCTGGGTTTAGGACAATCCCCTTTATAATTCCCAAGTTCATTACATCCAAAGCATCGTACTTCGCCCATATTTCTTCTTTTATTCTGAGGACCAAATTTTTTGAATCTTCCTTTCTTCCTGAACATGGCTGCAAAAGCTTGATTCCTTTCACTTGATCTTGTATTAGCTTTGGCTTTCAATCTTGTTTCCTCTATTTTACATAGAGACCATAGATTCCAGAATGGTGTTGCTTCTTTCTTCCCGTATAAGCTTGAAGTGAAGTTTCCCCATTCTTCCGGTAGAGCATTCAGTACCACTGTAGTCATCTCACTATCAGACATTACTTCTCCCAATTCCTGCAGTTGGTCTCTAATTTCAAAAATCCTCATAAAATATGAAGTGATTCCTTCCTCTCTTGAAAATTTCATCTTGTATAGTTCGTCTCAGAGAGATTGCTTCTCCTACAGTACTCACAGAGAATAGCTCCACCAGTTTCTCATATATTTCTTTCGCAGTTTCTAGTTCTCATACATAGTGTATGAGTGAGTCCTTGATGGATTATATGAGAATCCTCTGGGCTCTAATTTCTCCTTTCATGTATTTGGCATGACCTGGAGCATCTTCTTTTGAGGGTTGAATTGCAGATCCTTCGATGTAGCCCATAACTTCGTCTTCGATTAGATTCAAATCTGTCCTCTTCTTCCATGCACTAAAGTTTAATAACCCAACCAATTTGTTGCTCTCTTTGCAATAAGTCATTTTGACAGATTTAGATAGGGTCATAGATACTTACTTGAGTAGGGTGACTTCCTCCTTCTAACAGCTTCCTTGATGATGATAAAGATGAAGTTAGGAACTTCTTCTTAGATTGAATTTTCCAATGTAGGTGTCCTTGGATCCTTGATGATAAAGGATGTCTTCAAAAAAAAGATGTCTCTTCCAGCAATGTCTTCAATATAAATCTTTGATGGCAAAGATTATCTCCTTGATAAGTGAAACTTTTGAATGAGATTGAAGGTCTTCTTGAGTTGACTTGAGAATCTTCCTTGCAAAATGATTTGACCTTTCAATGTAGACTTTAATTCTTGCTTCCTTGAGTGTTTCTTGTCAAGTAGCCCTTGTTTTCAACACATTAGCTCTGATACCATGTTGAGAATTAGGTAGGGCTAGGTTTAATTCAAATTCTCTTCTTGATATTTACTTGTGAGCTTGCTTCTCTTACTTATGTATTATCTTCTTAACTTATTATGTCTTTCATCAAGTCAATTACCAAAACACATGAGACACAAATATAGGCTCTTCAAGCTAGGGCCAAAACCTCTCCCTCTTGGAGAGGAAAACCCACAAGAAATTCTTCTTATAGACTTTCAGTTGACAAGTACCATAACCATGACTTAGACCCTTGACCTATCTATGCCTCCAAGACCTTGTCACTGCTTCTTCAAAGGAATTCAATTGATGTCCTAGGTGACCCTCTATAGTTAGGCCTAGAATTGGGAAGAGTGAAGAAAAGAAAGATAAATTTGACCACCAAGAGGATGTGAGGATCAATGCCTTACTTAGGGGGCTTAATGGATTCAAGATACACCTAGATCGAGGAATTTTGTGAGCTAAGGAGCCCTAATTAACCTTCACTAGTCTATTCAAGGGCAACAACTAGGTAATTAACCTTCGCTAGCCTATTCAACGGTGGCAACTAGGTAATTAGAGATTTATACTTCAAATTTGCCAAAGAGATGAAGTTTCAAGGTCTTTCAACCTAAGAGGTGTCTTTAGGAACATTCACCCAAACCCTCAAAGAGCAAGGCATGCATTAAATCACTTATTCAAGGTCCCAGAAGAATTTCGCATTACAATAACCCATACAAGAATAATGATCACAATATACATGCATTTGACAAGTAAGATAACAAGAATAGCATTAGAAGTTCACTTACATGAGAAGAGAGTATATCCATTCATCAACTTTGCATTAGAAAGAAGCCCCAAAGACAATAGCGAAAATCCAAATATCATAGTGCACCAAAAAAGTCCAAAAAGATCATCCCAGCAAAAAGTGCGAAAATCTCTCAAGAAATACTAATCCAATCCAAGTGATAATGAGAGGAATGAATGAGCCTCTCATCAATTTATACAATCCATAAGGGAGTTTGAATAGCCTAATTGGCCTAAATTTTAATTGAGCTCCAAATAATAAAATAATGTGCAACAATAACATTCCTTGGTGACAAGCCCACCAAGATAGCTCAAAATAGAAAAATAAGCCTCTCAAGAGGGCAAAATAGTAAACATGATGAGTCGTTGGGCCATTCAAAAGGCCTAATGGAGTCCAAAGTGTGCCAATGTGCGAGAATAGGCTCCAAACATAGTGAAAAGGGGGTTGACCCCTTGATATTCAAGCATGTCACATGTGGTGTCCCCAAGTGGGTGTGGGAGCACAATGACATCCTCATGGGTCTCCATGTAATATTTCTAATTTGCGACAGCAAATTGGAATATTCTATTTTGTTTAGTTTTCCGCCTATAGTTTATAAATAAATAAAAAGTGAGTAAAGAGGGTCTAAACTCACTTAAATGAAATAAGACACCCACCTAGTAGCACAACGTTGTGACTTAAGTGGGAGTCAAGGGGGGACCCAACACCACGTGGAGGAGGGGCCTATGTACACTCTAGAAGTTTCTCCAAGCTTCTGTGGAGATAAGGATAAAGATGTGGATAAGGATGAGGATGTGGAGGAGAGAGAGAGGCTACATCGGGTTTTGGAGGGAAACCAACACTATAAAAGATGAAGGAGCCTCTTCATTTCAGGCATGCTTGGATATTTGGATTATTGATTATTGAGTGAGACATATTGTCTTCTCTTTGGCACGTTGGCTGTTTAGCCCGTCTGCTGCACTGTTTAGTGCAACTGAGTGTCTCCGTGCGGAGATCTCACCCTTAGCCCCGGGGGACTTCGAGTGCCTGCTCGGGCAAGGTTATTTTCTTAGCATCATCCTCCAGGACAGCGTTATTGCTGCAGCAACGTAATACTGTGTTGTAGGGTGTTGCCGTGGTGACTTTACGACACCACCTCCTTCTCTTGTTTTTCAGAGGGAGAGTCTCTCTTTCCTTTGGAGGATCAGATTGGGAGTCATTGGAGCTGATTTGTATATCTTGGCATCAGGCCAACACTTATTCTGCCTCTACTGCGCAGTCCCTCTCAGTTACTGTGTTATTTTCAGGGTGTTGCTGCAGTGAGAGTTTGTAGATTGTTTGTGGGTGTGATCTCAAGTGTAAGGATCAGCCTTCCACTTTGGAGATCTATTGGAAGAGGTCTACTTCAGTTGCTCATCATCTTCAGCCTTCTCTATTTGGTTTCAGTTTGGAGTTGCAGTAGCTGCCCAGCAACTCCGGCATTATTGTCATATTGTGTATTTCAGCCAATCCCTTGGAGGATTGAGATATTATTGCTTGTAAGGGTTAGAGCTTTGCTCCCCTATTGTATTTGGGCCATATCTTTCCATATCCATGTGTTGACATCTTTCTGGAGTCGTACTTTATTATAGACTGCGTTTTTCTTAGTCTGGGGTTTATGCAGAAATAGCAGTGCTTTCCATGTTTATGTACATGTGTTGTGGAGGCTTGCATCTCTTCTCTTGAGAGGTTGTTTCCTCAAGATTTGTACTCTCTCTTGCTGCTATATAATATTGGCTATATATTCATCTTCTTGTCTCACATATACTGCAGAAAACGTTGCAGGGTTTCTGGATTATTCTCTTGTCTTGCGGCACATCATTCTTGAGGGGTTTTCTATATAAAATTGTTGTTTATCCTTGCTGAAAGCATATGCCATGCTCCCAAACCCATTCTATGATTATTTATAGTGTTCTACATTATATTCCTTCAGAAAATACGCTGCCCTTGCTTCAGCAAATTTCTGCATACTCAAAGTCTTGGGAAATCAGGGTTTTTCTTGACTAGTCGGGAAGAAGGAACTGTTTAACTTAGAAAAACGCCTTTGTTTGAGCTGAAATTCTACATGGAAGTCCCTCTTGACCTATTCTAACATATTCCATAACCTTGACCCTTCATTTTATGCATATTTTCTTATCCACTCATTTTAGGGCCAAAATCCTCACTTTTCCCCATCTTTTTGCCCTTAAAAGCTGAGTAAAGGTTGCTGCTGTTATTTCTTTTGGTTTTTGAGAATTTTCAGACATATTATATGATAGCTGAAGCCATTATAACTGAAGAATGCGTTTTTCAGGCATGATCTGCTGAAAATTCCCTTCTGGGATATTACAGTGGTATCAGAGCATAATTCTGGCTCAGCCTGTGGAGCTAGTTATCTATGGCACATATGAGGATCTCACATCAGCATGGTCATATACCCTTTGGAGAGTATTTCCGAGAATGGCAGTCCCAGGGGCAAGACTTCAAAGCAATTTTGCCCTTCAAAGATTACTGTCAGCTCAGAGAGGAAGGAGTTTCTAGCATGCAGAGTTCAGATTTGCAGCGTACTACTGGGAGATCACCTCTTCCCATGCATGAGGAATCCAATAGTCCCTATGAGTCTAAGCCCAAGAAGACCGGAACGGTGAAAAAGGAGAGTTTATTCTTTTTCAGATCCAGAAAAGAGGCATCCACTGTTGAGGAGGTCAAGAAGGTTGAAGAAAAAGAAGAGGAAGTACCATGCGCTTCCAATTCTCATCAAGAAGAAGAGATTACATCACCTCTTGAGGAGGCTTGCGAAAACGCTGTCACACCCATGGAGGAGCAGCCACATGCATCAACAGTTGGAGCAGCCAACGCTTTTGAGGATGGGACTCTTGCAGCTCTACAAGAAGTTCCAAATGCAGATCAAGAGCAGCTTGGTTGCACTGCGCTGTGCAACATGGATGGAGGGGAGGTCTCAAGGAGAGATCTCATTGGAGATGTACTTCGACACACCATGGGGTGCAATGACTTTCTTCCCTTCTCACAAGAGCAGATAGAAGATGGAGGACATCTTAGGATGGATAACATCTCTCATGCTTGTGTTGGACATCCCTTGAGCCATACACTTCATGATGGGAGGTTTTTGCCTACCACCTATTTGATTCTTGATAGGGTCTCATTGATCCTTGAGAAGTTTATATTTCAAAATCCCATGAAGTGCAAAATCAGTAATTTGATTTGGGAGGATGGTAGCCCTCATGGGAGGAGTACCAAGATGAGGAGAAGAAGGAGGCATCCACAAGTGATTAAGTGGATGTGGTTGATGAGCAAGGAGCTAGGAGGCTACTTGCAGATCTATGATACCGGGCAGCAGGAGGCTTGGCTGCGCTGGTTACTCTTGAAAGAGTTTGGCCATCACTTGGCAAACACTCTTCCTAAGAGTCGGAGGATGAAGGAAATATGGCGGGATACTTGCATCATTGAGCAACATAGAGTATGGATGCATGGTGTTGATATGATACTCATATCATTCATTGTGTCTTCATCACATGATTGGTATGATGGAGGTATGGGGAGGCAACACAATGTCTTGTTGCTTGGTTTGTTTCTGGGAGAGCAAGGGCAGATTTGCTCTCACACTTTGTATGATGTTGCAGGAGGAGGAGATGGCACTATCTCCTTGGTCTTTGATGATGATTGGGAAGAACTTCCATCTTGGGAGGTGTTCCACATTTGTTGCAGCATTGTTAGAAGAGTCTTTGACAAGGAGCATGTCAAAGAACAGAGCTTTTTATTGACAGGAGCTTATTTGCATGAGCTCACAGCGTTGTCACTTGGGAGCAGAGATTTATGGATGAAGTGTGCCTAGCAGAGTTATGGTGGATCTATAACCCATAGGTCCCAGGATCACTTCACATTTGTTGCACTTAGAGGAGGTAATGATGATAGAGACATCTATGGCATATTCTTCTTGACTTGGATTTCCAAGCATCAGAAGGATTATCTGTTTGCAGCACATGGTTCAGTCTTCTTCATAGCATGCCAAAACACTATGGAGGACTCACTTATGGACCCATGTACCATCTTACTTCCAGCATATGGTGAGGGATCTGTTTTCATTGATTTGCACACTCTTTCCATTCCTATGCAGTGCATTGCTTCACAAGAGAGCAAGCTTGTCACATTGCTCCATGAGTTGTATTGGGCCAATCTACATGATGGAGGCAGCCATCTTTTTTGTGGCCTTGGGCAAATGTTTTATCACTACATGTATGTTCATTTGCTGCACTATCTCATGTATCATATGAAGACATGCATGGTTAACATAAACATTTTGCCTTGTACTCTTATCAAGCAGCAACTTGTAAAACTGCGCTGTACTTGTTGGGGAAGTTGTTGGTACCTCTTTGCACCACATGAAACCTTCAGCATTCTCTTCATTTTGCTGCTGATCATGTCTCCATTTGCTGATATAGATCAGATTTGTATGGGAGGCTTGATTATGAGAGAGACACATGAGCTGGATGTGTCCTTGAGTATTTTTTGCACTACATGTTCTAATGGGAGCATGGGAGGAGGCATGGCCACCACTACTACGTATGTGTTCTCTTTTGAGGTGGGCCATGAGATTGATAGTCATCCAT
The DNA here is from genome assembly GCA_034641835.2 of Pinus albicaulis. Taxonomy (NCBI): domain Eukaryota; kingdom Viridiplantae; phylum Streptophyta; class Pinopsida; order Pinales; family Pinaceae; genus Pinus; species Pinus albicaulis. The sequence goes on along the minus strand of CM076570.1, from coordinate 344,344,890 downwards.
TGTATAGCCATGAGCAAGTGTTTGGTCTTTTGTTGCTTTCATATTCAGCCATTTGCTATCCATTAGTAGATGTGATGAATCTTGTACATTGCTTGCCATGTAATTTTCTGAAGTTGCAGTGGATGAGACTGCGTTGTATCCTTGTGAGAGATTGTTTGCATTATGTATCCTCATGTAAAACCTTCAGCAAACATCTCATTAGGATGATCCATGATGCACATGTCCTATTCTTCATGGATGGATTGTTTTGGGCCAGCTTGTTCTTCATTGTTGGAGGAACTTTCTTTGGAGGATTGTTCTTCACTTTGCCATTGGAGGGCAATGATTTTGTAGCCCAGGATCAACATACACTCTACACTTGTCATGAGTGGAGAGAAGGACAGCATGGGGTAAGCTATGATGCTTGCCAAGATCAGATTTTCAGCCCACCTTCATTACTGGAGCTTGAGGTGGAAGGATATTTTCAGGAGTTGCCTTGTTGGGAGGTGGCTCATTTTGTTTGGATGATTGCTTGGGGATGGAGGATCCACATGAGGGAGATGTTCCTCATTATATTCCAGACTCCATGCCTCGAATGGAGATTCTTCAGTTCTACCCTTGCATTTGATTGGAGAGAGGTGATGAGTTGGTACACAGTTGATGGACCAGGTTACACAGTCATAGATGCAGAGCAGCAGCGGTCATGGTTTTCAGTCATAGCCAGAGGCAGTGAGTAGTCCGAGCCATGGGACTTGGGCTATTATTGGCCATGGTGGCAATGGGATCCGGGAGGATTGTTGGTTGGCTGGTACCATGAGAGATCAGTTTGGGATCCTGGCATTGAGAGATCCTTTCATATCAGGGTGATTCAGTGGCACATCTGGGATCCAGGCACATTTTGCAGCATCGGTGGAGACTTGTCCAGACAGTTGCTTGAGGGCAAGCAACATTTTGCCGGGGGGGACTGTAATATTCCTAATTTGTGACAGCAATTTGGAATATTCTATTTTGTTTAGTTTTCCGCCTATGGTTTATAAATAAATAAAAAGTGAGTAAAGAGGGTCTAAACTCACTTAAATGAAATAAGACATCCACCTAGTAGCACAACATTGTGACTTAAGTGGGAGTCAAGGGGGGGGCCAACACCACGTGGAGGAGGGGGCCTATGTACACTCTAGAAGTTTCTCCAAGCTTCTGCGCAGATAAGGATGAGAATGTGGATAAGGATGAAGATGTGGAGGAGAGAGAAAGGCTACATTGGGTTTTGGAGGGAAACCAACACTATAAAATATGGAGGAGCCTCCTCATTTGATTCATGCTTGGATTCTTGGATTATTGATTATTGAGTGAGACATTTGTCTTTCTTTGGCACGCTGGTTGTTTAGCCCGTCTGCTGCACTGTTTAGTGCACCGAGTGTCTCCGTGCGGAGATCTCACCCTTAGCCCCGGGGGACTTCGAGTGCCTGCTCGGGCAAGGTTATTTTCTTAGCATCATCCTCCAGGACAGCGTTATTGCTGCAGCAGCGTAATACTGTGTTGTAGGGTGTTGCTGTGGTGACTTTACGACACCACCTCCTTCTCTTGTTTTTCAGAGGGAGAGTCTCTCTTTCCTTTGGAGGATCAGATTGGGAGTCATTGGAGCTGATTTGTATATCTTGGCATCAGGCCAACACTTATTTTGCCTCTACTGCGCAGTCCCTCTCAGTTACTGCGTTATTTTCAGGGTGTTGCTGCAGTGAGGGTTTGTAGATTGTTTGTGTGTGTGATCTCAAGTGTAAGGATCAGCCTTCCACTTTGGAGATCTATTGGAAGAGGTCTACTTCAGTTGCTCATCATCTTCAGCCTTCTCTATTTGGTTTCAGTTTGGAGTTGCAGTAGCTGCCCAGCAACTCCGGCATTATTGTCATATTGTGTATTTCAGCCAATCCCTTGGAGGATGGAGATATTATTGCTTGTAAGGGTTAGAGCTTTGCTCCCCTATTGTATTTGGGCCATATCTTTCCATATCCATGTGCTGACATCTTTCTGGAGTCGTACTTTATTATAGACTGCGTTTTTCTTAGTCTGGGGTTTATGCAGAAATAGCAGTGCTTTCCATGTTTATGTACATGTGTTGTGGAGGCTTGCATCTCTTCTCTTGAGAGGTTGTTTCCTCAAGATTTGTACTCTCTCTTGCTGCTATATAATATTGGCTATATATTCATCTTCTTGTCTCACATATACTGCAGAAAACGCTGTAGGGTTTCTGGATTATTCTCTTGTCTTGCGGCACATCATTCTTGAGGGGTTTTCTATATAAAACTGTTGTTTATCCTTGCTGAAAGCCTATGCCATGCTCCCAAACCCATTCTATGATTATTTATAGTGTTCTACATTATATTCCTTCAGAAAATACGCTGCCCTTGCTTCAGCAAATTTCTGCATACTCAAAGTCTTGGGAAATCAGGGTTTTTCTTGACTAGTCGGGAAGAAGGAACTGTTTAACTTAGCAAAACGCCTTTGTTTGAGCTGAAATTCTACATGGAAGTCCCTCTTGACCTATTCTAACATATTCCAGAACCTTGACCCTTAATTTTATGCATATTTTCTTATCCACTCATTTTAGGGCCAAAATCCTCACTTTTCCCCATCTTTTTGCCCTTAAAAGCTGAGTAAAGGTTGCTGCTGCTATTTCTTTTGGTTTCTGAGAATTTTCAGACATATTATATGATAGCTGAAGCCATTATAACTGAAGAATGAGTTTTTCAGGCATGATCTATTGAAAATTCCCTTCTGGGATATTACACTCCAAGTGGATCAATGATGCCTGTAAACCATCTAGCAGGGGTAGGATGATGACATAAGCCCTCCCTTTGTCTCCTGCAGTGAGACACATCCTCATCTAGACCCTGGAACCTCTGCCAAGTGTGTGGTACAAATGTTAAGTCGGTTGGGCATGGTGATCCAAGTGCATCATTCTCATCCAAAAAGGTGGAACAAGAGCAATCATTGAATGGTACTAGGGATCCATGAAGTGCTCTTTGCTATGGTGGAGGCCCATGGCTCCCTATGCCCACCCTACAAATGCCAATGTGGCCCTTTGGAGTGCTTGGACCCTGTATAGGGAGACCAAACTCAAATGGAGACCCAGCTACAATCCTGCATAAGATCCAATGCAATCCCATTAGGGGAATTTTGAGGTATAAAATGGACCTCCTAAGGAAATTATAAAATAGTAGTGGAAATAATAAAATAAGATTAGATTACATCATCAAATTTTGGAGGGAAAAAAGAAAAATAAAAAGAATAATAAATAATAAAATAATAAAACTACTTTTTCAACCCGTATTTTCAACTTATCTCCCTAAGTTTTTACTCAAACTTCAAGCAGGAGTAGTCGTTGGATGCAAAATTTAATTCCTCATCCAAAGAGTACCCATGTTGCATACTTTCGATGGACCCTGCTACACGAAAAATGAGAAATACATGAAAAACATGATTGCAATCATGTTTTTCATGTATTTCTCATTTTTCGTGTAGCAGGGTCCATCGAAAGTATGCAACATACTTCCTCGCTATTATTTAAAAAATGAGAAATACATGAAAAACATGATTGCAATCATGTTTTTCATGTATTTCTCATTTTTCGTGTAGCAGGGTCCATCAAAAGTATGCAACATGGGTACTCCCTACTACACGAAAAATGAGAAATACATGAAAAACATGATTGCAATCATGTTTTTCATGTATTTCTCATTTTTCATGTAGCAGGGTCCATCGAAAGTATGCAACATGGATACTCCTTGGATGAAGAATTAATTTTTGCATCCAACGACTACTCCTACTCGAAGTTTGAGTAAAAACTTATGGAGATAAGTTGAAAATACGGTTTGAAAACGTAGTTTTATTATTTTATTATTTATTATTCTTTTTACTTTTCTTTTTTCCCTCCAAAATTTGATGATGTAATCTAATCTTATTTTATTATTTCCACTACTATTTTATAATTTCCTTAGGAGGCCCATTTTATTCGTGTAGCAAGGTCCATCAAAAGTATGCAACAAGGGTACTCATTGAATGAGAAATTAAATTTTGCATCCAACGAGTACTCTTGCTCGAAATTTCAGTAAAAACTTAGGGAGATAAGTTGAAAATACGAGTTAAAAAAATAGTTTTATTATTTTATTATTTTTACTTTTTTACTCCAAAAATGGTGAATCATCCCCCATGGTTGACATCGTCATCTTGAATCTTATTGGTGCTTATAAAGTTTATTTTGGTTGTACATTTTTCTTAGGAGGCCCATTTTAGACCTCAAAATTCCCCTAATGCCCTTTCCCTCCAGTACAACAAATCATTAAAGTAATCAAGTAAAAGAGTTTACAAATCATGGAATCAAGTGGGCACTTCATAGTGGCATGCCCTTCCATGGTGGGCTTTGGCATGTACAAGTGTCTCCAAGCTAAATAAGGGGGTTAACCAACGACCCTATTAGGTGGTTTCAGCCTTTAAAGGGGGTGACATGTCCATGGTAGATCCATCAAGTGGTACGTGGCAATGTGATATAATGATGAAATGGAATGGGGATCAGGAGAAGGCTCCAAGCCACATGCCATGGTGCAAGGGTAGCTACAATAGGGGAAGCCCACACTTGGGTATATGAGTGTAGGAGGAAGAAATCATGGTACATGAGTTACCCCAGCCTTTGTTTTTCCACCCTTCTTCATATGCCTTTTTTCTTTGATTGATTTTTCTTCATAACTGCTCGGGGCTCCAGGGGAAGAGAACATGATGTGTAGGATATCGCAGTAGATACCCCCCTTTAAGGCGAGGCAACTCATTTCCCACCAAGGGTTGGGACAACCATGGGTTCCTTAATGTGGAGGGGGCTCATCTAAGGCCCATAGGAACCAAGGTGATGGCCATAGTTAAGGGGTAGAGCTCATGTTTAGCTTTTGTCCATGTGCTAAATTTGTATGTCTCGGCCATCTTTTGCATTTGTGGTACATTTCCTATTGAGAGTAGTCAAATTATGTTTTTTCGTTTCTTTTTAGTTGCATCAACCTTCGGGGCATCGTTCTATGTCCGACCCAAAGTGTGGACAAGGGGAGGGGAGGTTAACCATTTATGGACCCAGTGGACAAATGTCGACTCGGATGAGAAAAGTGATAAATGGGTTAAAATAAGCGAAGGGGAGTGATGTATATGGTGTCGGGAAGCGGGACCACACAACCAAAATCGAGATTTTCCATGTAGTGCCAACCCTAAAGCTAATAGCTAGTAAAGGAGATCCCATTGGACTAGGATACAAGGCTAACCACCAAATCAAGCAAAGGAGACAAGAGTACAGACCTAGCCACTCTTTTCGCCAAATCCCCCCCACCAATCCATGCCCAAAAGTATTCATGATAAGTAAACAAAAGTACTCAACTATATCAATGAAAAGCCATACCTTTGAGGTCGAGAGGCCCACCTTCAAACATATGATCATAACAGATGGGCAAAGGACCACATGGTTGGCTCAAGTGGTGAAGATAGTGGCACATTGAGCTATCTGATGGCTGCAAGGGGCTACTAGCTACTGCTTGAGGACCATCTAGGGAAAATTTTCTCCTATGGATACTACCCAAAGGTGGTGGGTAACAAGGCTAGTTTCTAAACAGTTGAGAGAAAAGACTCACATAGGTAGGCATTTAACTTAACTCTTTTCGCCAAATCCCCCCCACCAATCCATGCCCAAAAGTATCCATGATAAGTAAACAAAAGTACTCAACTATATCAATGAAAAGCCATACCTTTGAGGTCGAGAGGCCCACCTTCAAACATATGATCATAACAGATGGGCAAAGGACCACATGGTTGGCTCAAGTGGCGAAGATAGTGGCACATTGAGCTATCTGATGGCTGCAAGGGGCTGCTAGCTACAGCTTGAGGACCATCTAGGGAAAATTTTCTCCTATGGATACTACCCAAAGATGGTGGGTAACAAGGCTAGTTTCTAAACAGTTGAGAGAAAAGACTCACATAGGTAGGCATTTAACTTAAAATTAACCAAGGCTTTGCATTTCACATAGATCTAGGTGTTGCATTTCATATAGGATTGTGTGCATATTAAGCAGGGACTATTCATCTGGCAACTTGATAACCAATTTATATTAAGCAAGTAATTTTTGACTCCATAAGGCACTGGTCTCTCAAATAATTTTAATCTAATTGTGCTAATAATTAAGCTTGTTAAATCATCATTCACCATATTGCTAGGCCATTTAGTTGTGTTTCCCGAACTAGTCGGCTCTCGACAAGTCTCTCATCCACACATTTCATAGGGAGTACCCCTTGTAGCCTATTGTTGGGAGATAGCTAGAACGGAGATGGCGGGGATCAGAGTGACAGCCCTACCTTGAATCGTTGTCGCATTCACCTATACAATTTGGGCAACAACATTTTTGGCACCGTTGTCGGGGATAGAGCTTCTCTGTCCTTGGTTCTAACGACATTTTCTCCATCTATAATCTTCATTTTCTCATCATCTTCTTCATTCGTCAAGCAGCATATTTTCTGACGCTTTGACAGTTCTATACCAACTATACCTGTGACATCTTATCAATCTTCTCATATGTTCATCACTTTTTCCACCATCACTGATATCCTTTGGTTCCTATCGGCACCTTTAGCACCTGGACATTTGGGTTAGTTTCCTGTTTGTGTGGTGACTCACTTATTCATCCATTTACAAGAGCTTATACTAGAAGAAATCTCGGTAGCTTGGTTAACCCCGCTCCCGATCCTGAAAAGGCTCTTAAAGCTCGGTTAAACAAATTACATTCTAGTAAGCATTCATTTTTTCCCAGATAAGAAGCCCTCCCTGATATCCACTTGCTTTTCCCTGACCCCGGGATAGATTTTTTTCTTTTCCTGGTTATTTATTACTTTTCGGTCTTTTCCTTTCGGATTTTAGAGTTAGATTCATGTTCAAGTGGCGACTCCACCTCTTTCATTTTTTGCAAGAATTTCTGCTAGAAGCTTGCTTCTTGTAGGCCTCTTGTCTTTCTTGAACAAGGATCTCGCTCTGATATCCATTAGCTCATTTTCCTCTTAAGCAAATCATCATGAATGACTTGTTTGCCCCCTGTTGTTTTACTAACATTCAAGGTTATCCTTATGATATTCCAGATTCGGCCATGATAATTTGCCTTCTTTTAGGGGTAATAATGAAATTCTTGCTAGAGATCATCTCATAAAGTTTACTAGGTGTATGATAAGGTTCTGTGATTATGTACGTAATAATCATGAAGAAGATGTGCCTCTTTGTCCCTTCCTTGGAAGGTAATGCTAAGAATTGGTTTTATGATTTTCCTGACAATTCTTTTGATTCTCTACAAGCCATCGTCAATGCTTTTAAAAATAGATATGGAGATCAAAGGGATTCATCTTGTGTCAATTACAATGTAAAGAAAGATGAAAGTGATCATGTAAAAGACCGAACTATCATAGAAAGGTTTCAAGAGAATGTGCCACATCAATATTTTCCATATTGTAGACCTTGGAGCATTTTCGTGATGAATCCACTTGTGTCGTTGCAAAAAGAATCCTAGATAGTGGAAAGGCAGGGACAAAGGATCAAATTAATGTTGATAATGAAAAAGAAAATGATAAGCGTCTTATCAAGGAATTAACTCAAATGATTACAGGCACGCAATTCAGTGAAGCACAGTTGATGAAAACCATGGAACTTAATCAAAAGAGATTAATAGCAAATCATGCCAAGGAAATGAGATCCACGCACACCAAATTGTTAGCCATAGAAGAAAAGCATGATGAGGAGCCAAAAAACATGGAAATAAATCACTCCAATCAAATGGCCACCATGCAAAATCATTTCATCACCATAAAAGCAAATCATAAGAAAGAAATGAGTTTTACGCAAGACATGGCGGTCGGTCTTCAGAACAGATTATTAGTTATAGAAGAAAATCATGTTAAGGAGTTGAAAACCATGGAAGCAACTCATGAGAAAGAGATGAGTTTCATCCAAGAAAATCATGATAAAGTAATAAAGGATATTCTGTCAGATCTCTCTTTAAAACAGGTTGTTGGCCATGGAGCAAAACCAAGCGCAATTAATAAAAACCATGGAATTAGATCATGCTAATGAAATGAGTGCCATGGAGGACAGGTTACAGAACATGATAAAAACCATGGAGGTTGATCGCATGCAACAAATGAAACTTATGGAATCAAAGCATGCAAAAGAAATGAATGCCATGAAGACCGAACAGATCACTCTTCAAAGTAAACTGCAAATAATGGAAAAATCACAAGTTCGGAAATTCCAGCCCAGACCAGAGGATCCAGGGGGCAAGCAAAAATATCTTTCAACAAATCACAAACCTCACAGACTGCTAAAGCAATTTCCATCCCATTACGAGGAGGTCACTTGTCCCATTAAAAAAGGGTTAGTTGATAGTGGCATAGCTGGAAAAGACTAAGAAAAATCAAGGTATTGAGGCCAATCACAGTACTTGTCAGATTTATGTGTCACCTTTGACAGAATATATTCAGAAAAAGAGTAGGCATACCTCAAATTCTTCAAATTTTTCATCCGAGCATTTTCAAGATCAAGACAAAAAATCTACATTGGTCCCATTATTAGCATCACAACATAAAGGAAGCAAAAGTAAAAAGCAGAAAAGAAGGAAGAGGGTTGATGCATTTGATGGTCAGGAGCAGCTCAATATTCGGATAAGTCAAAGTCCTAGGATCTTAAGAATTCAGCATGGCACATTAGAAAAGCAACCCATGGATCTGCTTGAAAGTCGGCAGATGCTCAGTATGCACTTCGTTGATGACATCTCATGCCATAGGGCATCCTCTGTATTGTATTTCTAACCCTACACTCTTAGATAGGATTTCATTTGTCATTAGTTAGTTATCTTTCATGCATTTATATTTTATGTCTTTACATTTCATGAGTTAGAATAGGATTTTTATTCTAGCAAATGTTTTATGTATACATAATGATTTTGAATTTGAGCGGATATCTATTTGATGTACTTTGGTTTTCTTGGATACAGGATTTTGGGTTCTCACATTCCTTCAACGAAGCAACTTGTCCCCATGTGGAGCCAGATGTTGACCACATTTTGCCAACAATTCGAGAAAGCAGAGTACAAAGAAGTGGAGAAAATTTTTCCAAGAGCAATTTATGCAAATTTATTGTAAATGATGCTAGTATGACCATTTAATTATGTAACAACACCTAGGCAAGCCTCTGATTTTGGCAAAGGATTTCATCCTAGGGAGGTTAAAAGATTTCATCCTAGGAAGTTTTTTAACCTCCCTGAATTATGTGTGTTTGTAAACACGCATAATCAATAGATTTTTCTTCAACCTACCCCAAAGCTAAGGTGGAATTATTTGACAAGGTCTTAGGTGAGTCCTAGTGTTTGTTGAGTTTATTGTAAAAGTGTGTTAGGAATAATTATAGTGCATGGTCCCTCGTAATTAGAACACCATGGATACATTATTTTATTATAAGCACACTTGGTTTCATACTAAATCATATTGTGTCGTGGAAATGGGTGATATCTTGAGGGTTTATGTCTGAAGGTGTTTTCCCCTTCTAAGGATTGATATTGTAATTATTTTCATGTCAAAATATTTTAGTGTATGGTCCCTCGCAATCATAAACCATGGCTAAAATATTTAAGGGTAGAAAAATTATTAATCCCCTCTAGAGTCAATTAATTAATTTTTCTGGCAAACTTAAATAAAAATCCTAAGCCAAAAAATTAATTAATTTTGAGTCAAAAAATCATTATAAAGAAATTAATTTCTCTTTAAATGGAAAATAAACAAAATTCATGAGTCAAAAAAGTCAAATTTTGGAGGTCCTCCACTAAGGGAAAAATGGATATTTTAAGAAAATTTGAGCCTTTGGACCTTGGTGGTTAAGTCAAAGTCAAATTTTTGAGAAAATTAATCCAAAATATTAATTTTTTATTAATAGAAATTGGTTTTTAAGAGAAACTCGACTTTTTCCTCAAAAATAAAAATTTAACATTGGAGATTAGAAGAAGATCAAGTTATTTTCGACGGTCGAGATTATTTTGACAAGGATCAAGCCAACTAGCCGTTATTTTCCACTTGGAGGTGTTTTCTCTATATAAAGAAGCTATTGAGCTTCTATTTCCCATCTGATCTTTGGGTGGAGTAATTTTCTATTTGATGTACTGAGTTGCTGCTATGCTAGAATTATTTTTCTCATAATAGAAAGACTTTGGGGTTTTAGTTCATGGTGTTCTTCTATCTGTTGATCTGTGGGAAGTGTTAGTTTATGTGTTTATACTCTATATTGTGTTGAATATTACAAACTGTTATTTCATTTGTCGGTAATAAGAACATTCTATTGGTACGAGTTATCTTAAGTGATCTGATTCACTATATGATCTAATAGTTTATTTTAAGATTGAATAGAGGTTTATAGGTACGCTATCCCTTGGGCTCCAAGTTCACAGACTATGGGGAAGGGTCGACCTTGTTTGAGCTTTAGGCTTTCATTGTGATTAACTATTTGGCAGGAGGGTTTTGGCTGATTATATTTTTCAAAATTATTCATCCAAGAAATTTAATTAAAAAAATTTCAAACAAATTATTTGATCCTCGGCAACAAAGATTTAATTTGCTAATGAGAGCTAATAATTTTATTTTGTAAATATTGTAGATATTTGCAAATTATTCTAACCCTTGTATTTTTAAATTTGTAGCACTTGGGGTTTTGGGATTTTTTGAATTTTTTGTATATATTGGGGTTTTGGGAATTCTTTCTATTCATTTTTGCAAGTGAATCTTCAAGCCTTCAAGGAAATCTATTTTTTTGTGGAGGATTTAGCCCCAAGGATATGGTTTTAAGGGTTTATCTCATCCAAGTGTGATGTCTAGCCCTATTGAGCAAATTTGTTGGGGTTTTGAGGCAGATCTAGGCCTAGGAAGGCAATATCTAACCTCTAGACCTCATTCAAGCTCAACGTTCAGCCAAGAAAGGACGATGTTCGCCCTACAAGGTAAATTTGTTGGCATTTTGTGGTGATTTTTTGGATATTTTGACTGATTGCAGGAGTCCGAAATTTTTTAAGGCCTCCAAGGCCTAGCTGCTCTTCTTACCAACTTTGTCGTGGCCTCCTTTACCCTCTTCACTGAGCCGCTAGCCTTTTTTTCAGGCCTGTCATGAGCCCTATAGGCTTCTCTGCCCTGGCCATAGGCATCTAGGCCTTTTCTCCGTCATCCTTAGCCTATCTAGGCCTTGAAACCCTCATCGTTACCCTTCCTTGGCCATTTTCCCTTCATCAGCCCTTCTCTAGCCCTCATTTAGTCATTGATTGAATCTATATTTGTCTGTTGCTCCTAACATTTTGTTTTGCAGGCACCTCAAGTGTTTTTGAGGAACTAACTTTGTGTTTGCAGAAAGGCACTTTCATTGGAAGACTAGTCACTCATCTACAAGGCCATTAGGCCTAGTGGTTTTCCCTCTAACCCTTCATTCTCATCATTGTTTTCATGTAAAATGTTGAAGCATATTGTTGGCAGTGGTATCTTCAAGGCCTAAACACATCTAAAATAGTCCTAAATTCATTAATCTTTCACTTAAGGCGATAAACATTTATCTTGCGAGTCATTGGTTGCTTATAAGTGAAATTTTGGAAGACTCTGGTGAAAATTCAAGTCTGATATAATCACCTACAGCAGTGACAAAAATACATTACAGTGGCATAATAAGAAAATTGCAATCATCTCTCTTCATTGGCATATCATTTACATTGATTGGGCTTGCATTTGTTTGGCATATCTTGTCATTTTTGAGGAATGTCATATTAATCTAGGGTCTGATATATGCATCATAAGGTCTGGTCATAAGTATAACAGTGGTGAAAAAATTAATCAACCATCATCCCATCTCATTGGTAAGGCATTTGCATCATTGGGCTATTTCATTTTCTTGGTGTATCTTGTGTTTAGAAGGGTGTGTCGTGATCATCTCTTGGCTGCCATCTCTTGCATCCATTGCACTTTTGCATAAGCATTCACTGTTTGCATCCTCATCTAACTAAGAACATAAGTGCTCTAAAGGATAACTTGCATTATTGGACAAATTGACAATTGTTGGATAAGATAAGCTTGTTTCCCTCATTATAATTGCCATTTCAAGCATTCTTCATGTATCATTAATTAACAAATTGATAAATGTGTTGCTCTCTTTCATTAACATTGAAAAGTATTGATATATTGGTTGCCTAAAAGATGGCTAAGATTGTTGTGACGTTGTTTCTAAAGGAATACTTCTAGTTTGTCATTGCTATCATTGGCTTTTGGATAAGTGGTTATCTTGTTTTTCATTGTCATAAGTGGAATAAGCATTTCTTGTGAATTTACTTTTGTAGCGAGTGTATTAACATTGTGCTTTGCAAGTAAACATCATATCTGCATTCATAATCTTGCAAATCAACTCACTCTTAAAGCACCTAATTGATTGTCATATTGTGATAAGAGTAAATTTGGCATCTAAGTAATCTCAATAAATTGCTAATTGTGTTCATTGTCTAATTGGCTCTCTAGCATTGTTGAAAGAAGCATTGGACTTGTGTATTTAATGTCATTTCATGAGCAATTGTCCATTATGATATCGGTAATCTTGATAACATTTTTTGGCGCCATCTATTTCGTTCGTTGAGCACTTTCTTTTGGTGAAGATTGTCATTATAATTCGTTAAGTATTTCGCTTCATTGCTCTAAGTTGAATCTACTTAAAACATTTAACAACTTAACCTAAAGATAATCACTCATCTTGCAAGCGCATTTTAGGATTAGTCTTGCATTAATTAACTTACCTCCAAGCATAAGCTTGGTTGAAAGACTCTAGGACCACCGTTTTCATCTAGCTTGCAAAATCTAGACCCTCTTTTGTGGTTAACAGAGTGACCTTGCAGTCATCAGAGCCACAATTTCTGTGACGACGGAGGCGTCAGGTGTTTAGAATTCCAGGGAAGGTATCATTAATATAGTGGTTGCTATCTTTCCCTGGGCTTCTCTCCACAGCCTACACTAGAGACTAGCATCAAAACCACTGAGAGAAAGGACTCACATAGGTAGGCATTTAACTTAAAATTAACCAAGGCTTTGTATTTCACATAGATCCAGGTGTCGCATTTCATATTAGATAGTGTGCATCCTAAGCATGGATTGTTCATCCGTTAACTTGGTAACCAATTCATATTAAGTAAGTAATTTTTGACTCCATAAAGCATTGGTCTCTCAAGTAATTTTAATATAATTGTGCTAATAATTAAGCTTGCTAAATCATCATTCACCAGGTTGCTAGGCCATTCAGCTGTGTCTCTCGGACTAGTCGACTCCTGACAAATCTCTCATCCACACATTTCATAGAGACTACCCCTGGTAGCCTGTTCTTGGGAGACAGCTAGAATGGAGAGGACAAGAATCAGAGTGACAACCCTCACCCTGAATCGTTGTCGCGTTCACCTGTACAATTTGGGCGACAACAAGTACCATTGGTTAGCTAAGTTGCACTGAAACGGAAACGGGAACGGATACAGATACGGGGTTTGAAACGGATATGGCAAATTTTCAAAAAATCTGGATACGATACGGCAGGAAACGCCACGTTATATATATATATATCAAATTTACATTGCCATTCATGATTCATATTTGAAGTTTGAGAATCTAGATTATATCTAAAAAGTAAAAATGCATAATGATTAATCATCTATCATCAATGATCATCATGATATCATCTAGATTCTATCATCTATCATCTATTCATCAATTATCATATATGAATTATGATTTATGATTTATCATCTATCATCATCATCAATTCAGCATATGCCATAAAGTTATTCATCTATCTATCATCATCAATTCCGGAATCAGCATAAAGTTATAATTTATAAATTGAAAATTCATAAATGATGATTCATGAATCATGATTCAAGTTCAACATATCATCAAGTTTTTGTTTCTAATTTCAATCATCAACATAAATATCATTTACATATCATCAAATATGTCTTCAACTTCCACATCATCTCCAGAAGTGGGAACATTGCTGCCATGTTCACTTGAAGATCCACCTATCGATGACTCCACATCAAACAAAGTCATATGAGACTTGGCATTCACTGTCATATCCAAGTCAGGCAACTCTGGTTCCACATCCCATAATTTGGCGGCCCCAAATTTGTATTCATCTCTCTTGTGTGACAGAAGGCGAAGGTTTGAATGAACATACACTAGTTCCTCAGCCTTCTTTGAAGCCAATTTGTTTCGCTTCACTGAATGGATGAAGCCATATGTACTCCAGTTCCTTTCTGCTGAAGAGGAACTAGCAACCTGTGACAAAATCCTGATGGCCAAATTTTGTATATGTGGAAGTTCCCCACCATAGTAGTTCCACCAGTCAATTGGACTCATTGCCCTCTTGTCCCGCATACAATCAATATCAGAGCCCCAACCCTCTGATCCCACGAAATGAGCAAACTTTGAACGAATCCAATGCCCAATTTCAGGATCTGTAAAAAGTTTTCTAAAAGCCTTTTTAAATCCTTGTGAGACTTCTGGGTCTTTGCTTGGTGCAGTTCTTTCTGGATCACTTAGAAACTCTGCAGCATAATATTTTGGATTCACTGCATAGGCCAAAAGGTGCAATGGCGTGGTCATCTTGTTCCACCTTTTGGTTAATATATCTTTTACTTCTCTGTAAAAGAATTCATCTGGGTCATTCTCCTTGGCATTTATAACCATCCTTATCTTCTCTATCATGGAATCAATGCCTTCATACACCTCTCCCAAATTAGGCATATCTGTGTCAAACATACGGAGCAAATCCACTATTGGCTTAGTAAATGCCAAAAGGTACTCAACCTTATCCCACCATTCATCATCAACAACCAACTTTTTGATTGTTTGTGCTTTATCAGATTGGGACTACCTCCATTGATTCCAAAGAGAACTGCATACCATTGATTGTAATGCATCTTTCACTTGCATAAGCCTTGTTAAGACTATGATGTGAGAGGCAAATCGAGTCTCGGCAACCTGCAAGTGCCAAATTTCTAATGTTTCAGTAAATTAAAAAATAAAATCATCAAATTAATCTTGATTGAAAACTATTATTTGATTAATTTTTAGGTACCTTAAGGAGCTCCAACTCTGCAAAATCTCTGTAGATGCCTTGGGACATGTGGTGGTTTGTGATGAATGCTTGAATTTCTTTTGCCTCTTCAAAAATAACACGAATCCACTCGATTTGCTTCCCCATCTTGCTCAACATGAGGTTCAATGAATGTATAGCACAAGAGGTCCAAAAGATGTGCTGATATTTGCCTTCAATAATTAGGTCTGCTGCTCTACACACCGTTGCATTGTCAGTTATTACCTGGACAACATTTTCTGGCCCCACCAATTCAATTGCTTCAATCAAGATGTCAGCAATGAATTGAGAATCTTTCATCTGCCCCTCACAATCCACTGCCTTCAAAAACATTGCCCCCTTTGGGCTCTGAGCAATCACATTGATCAAAGGCCTATTCCTTTGATCTTTCCATCCATCAGAAATGATGGACACCCCTGAAATGCGCCATGAATTACGAATGGGACTTAATTTAGACTCCAAATCTAACTTTTCAGCAATCAACATTGTAGTGCGAACCTTCTCATATCCAGGGCTCTTGAACCCTTTTAGGGCTTCATTCACTGTTTTTATCATCTTTGCCCAGTAAGGAGACCGCACAAGGTTAAAAGGAAGACCATTTGCATAAATGCATTGACCAATTGCTGCGTTTGCAATCTCTCCAGCATCATTATTAAAACTCTTTTCAAGTGGTCCCAAATTAGACCGCTTGTTTGAACCAACAATTCCATGAAAATGAAGTGGAGGATTTGATGAAGATGCTCCCAACCTTGTAGAAATTGCCTCATTTGATTTAGCATCTGCCTCGTCTTGTTCTTTATGATATTTTGCAATTTTTGTCTTGCTTAAACCACTTTCATCTGTCTCATTCTCTTTAAGGGGGCCGCTGCAGATTCGAACCCCATTGCCTTTTAACCCAAGTAAATGTGCTTTGACCCGTGTGTATGATCCCCTAAACTCCTTTTTACATTCACTACAAACCCATACAGTTGAACCACCTCCTTGGATCTTCCCAACAATAGTTACATATTTCCAAAGTGGTGACTTTGGATCAAATTTAGGGGAAGATTCACTTTCATTCTCCAGTGTCTGTACATCAAGAATCACTGAACTTGAAGATGCCATTGATGATGATATTAATCTGCAAAATAAAAATAAAAAACAATTAGTCACATTAACATACATAATGATGACGTATTTGACATATTTGAAAGTGAGATAATTATAGCTGGAAATTCACAAATTAAGAGTCAACGCTGTCCCTAATTTCCTTAACGCAGCCTTCTAAGTTCTAAGTTCTCTCAAGCCTTCAAGCCATCATTTCCACTTCAATTTGGTCAAATATTCAACTTCTAACTTCTAGCCCCTGGGTTATTATTTCAGTAATTTGGGCACTGTTTATTTTAAATTTTTCTTCTTTTGTTTAAACTTTATCCTCCATTTAGTAGCACAAGTTACAGCCATCTCCCTTTGAAATCCTTATATTTGAATTTTGTTTATTCAGGGAAAAATATTTATTAAGGATAAACTAAACAATGAAGATAAATAATTTATAAAAATGTGAACTTTATACCTGCCCTCAAAATCCCGTAGGCTGTTAGTAGTTACTAAACTGAATAATAAATATTTGGGCTGAAACACCAGTTTAAACTTTAAAGTTCTGCTAGCAGCCAAGCATACCAGGTGCCATAATATAGCTTTTTGCTGTGTATTTTCATTAATGTTGAGAACTGTGAATACATGTAACTGCCCAGAATACCTCTGTCAATGATTTTATTGAAAATCTGAACTTGAATAAATTATCAGTGGCCATTTGAAGTCAGTTCTTTCACGAAAATTAACTGTGTATGTGTGCCATAAACATATTTCACCTACAGCAAAGTGTTTGTGATTTGTTTGACGAAAGTTCTCACTGAGAACATAGCAAAAAATTTGGAAATTTAATACTGGAATCTTACACTTGTGCCTTAGTCAAGAAAGACCACAAATAGTCTTTCTTTTAGCATAATTAAATTACTTTGGATGCAAAAAAGGTAGAGTATGTAAAGAAGGTGCACATGCACGTTAAGAAAATGATCAACAAAGGCTCTACGCACTAATCACTGTCGACAAAGGTCTCTTCAAATTACAAAGTGGCATTCATATACAGCAGTTTGAACTTTGAAGTAGTAGTGGTTCATCTACAGCTGGCAGCAGTCTCCTCACAATCACCTTTGTTACGGTGCTTTATTATTCTGAAGAAGGCAGTAACAGTCTCGTTATGCAGTAGTCAAGGCATCTTAAAGACATGGAGTAATTAAAGGGTCTGCACTTACTGTAAAGGTTTTGGCATTCTCTAATTCAGGAGATTCCCAATGTATCAAGTGATATATAAAAATGACATGACAGTAACCCTAAGAAAGATGCGAGCTGGTACATTCACCTATTTGGAACTGTGTGTCACTGTTGCGCTAAGTGTATATTTTATTTGAAAGAGATGAAAACACGTAAAGAAGTGAGCTATTTATAGCATAAAAGGGCTATACGATATTCTTTCTACTAATGCAGGGTGGTGTGAACAGTGAAACCCGAGGGCCGAGACTACTGTTAAATTACATAACGTTGATGCTCTTAAATGTTAAGAGTCAAGACTAGAGGTTTATCGTTTATGAAAAGAACCTTGGCACTTGCGGCTGGCAGCTGCTCTTCCTCTTGCGAGCCGCGGCTGCTCTTCTCCTTCTGGCTGCTCTTGCAGTCACTCAAACAGCAAAGTTGCAAACACTCGTGACTCAAACAGCAAACGTTAACAGTTACCAGTGACCACTCACAATCTCTTACAGTCACGTCTCACAATCTCTTACTCGGAACTCTGTTGCTCTTTGCGGGCTGTTACTCTTTGCGGCGGAGGATAAGAAGTTAAAAACGAAAACGGTACCCTAAGCCTTAGCTTCACTTTACAAATTACAAATTCAGCTATAATGTTCCCGGCGAAAAAGACGAATAGGGTAAAAATGTTTCTAAAAATCGTGATACGTTTCAGATTTTGTAAAATACGTTTCATGTTTTGTACAATACGTTTCCTTTTTTCAAATACGTATTCAATTTTTAAAAAAAAACGTATCCAACTTTTAAAACGGGACAGAAACGGGAATTTTCGGAAAAAAAACGTATCCAAAATTTCGGAAACGGGGCAGATACGGATCCATGCTGTTTCCAAGGTGTTTCGTACGGGTTTCCGTTTCAGAAACGGGGATCCGAGTTTCCGAGGGCCAGCCTTGGCGTTTCCGGCAACTTAGTTGGTTAGGAGAGCTAACCTAGGTTGTAGTACATATTGATGATGATGCTAATGTAGATCAAGAGTGTTGACCTAGATGATGATGTTATCGATAGGGTGTACCTTTCCTTAGAGAGATCATGTATATAGAGAATATTTGAATAGTCATTATGAATAGCTCCCTAGTTAAGAGGGAGTGTTGAATTTTGTAGCCATGGTCAGTCTTCATAATGTATCATTTGTACTTGTAATGATGAAAATATAAATTATATTTGTAAAAGAAAATTTTATTTGAAGCATGTTCTTCATGCTTGCAAGAAAAAGAAATATTTATTTGTTTTTATTCAAAAGAAACATTATAAGGCATGTTCTTCATGACCTTATTAAAGCAGAAATTTTTGAATTTTGGATTAGTAATTTTGCCTCCACAAGGGTCCAAGTCAGCCCTCCAAGTCATCATGTTGGCCTGCCTGTGGAGGCACCCATTCGCATCATGTAAAGGCTATAAATAGCCCTCTCGACCTCCTCCCAAGACACACTTCGGATCACACATATATCTTTGTTCAAGTGAATAAGACAAGGAGTATTTGAAGGCCGAAAATCAGAAGAAGAAAGATCATCATATAGCCCTCACTCTAGTGATCAAAGGAGGTTGATTTTGTACGGTTTCTCGGTGATATATACTTTTTTGATATAGTGCAACGCTTTTGTGGTATAGTGCGGAGATTTGAGGCACAAAGTATGTGGCATCATCTTATTTTCTAATGTTGAGACAAAGGACGAATTTCAGCTCTCTTGAGACCTAGTTTATGTGGTATATCTCTTGGCATAGTGAAAATTCTAAGGCAGAGTTGTACGACGTTTTTCGGCTTTCTTGGAGATCTTGTTGTTGAACTTTTGTGGACAGAACTTTGGACATTTGTCTTGGATTTTGTAGAGGGTTGACTTGGCTCTTGGTGGATGGTCATCTTGTTGGTTAGTTGAATTTGATGTATCTCTTGTTGCATTGATTCTATAAGGAAAAGGTAGGTTGGGTTTTCCCCCATTGTGGGTTTTCCCAAGGTAAAATCTTCTTGTCTCTTTGTGCATTATGATCTCTATTGCTCCATTAATTCTATGGTTGAATTTTGAATGTATAATTGCTTAATGATATCTTGAAAGAGCAAATAATCATCTACATCATTGGAAGTGATTATCAAGTTTTAGAAATAAGTACTTGCATCTATTGTTCTAGTAAAAATCAACACTTTTGTCCTAAATAGGATTGGAGGTCTTCAAATGGATCCATTGGGATACATCATTTAAGGAGCCACTAGTTTTTGTAGGGGTGATGGCACCATGTAGGGCTTGTCCAACCCATGTCTCAAGTCCACTTATGTATTTCCCACATGGTCATGTGTCATAGAGCCTGTATGCATCTCCTTGGCCATGGTGCAATCAATGTTTTAAAAATCGGACTCGGGTTCTAAAACGGTCGAGGGTTGGCTCCGACTCCGACTCGGCTGGTTCGATTTCAATGACTCGGTCTTTGTAAAAAATACATTAAATATTTTTTTTTTTTATAAAAACATAATTTTAAAGATTTCCCTTCATGTTTCCAAACACAAAGCATTACAATATAGACAAAAGACAACAAATGATCAAAGTAGGCTCATGAATATATCCATTATATCAAAATTGCACCTAGTGCACTATCCAATACATAATGATGATATAGAGATCAAAACAAAAAACATAACCAAGGAGGCTCTAAATGGCCTCTACAACAAAACATGAATAGTCACTACGGCTAGATATCTGACAAGCCAATATCCTCTACCTCAAACTCTGAACCAGAGGGGGGAACCGCTTGCTCCTCCTCCTCTGAATGAACATCCTCAACTGGAACTGTAGCACGTTGAGCTTGAGATAGACAAGTTATGCGCCTCCGTCGTGGCTGACTAGAGGAAGTGCTTACGGCTGCAACTAGAGGACTTGAAGTTGGGACTAGGCTTGCTACTAGTGGATCTGCATTGAGCAGAGGCTCTACCTGTGTATCGAAGTCGATCCCCACACCAATATCCTCATCAGAGTCAAACTCTGGTGGACAAGACTCCACTACCCAATCTGATGTTCGATCAATATCCTCCAATAGAATGGGATATGAATTAGGTCTTTTGTTCAGCAATTGGTTGCGTCTTAGTCGGAGGTTGTACTAGACATACACTAGATCATTTAACCGTTTTTGCTCCAAACAGTTTTTCTTCTTTGTGTGAATCCTCTCAAAGACAGACCAATTGCGCTCACACCCAGAAGCACTGCAAGTTTGACTCAAAATGTGGATTGCAAACCTCTACAATTCAAGACAATGGCTTGGTCAGCTCAGTCGACTTGGTGTACAGCTCGGCTGGCTCGATCACAAACCGACCTCCGGACCGGTTTTTCCACCGAGTCGGTCCGGCAGGGGGTCTAGCTCGGTTGACTCGGCCGATTCCGAGCCGGTTCGGCTGATTTTTAAAACTACGGGTGAAATATAGTTCAATTCTCCACATAGTAGACTCATAGTTCACAGCGAAATTCACATTTTCCAAGGCACGCATCTACTAATTCAAAATTCAACAATGGGTCATTTTGTTCAGCATGAGGCATACTTGACACACCACATAGCAATTTTGGCAAAAGGAAGATATTTCATGCAAAATTTCATCTTCAAAGGGGAACGTGGGCATAGTAACCTATGAAAAAGGTGGCAATGCACACTTAACATTTCATGTGATATAATTCACATTGCATGGAGCTTTCTAACACACATGCAAAATTCCTAGAGCCTAAAGGTAGCAAAACATTGGACTTTAACACCCATGCAAGCAAAAAATGACAATTTTCAGCTCACACGTGGGAAATATTGATGGTGGCCTAGAGGTAATGCGCTAAATCAAGGAAGGGTTGAATTGGCCATTAGGAGCCTCTTGTACAAGTCGTTGGCCTACTATTTGTCATATCAAGCTCATTTAAGGTCAAATCAAGCCACATGTGCAAATCCTAAGCTAGGAACTTGCCTCTCCAAGTCAAGTCAGCCTTAGTGGGTGAGTTAATTATTTTGCAGAAAATTATTTTCTCATGTAATGACTGTCTCTAGTCTTGTGGATGACAAGTCAACAAATATATTTTGGGAGAGTGGTCTACTAGTTGTTACAAAGAAAAATTATTAAGGGCTAGACCATCTGCCAAAATAGGTTGTTGTTGAACTATAAGATCACTATATGCCATTTAAAAAAAAATATATTTTCCAGTGCAAATATTCTTCTTTAGCTTATATTGTAAGAGAACTTCATACAATAGACACAAGTTTCTAGGTTACTATGAACTACTAGGTGAATCCATTATGGGGCAAAGTTGTCACATGGAAGGAGATATCAAGGCGTTAGACCTCATCTCATCCTTTGTCAGTATTAGGTGTTAATCAAATCCAATCATTGGTGAAATCCCTTATCACAGGTTCCTTTACTAAGGATACGAATTCATTTGATGCCATAATTGACCTAGTGGTTGGAGACTTCTCCACAAGAGGGATCTTTCCTAGTGGAATCTGAAGAATGTACCATTATTCTTGACTAGATCAAGGTGCAATAGTCACCTAAACTCCAATCCCTTTTTCTACTCCAAACTGCATAACTGACATAGAGAGGGTTGTGATCTTGAACTAGCGCCCTAGAAGGTAAAAAGAAGGCCAAGGTAAGTCACACTATAGCAACCACCCATTTAAAAATATTAATCTCATTTACTTTTTGTTTTATAAAAAATAGAAAATACAAAAAATATATATATTTTAATTTTATTCTCCTTTCCTAACTTGTATCAGAAATTTTTATCTTTAAAGAGCTAGTAAACCCTTTTGGTTTTAATTCTAGATCTAACTATTTTATGAGGGAATTTCTACCCTCTTTTTCTCCAAATAAATCATATTTCACAAGTGTACTTTTCAGGGTATTTTGCAGATTTGTTGTGTTGAATTTTGTAACTATGGTCGGTCTTCATAACGTATATTTGGCCACTTGATGTATTTATATTGATTATTGTAAAGCATATTTAAATCCTAGACTCAAAAGAAAAATATATTTTGTGTCAAAGTCCCATTGCAACTTTTAAAACAAGAAAATTTAAATTTTGAAACTGAAATTTTTGGCTAAAAGTTTGTCTAGTTGACCTCCCTCCAAGTCAAGTTTGCCTAGGGAAAACGACACACCCATTCGACCCAACAGATCATTATATAAAGGCAACTTGACCTCATTCTCTTGGCACCAATTCACACTTCCTCGAGAAGACATTTTTTGGGCATCTTAGCGAAGATCAAGAAAGACAAGGAGGAAAAAAATAAGATGAATTGCATCTCTTTCTCTCTCTCTCTCAAGCTCACACGTGTGGATAGTTTCTCTCTCTTATGGTTCGCAGATTTTCTAGGCAGTTCTGTTGCAGAAAGTCGAAATTTTGGGCAATTGCAGAGGCCAAAATTATGAGGTTAATGGCAGTTATAAGAGGGTCGAAATTCTGGGTCAGATCAGGCAGAGCAAATTGTTGGATTAGA
This sequence comes from Pinus albicaulis, assembly GCA_034641835.2. Taxonomy (NCBI): domain Eukaryota; kingdom Viridiplantae; phylum Streptophyta; class Pinopsida; order Pinales; family Pinaceae; genus Pinus; species Pinus albicaulis. Next base: position 344,321,907 of record CM076570.1, on the reverse strand, counting down.
TTGGGAGGCTTGACTTGGATGGGTTGACCAGGTTTGACCATAGGTCTAGGTGTGTCTCTTATTGAAGAGAAGAATTTCTCTATTGAAAAGGTTGTTAGGTTTTTCCCCTTGGTGGGATTTCCCAGGGTAAATCTTGTCGTCTCTTTGTGCATTGTGATCTCTATTGTTCTCTTTGTTCTTGTATGGTTGAATTTCTAAAGTATAATTATTGAATGAAGTATTGGAATAGTTTAAAAGAAAATCAACAACAAAATTAATTATCATTATTTCAGAAATATTGTGCTAATCTCTATTGCACTTAGAAAACCAACATGGTATTAGAGCTTTGGTGAAAAAAGGAATATAGAGATCACCTTTGAAGAAACCCTACATTGAGATCACTCTTGTTAAAGTCCTTGTTGATTTGTATCCATGGCTTCCTCTATGAAATCTGAGAACAAGTTGGAAGGAGCCTCAAACTTCAGAGCTTGGAAACTTAGAATTGATTTTATTCTTGCGAAGAATAAGTTTTAGATATTGTGACTAACATGAGTCTTATTGCGAGCTCCATTAAAGATCATCTAATTCCCTACATTGCAAAGCTTGATACTTCCAAGAAGATGTATGATGCCCTAACTAATCTATTCATTATCAATCAAGAATGTTGGTCAAGCCATGAGCTTCAAGAAAGAGCCTTGTGATGTAAGGATGACAGATGATGACACTGTGGCTTCATATTTCGTAAAGATTTCACAAATAAGAGATCAAATTCAAGCAATTGGAGAAACTATTTCTGAGAACGAAATTGTGACTACATAACTCAATGGCCTACCTAGATCATGGGGATGCATTTGCAGCAGGGATAAAAAACTGGAAGGAATCCCCTTCATTTGAACAACTATGGAGCTCTTGTGCTCAAGAATAATCAAGGCTTATATCAAGAGATAAAAGGAAGAAGCTTCTCAAGCACTTGCAGCTCAGTTCAAAAGAAGTAGAGGAAAGAAGAAAGGTGGATTTTAAAACAAGAAGTCAAGAAGAAAATCACCTCCTCCTCAAAGGAAGAAGGATATGTCAAGAATTCAATGCTATGGTTGTTAGAAATTTGAACACTTCAAAAGGGATTGTCCTGAATTGGCTAACAACAAAAAGAGAAATGGAAAACAACATGCTTATGTGGTTGATGTTGAAGATGATCATCCAAAAAAGCCTAAAGGAAACAAAGATTTATTTTACTTTTCTGCTCTAACGAGTTCTATTGCAGATGAAGATGATGTGTCTTGTAGATAGTGGTGCTTCAAGACATATGATAGGAGATCATGGTAATCTCTCTAACATAATGGAGAAGAGATAATCTCAAAGGGTGGAATTGGAGACAACCACAAATATTCATTCAAAGGAGTTGGAAAGGCATCCATTGAGATGGAATCTAGTAAAAATGTACACCTCAGCAATGTTCTAAACATACCAAGTTTGAAAAAGAATCTAGTCTCTATTTCATGTTTAGAAGATAAAGGAGATAGAGTAGCTTTTGTGGATGGCAAAGTACTTATATGGTCCAAGGGCTCTAGTATAGATGATGCTAAGGTTATTGGGATTCGTGATGGAAGACTGTATAGACTCGTGAGTTAACCAGCTCAAGCCCCAGTACATGATGAAATCAATCCAAGTGAGCTATGGCATTGAAGATATGGTCACCTTCATTATAGAGCATTACCTAAATTGAGTCAAATAGTTTCAGGCATCCCTGAATTACAGATAGATAATGAAGGTGTTTGTAAAGGTTGTGCACTTGGAAAGAACATCAAGAAACCATTTCCCAGTAGCAACAATAGATCTAAATAAGTTTTAAATTTGATTCACTCTAATGTACGTGGTTTGATGCCGATGAGATCGCTTGGAGGTTCATTATACTATGTGACATTTATTGATGACTTCTCTCGTAAGACATGGATCTATCTCATGAAGACCAAGGATGAAGTCTTCGCCAAGTTTCAGGAATTCAAAGCTGAAGTGGAAAACTTGACAAGTAAGAAGATCAAGATTTTGAGATCTAACAATGGAGGAGAATATAACTCGAAAGAACTTGTTGCTGTCTGTAAGAAAGTTGGGATTAAGATGGAGATGATTGTGCCCTATAATCCTCAATAGAATGGTGTAGCATAATGAAAGAATAGGTCCATTGAAGAATCTATCAAGGCCATGAAGCATGATCAAGATTTGCCATTTTTTGTATGGGGAGAAGCATCATTGAAAATTGCATATATTCAAAATCGAAGTCCTCGTCAAATTCTGAAAGACATGACTCCTGAAGAAGGATTCTTTAGAGTCTAGATGAAAGCCAAAGGTTGGACATATGAGAATCTTTGGTTTCCCTGTCTATATTCATGTTCCTAAGAATAAAAGGAACAAGCTTGAACCTTCAGGAAAGAAAGGCATATTTGTTGGTTACAGTGAACCATCAAAGGCCTATATTGTCTACATTCCAAAGTAGCGAAGGATTGAGGTCAGTCAGAATGTCACTTTCGATTGGAAAGTTGCATACTGGAAGTCCAAGAAATTCTCCATGGTGTCCTATGATGAAGTAAAGCAGGAGGCTTCAAAGGAAGAACATTCGAATTCTACAAAATGTCCTAAAGAGCAAGAAGGGCCTTATGAACCAGTGGAACCAATTATCGTTCCAAAGATCAAAAAGAGATCAACATGGCTTAGATCTGCATTAGAAGAAGTAGAAGGACATTCAGCCCCTGATGGCACATCCAGAGAGATTAAGAAACCTAAAAGGTTTTCTAGTTATGCAGCACTTATGACTAACCTTATTGATGCAAAACCTTCCACTTATGAAGCAACTAGCCAGCAAGTATGGAAGGAGGCCATGAATTAAGAATACCAATCCATCATGAAGAATGATGCCTAGGAAATTGTGTCAAGGTTGGAAGGGAAGTTAGTAGTAACTTCCAAGTGGATATACAAGATCAAGCATGTTGCAGATGGAAGTATTGACAAATACAAGGCATGATTTGTGGCTAGAGGGTTCTCTCACAAAGAGGGAGAAGATCATAACGAGACCTTTTTGCTAATTGCCAGGTACACCTCCATTTCTCTTGCAGCTTCATTGGGATGGAATTTACATCAGATGAATGTGAAGATCGCTTTCCTCAATGGTGTGATTGAGGAAGAGGTGTGAATATAGCAGCCTCAAGGGTTTGAGGTGCATGAAAATGAATATCATGTTTGTAGGTTAAAGAAGGCCTTGTATGGACTCAAGCAAGCTCCAAGAGCTTGGTATGCTCGGATTGACAACTATCTGACGAGACTGGCATTTACCAAGAGCGATGTCGATCAAAACCTCAATTTTAAGGTTGTGAAGAATGCATATGTGATCCTATAGCTATATGTTAATGATTTGTTTCTGACAAGTGTCGAGCCTCTCATTATTCGGTGCAAGAAGCAGTTGGCTTCTGAGTTCGATATGAAGGGTCTTGGTTTGATGCATTATTACTTGGGACTGGAAGTATGACAGAAACCAGGCGAAGCCTTCCTTGGTTAAGGTAAGTATGTTATTGAGATCCTTCAGAAATTTGCCATGATGGATTGTAAATCCATGGCTACTCCCATGGTGACTAACTTGAAGAATCTAATAGGCTCTGAATCTAGTTTGGTAGATCCATCTATGCATCAGCAATTGATTGGTTCGTTGACATTTGCTTTGTTGCTAACACGTTGAGCCTATTGTTAAATTTCCACGAAACTCTACAACTACTTAGATGAATAACTGAAAACTGAAAACTAGTTTACGTTCACCAAGATACAGAGTTTTTTAATAATTCATAAGCAACGGAATAAAAATACAAAGATAAAAGCACATCACACAAATTGACACACTTATTTTTCTCAGAAAACCCAACAAGGAAACCTTGCTTGCTCCATGTGGTATTTTATTGATTGTTCTCTAGCTATCAAATCTATTACAAAGCAATTTGTCTCTCTTGAGAAAACATTTTGCTTCTCTCACAAATCTCAGCTGATATGATTGTTCTCGGGCTGCATTGATCACTGCTTGATCTCGGCCCTCTAGCTCACAACCAATCCTTTGCTGCCTCCTTGACTTGCTCTATAAACCCTGTTCTCTTGCTCGATCCTAGTCCTCCTTCCTTGTGCAATTGGTAGCCCTATTTCTTTGCGCAAATCCCCTATTTCCTAGTGCACTTTAGGTTCTATTTTCTAGCGCACATGAGCCCCTATTCTCTACCGCATATCAATGCCTATTTTATAGGGAAAATCCCTATTTCCTTCCGTGTTGAAAAGTGTAACAAGGATCGGTCTTCATATTGACTATGTAATTATGTATTTGTGTAAAGAAGAAGACAAAGATAATAAAATGTATCTTTGTTATACTTGCTTCATGGGTTTCATGAGCAAGATTTTATTATAGGTCAATAGACTTCTTCTTGATGTCTATCAGGAATTGTCTTCTAGGTATAAATGTAATTAAGAGTCATGTACATGAAGAATCTAGTCATCAAAATATGCTCCAAGATCTTGTCATGATACCATGAAGAAATGTCTCCTAGATAATGCTCAAATATACCCTCATTAACGCTGGATTAGATGCTCTCCAAGTCGGCCTTCAAACAGCGAGTAAAGTCGGCCTACAAGCAGTGATACAGGTCAGCTTATTAACTGGTAGGAACAACTATATATACCCCTACATGTGTTGCACAGAAGACATAGAAATTTGCGGATTCCTCTGAGGTTTTTAAAGGGTTCAAGGTGCAGATTTCTCTGAGGAAAAACAGAGTTTGTATGCGGTCTTGAGATCAGGGTTAAGTGTCGATTCTTCTGAGTTACTACAGCATGTCAAAGTCTTTAATAAAGGCAGTGATCAAGCATAAAAGGTGTGGATTCCTATGAGGTTTTTACAGGGTTCAAGGTGCGGATTTCTCTGAGGAAAAACAAAGTTTGTATGCGGTCTTGAGATCAGGGTTAAGTGCGGATTCTTCTGAGTTACTACAGCGTGTCAAAGTCTGTAATAAAGGCAGTGATCAAGCATAAAAGGTGTGGATTCTTCTGAGATATTACAGCGTGTCAAGGTTTGTAACAAGTGCGAGTTAGAAAGGCAGTAATCAAGCATAGAAGTGTGGATCTGTTTGAAGATTAGTTTGAAGAATTAAATGTGGATCTGTGAATAGAGGCTGCGGACAAGAGTTTGGACTTCAGGATGAGGCTAAGTCTGATATATAAACATATTAAGATCAGGATCAAGGATTGTTGAAGGAAGACTGTATATACAGCAAAAAGCGTTATAAGTCATGTGTTGTTCTGAAGCTGAAGTGTGAGAAAGGAAGGAAGGTAAATATGTGATTTACCTTCCTGTTCTATAACACATAAAGAGAATTGATTACACCTCAAGTAAAGAAGCTTCAAAATTATGCAAAGTGAAAGGTTCTAGTGTTGGTGCAGATCAGTGCAGGTTGGTGCAGAAAAGGAGAAGCAGTTTGAAGGGGCAAGAAAGAAGCAGCGACAAGATCTTGGAAGCATTCATAGGTCAAGGGTTTGAGTTTTGGTCATGGTACGTGTCATTTGAAGATCTATAAGAAGAATTCCTTACGGGTTTTCCTCTCCAAGAGGGAGAGGTTTTGCCCTGGCTCGAGGAGCCTAATTTTTGTGTCTCTTGTATTTTGATAATTGACTTAATGAAAGACTAAATAAGCTAAGAAGAGAAGACATAAGCAAATCAAGTAAGCTCACAAGTAAGTATCAAGAAGAGAATTTGAATTAATCTCCAGCCCTCCAAATTCTCAACATGGAATGAGAGCTAAGGTGTTGAACACAAGGGCTACTTGACAAGAAGACACTCCAGGAAGCGAAGATCAAAGTTTGCGTTGAAAAGTCAAATCAGTTTACCAAGAAGACTCTCAAGCTATCTCATTCAAAGGATCAACTCATTCAATAAAATAATCTTTGCCATCAAAGATTTACATTCAAGACATTGTTGGAAGAAACATCATCTTTTGAAGATATCCTTCATCATCAAGGAAGATGCAAGTCACTCTACTCAAGTAAGTATCTATGACCTTACTTAAATCTGTCAAGATGACTTATTGTAAAGAGAACAACAAATTGGTTGGGTCATCAAACTTTAGTGCTTGGAAGAAGAGGACAGATTTGAATCCGATTGAAGAGGAAGTTATGGACTACATCGAAGGATCTACAAATCAACCCTCAAAAGAAAATGCTCCAGCTCATGCCAAGTACATGAAGGGAGAAATCATAGCCCAAAGGATTCTCATAGAATCCATTAAGGACTCACTCATTCCCTATGTATCAAAACTAGAAACTACAAAAGAAATATATGAGAAACTGGCGGAGCTATTCTCTGTGAGTATTGCAGGAGAAGCAATCTCTCTGAGACGAACTATACAAGATGAAATTTTCAAGAGAGGAAGGAATCACTTCATATTTTATGAGGATTTCTGAAATAAGAGATCAACTGCGGGAACTGAGAGAAGTAATGTCTGACGCTGAGATGACTACAATGGTGTTGAATGCTCTACCAGAAGAATGGGGAAACTGCACTTCAAGTTTATACGAGAAGAAAGAAGCCACACCATTCCATGATTTATGGTCTCTATGTAAAATAGAGGAAACAAGATTGAAAGCCAAAGTTGATACAGGATCAAGTGAAGGGAATCAAGCCTTTGCAGCCATATCTAGGAAGAAAGGAAGATTCGAAAAATTTGGTCCTCAGAATAAAAGAAGAAATATGGACAAAGTACGATGCTTTGGATGTAATGAACTTGGGCATTATAAAAGAGATTGTCCTAAATCTGGAAAGGACGAGAAGAAAAAGGAAGAAGCCCATGTCACAAATATGAGGGAAGAACCTAATGCAAAGAAATCTAAGAAAGAAGAAGCGAGAGATCTCTATTATGATTGAGATCATCTTCCTCTTTAAGTGATTTCTGTTGGTTGTAAAATAGTATGATAGGAAGCAATGTATATTAATAACATCATGATAGAAGCATGGTATGAGCTCTTGGTGAATCAGCTCCTGGAAATCCTTGAAGGCAGTCATCAAGATCAGGGTCATCATGAAAACAGGTGCTGACATTTTCTAATGGAATTCTCTATGAATTCACTGATTAGAAAGAATGCAGAAAAGTTTCATCAGAGAATTCTATGCTACAGAATTCTGGATGTGATGACATATTGATAAAGCAGGGCAAGGGAATGAAGTTCTTCATTCTAGTAAAATGGCTACAAGATGACTCAAAGGAAAAAGGTATGAGGTATATACATTTGTATGCTGACACTGGACGCTGTGAAGTCATGTCATATGGTTGCAGGTAATGGACTTCTATATTTATAAGTATGATCCATCGAGGAGGATCCCTCACGGTGCATTGACAGATGAAATCAGCATAATATATTCTCATATGGAATATGAGGTGGTTGTATATGAACAAGGAACTGGAAATTGGAAGTTCCTGGGAATAAAGATGTGTAGAAAGGAAGAGATCATGAAGTGCAACCATGTCAAGAGGCAGTTATCATCCGGAAGCCGAGAAGATGTGACTAGAATATCTCCTGGGAGGATATGTAGGCTCTGATAGAAGTTTGGTAAAGAAGAAGACCCTTGACAAGACATATCATTAGGAGATTTGTCAATCTAAATAGAGGATGTCGATGCCTACAGGAAGATGTCATGGTGAAAGATCATCACTGAGGTAACTTTTTTTTAAAGTTCATAAGTATATGTTTATCTCAAAGTAACAAAAATCGCGATCGGGATAAAATCGCCGAGGGGAAAAAATCGGAAAAAAATCGTAAAAATCGGGAAAAAATCGGCACATACAAAAATATTCATTTTTTTTCAATTTTTTTAATATCTAGAGCATCTACAGCATAAAATAAATGCATTGACACATACATTTTAGAAAAAAAACTAATATATAAGATATGGTTCTTCCACTCATGCCTGGTGCCTGTATCACCTCAACTGTCACCATAAATACTAAAGTCTGAGTCTCATTCAACTGAAATATCCATTAAAAATATATACATGTATCTCCCACATCATGAGTCATAATATTATATAAGAAATGCATAATAGCTCTTCACCTTGGGTACCCCTCTTGTGAAGAGAAATAAGCACCCTCTAGTGAAGAAAAGAGTTGGCTGGGCTAGCAATAGACTCTGTTGTGCTCCAGATCCTGAAGCACCAGGAGCTAAAGTAGGCAGACCACGTCCTCTACCGGTAGCAGGGGTAGGTGGTGTCACCTCCTCCTCCTGTTGTTGCTCCTCCTCCTCCTCCTCATGAAACTCATCATTTATTCATCGCTACTAGAAATGGGATCATCAACAAGAGATACATAAACATCATCTAGCTCAAAGTCTTCAGACTTGGATTGCTCAACCTTAAAATGCGGTAGAAAAAGATTAACATGCCTAACCAGTTGTTTTCCTTTGAGTGAAGGGTACATTCTTGTTAAGGCCACAGTAGGGGTGCTCAACAATCAATACCACCAACATCAACAAAGTTCAACAATCAATGCCACCGACATCAAGGTTCTTAAAGGACTTCATACTCTTGATCAAATGCCAATCTCATACCCTTACACATAATAGAATCAAATGGAAACAATGCAAATCCCCAAACCATGAAACCCAGAAAACCATTAAGTCTGCTGAATTTTGAGTGAAATCTAAAATTCTAGTTTCTCCATATGAAATCCAATGAGGTCGAAACCACTCTTAAACATCCTGAGTCATTTCATGGTAATGTTAAAAATTTAAGTAAAAGGATGAAAATATCCTTTTACTTTAAGAATTTAACATTACCATGAACTGCCAACAGGGTGTGTTAGGAAAATGAGAGGGCTGCAAAAATGACAAAAAAAAAAATCGATTTTTGAACTTATAGGGTTTCTATTTGATGGGCCCACGATTTTTACCAAAATAATCGCGATTTTTTCGCGAAAAAATCGTTGAAAAAATCGCCGATAAAATCGGCAGCCCGAAAAACTCGCAATTTCGCGATAAAATCGCGATTTTTGTTACTTTGGTTTATCTAGATGAATTTGTGCAGGGTTGCTAATCATGTGAAAGGATGTAAGATCCTTGGAGATGATTCGAAAGAAAGCAGCATGGCATAAAAGGTGGACCAGATAAGAAAGACTGATGAATCACTTTTCGGTAGATGACATGACTCATGAATGAAAGTGATGGATGATTTGTGCCCTATGGAGCTAAAGTTGAAGATTCCTCAATATCGAAATCCATGACATCGAGGGCAAGAATTCTTCATGTGCAGCTAGGTGTCTCACCATTGTTGTTGTGGGTCTCTGGTGAAGAGGGAGCCTGGTGGTAAGTTTCTTACTTGAAAGAAACTTGGTAATTCCTAAGAATGAGCTTAGGTACATTCCTATATAGGAATGAGTACATTCCCTTGTGGAATAGGTCCTCCCTAGCTAAGAGGGAGAGATAGACACATCATTCTAGTCTTCACTTGGGAAGACAGAATAGAGGATTGGGTAATTATCTGGCATTCGATACTCTTTGAGAATGTGATTGGGCATTCAAGATAAGAGTAGTCGGGGACCAATATTCTTTGAGGGATAGCTACCCAAGAGAAGAATAGTCCAAGAAGGTCATACTTTGGAACACCTGGGTGGAGTATGTACCTTGGAGAGACAATGACTATGGTGTCTATAAGTCATGTGTCTTGCCAGCATTGTAGCCAGTTGTCTCGTTGAGAGATGGGGCTATTAGTCAAGGCCTTGCACTAGGACAATGATGGTTGATATGATGCTATACAGATGCGATTACCATTTCGATTTTTCTTATGAGATTCTTCAGTTTGAAAGTGACCATGTACCTGTATGAATACCTCCCTAGTTAAGAGGGAGTGATGAAAAGTGTAACTAGGATCAGTCTTTATATTGACTATGTAATTATGTATTTATGTAAAGAAGAAGACAAATATAATAAAATGTATTTTTGTTATACTTGCTTCATGGGTTTCATGAGCAAGATTTTATTATAGGTCAATAGACTTCTTCTTGATGTCTATTAGGAATTGTCTTCTAGGTATAAATGTAATTAAGAGTCATGTACATGAAGAATCTAGTCATCAAAATAGGCTCCAAGATCTTGTCATGATACCATGAAGAAATGTCTCCTGGATAATGCTCAAATATACCCTCATTAACGTTGGATTAGATGCTCTCCAAGTCGGCCTTCAAACAGCAAGTAAAGTCGGCCTACAAGTAGTGATACAGGTCAACTTATTAACTGGCAGGAACAACTATATATACCCCTACATGTGTTGCGCAGAAGACATAGAAATTTGCGGGTTCCTCTGAGGTTTTTACAAGGTTCAAGGTGTGGATTTCTCTGAGGAAAAACAGAGTTTGTATGCAGTCTTGAGATCAGGGTTAAGTGTCGATTCTTCTGAGTTACTACAACATGTCAAAGTCTGTAATAAAGGCAGTGATCAAGCATAAAAGGTGCAAATTCCTCTGAGGTTTTTACAGGGTTCAAGGTGCGGATTTCTCTGAGGAAAAACAAAGTTTGTATGCAGTCTTGAGATCAGGGTTAAGTGCAGATTCTTCTGAGTTACTACAGCGTGTCAAAGTCGGTAATAAAGGCAGTGATCAAGCATAAAAGGTGTGGATTCTTCTGAGATATTACAGCGTGTCAAGGTCTGTAACAAGTGCGAGTTAGAAAGGCAGTAATCAAGCATAGAAGTGTGGATCTGTTTGAAGATTAGTTTGAAGAATTAAATGTGGATCTGTGAATAGAGGTTGCGGAAAAGAGTGTGGACTTCAGAATAAGGCTAAGTCTGATATATAAACATATTCAGATCAAGATCAAGGATTGTTGAAGGAAGACTTTATATACAACAAAAAGCGTGATAAGTCCTGTGTTGTTCTGAAGCTAAAGTGTGAGAAAGGAACGAAGGTAAATCACAGATTTACCTTCCTGTTCTACAATACATAAAGAGAATTGATTACACCTCAAGCAAAGAAGCTTCAGAGTTATGCAAAGTGAAAGGTTCTAGTGTTGGTGCAGATCAGTGCAGGTTGGTGTAGAAAAGGAGAAGCAGTTTGAAGGTGCAAGAAAGAAGCAGTGACAAGATCTTGGAAGCATTCTTAGGTCAAGGGTTTGAGTCTTGGTCATGGTACTTGTCATTTGAAGATCTATCAGAAGAATTCCTTACCGATTTTCCTCTCCAAGAGGGAGAGGTTTTGCCCTGGCTCGAGGAGCCTAATTTTTGTGTCTCTTGTATTTTGATAATTGACTTAATGAAAGACTAAATAAGCTAAGAAGAGAAGACATAAGTAAATCAAGTAAGCTCACAAGTAATTATCAAGAAGAGAATTTGAATTAATCTCCAGCCCTCCAAATCCTCAACATTCCGCACTTGGCAGCCATATTTCTTAGGACCTAGCTCCTCTTCTCTACGCACAACCAACTCCTAAATTCTAGCACACTTATTCCTCCTATTTCTTAGGTAACAATTTTTGCGCTCTCCACAATCAAGGCTCTCTCACAAACTCATGAGCTATCTCTTGTCACACAAGCCTTTATAGACCCAATTCGAGCATGCAAGGGTCCTAACTCAATTTAGAAACTCAAATTCTGATTAGCGAGTTAACTAAGAGTGATACTCTTTCTCTATCCAATCAACACTAGGAATCTTAACTTGTTCTTCCTTCAATCAAGACTGAAGACTAACTCGCTCTAACTGAACTTGTGACTGCCACCTCATTCTATAGTCAAACTGATGAAGACTCCATTTAACTGAAGCTCCAACTCTATGCATGTCATCGTGATGATTATTCTAGTAAACTGGAAATAAACTAATCCTAATTGAAGTCTAACTCATGAGGACAATTCAAGATCTTACTGACTAATGCACAAGCCAAAAGACCTTGCTCGCTACATTTTCAACACACCCTCTTAGCGAGGAAGATAATTTTGGAAGAACCTCTTCCACCTGGATCTTTCTCCAACACTACTGTTACCACAAAATCTAGTAGGGCCCTAAGGGGAGAAAACCTACATGACGACTACTAGACTAGGTGACAACAATGGGACAATGGCCCACTGCCACCACAGCCAAGGTCCCCTACTCTTTACGGACTTTCACAATGGGAGGAGTCCCGATATGATTGTGATCACCTATAATAGATATTCTAGGTTTGAAGGTTCAAGGTGATGGAGCTAAAGCTCATTTGAAGAGAGGCTCAATAAAGGTACGAGGCTTCAAAGAAGCAAACCACTCTCTAAGAAAAACCTTAGAAAAGAAGGCATGAGACTTAGAGTTTTGGGGTTTCTTGATGGTAATAATAGTATTCACAAGGTCAAGGCCCGAGAGAAGAAAGGGCTTCTTGTGATTTATTCCAATGACCACTGAGCTGATACAACCCTCAAAGAAGTCCCCAAGGTGAGAGAGAAAGACCTAGGTTTTCCCTCTTGGAGTAGCACCTAGGGCAAGAGATTTTATCGATGAAACTCGGGTAGATGCCCACCAAACTTGGATCATAGGTAGCCTAGACCCTGAGCTTGATGTTTGTACCCTCAAATTCCTAAAAAATAACCTCCCTAAAATTTCGCTGCAAGCCCTAGATTTCCGCCCTACCTTTAGGGGGACCAAAATTTAGGAGGATAAAATATGGAGAAAGAGGAGTTTGATCACCAAAATCCTTGGACTAGTGCCTCGTCCTTTGGGCAATGGAGTCTTGAGATGCTTAAGATAAGATAAAACGTATTCTAAGGAGGCTTGAAATCAATGCTCTATGTACCAATTTCAAACATTTACCCTCCTCAAGATACAATGGAGTTTCATGAAGAATTCAAAGACATTTATTCACTAGGAACTTTCATTACATGCCTTGCATTGGATAATATATGCAATACTCTACTAGAAAAGCTTTCCAAATTTAATCTTCAATAATTAGGGCACAAATTTGCATATTCTAGAGCAACGATTCCATACATTAAACAACTTTCATAGAAAAATTCCATCAACATTAAGCACTTACAAAGAGACATGCAATATATCTATCCATCATTCAAGAAGAAGCTCCAAAGAAGAAAAGTGAATCATCTTCCACACATCGAAATGCATCAAAGAGTCTCCAATAGCTCCAAAGAAAAAGTGTGAGTTCTTTTACAAGAGAACCAATCCAAGTACGATGATGATCAAATACAAATGAAGGTGAGTGTTATTTATAAGTGCCTCAAATACAAATGAAGGTGAGAATTATTAGGCTAGGGCCCCCTAACATTATAAAAATGTGCAAAATACAAGCCTTGGTCACAAGCCGACCAAGTAGATTTCATAAATTATGAATTAGCCATCCAAATACTAGCTGAATTGATGATATCATCCTGATGTATGGTCGTTGGAGGGCCACGTTGAGTCCTCTTTGTGCCAAAATGTGAAAGAGGGCTCTATAAATCTTGAACAAGGGGATGGCCCCTTAGTCTCCATCAGGGTTGTGGGGAAGCTTCACCCCCCCCGTTCCCGTTTCCGAAACGTGCTCGTGCAGGAGCATTTTGGGAGCGTTCGGAAACGCACACCCGAAAACGCTTCCTGAGGGGAGCGTTTTCGGGAGCGCGTTTCCGAACCTGTTAAAATGCTCCCTGCTTTTTTGGGAGTGTTTCCGGAAGCGCTCGGGAGCGAACGCTCCCTAAGCGCTTTCGGCGTTTAAAAAACGCTTCGGGAGCGGGAGCATTTTTTAAACGCCGGAAGCGGTCGGGGAGCATTCGCTCCCAAACGCTCCTCAGAACAAAAAACACTTCCCGCCGGCGAGAAATTTTTTTAATTGAAAATTTCGTTTTGTTTATAAGGGGGGGAGGGTCATTTTGTTTAATTGTTTGTTGAGTGAGTGAGAGAGAGCAAGAAGAGCTTGAGGAGAGAACTGGAGAGCGAAGCTGCAGAAGTGAGAAGGAGAGAGCAAGGAGCAAGTTGCAAGGCAACAGGAGGATTGCAAGAAAGAGGTAGGCCTTCTAATCCAATTTTGTATTTTCTAGGATGAATTTGTAGGTTGTTTAAAAATGAAAACTTGATTTTTTTCTTCAATGTTGCATTTTATTGTGTTTAAAACTTAAAAAATGAATTGTTTTTTTCCTATGTTGCATTTCCTATTCCCATTTGGCATTTCTCCATTTGTTTTGCAGGCTAGAAACTTGAAACTTGAAACTTGAAACATCATGGCTATATGGCTAGGGATTTTCCTCATGTTCGTTCTTTTTTTTGTAATAATGGTGTTGGAGAGTAGTAGAAGAAAGAGGCAAATCAGAGAAGAGGAGGATGAAGAGGAGGGTTATGGTGGATTTGAAGAAAATCCTGAAGAGGAGGAGGATTATGTTAAGGAGGAAGTGGGGAGTGGAGAACATGAGGACATAGATTCCCCAACTAGACAAGACCAAACTCAGACACCTTTGTGGAAATATGTTCAGAAACAGGAAGGAGGGAAAGGTGGTGGAACCACTAAATTTATTTGCCCCCATTGCAATAAACAATACCATGGTTCATACACCCGTGCGAGAAGGCACCTTTGTGGGAAAATGCTAGGGGATGGAGAAAAAAACATAGGAATCAAAATTTGTTCTAGTGTGCCAGCAACACAGAGAGAGAAATATAGAAAGGAAGAGGAGGCTGCCCTACAGAGATCTAAAAGATCTAGGGGTTTCATTGATTCTTATTCAGGCCCATCACATCATGGACAAACAAGTCCAGCTTCCACCCATGCCAGTAGTTATGGAGGCAATGGCACACCTGGATTAAGGCGTAGAACCATATCCGATTTCCTGGACGAAGGGTGTAGGAATGATGTGGATTCAAAAGTTTACCGGTTTCTATATGCATGTGGGGTGCCATTCAATGTTCTTCACTCACCTTATTGGCATGAAATAGTTTCTGCCATTAATGATGCCCCCAAAGGATACAAAAGCCTTGGGTATGACAAGGCCAGAACCGTGGGTCTTGATCATGAAAAAGATAAAATAAACCATTCTTTGGCTAGAATGACAAGTTCGTGGAATGAGCATGGGGTGTCCATTGTCTCTGATGGATGGACCAATGTAAAAGGAAAGCCAATGATAAGTGTTTTGGTTGTGTCAGTTAGTGGTGCAATCTTCCTGGCAGCATATGATTATTCAGACAAATTCAAAAACGGCATTAACATTGCAGAACCATTACTTGATATAATTGAAAAGACTAAGCCATACAATGTCATACAGGTCATCACTGATAATGCTGCTAACTGTAAGGCAGCAGGAGCAATTATTGAGGATACATACCCCAACATATTTTGGTCTAGGTGTTTGGTTCACACAATGAACCTTTTGATGCATGATATCATCAAAAACAAACAACCTCAATTCAAATGGCTTGGTGATTTGTACAAGAGAGGTAAAAAAATGATAAAATTTATTACAAATCATAGCAATACCCATGGGCTTTTCCGTACTCACTCCAAATTGGAGTTGTTGAAGATAGCAAAGACTAGATTTGCTAGCTATTACCTTACCTTCAGGCACCTTTTGAAGGTAAGAGAGTCATTGGCTGCAATGGTATCAAGCCCACACTGGCAGGTATTAAAGGACAGGGCAGCGACAATAGTTGACAGGCAAGGTTTCAAACATGTGGAGGAGACCGCCCTTGACCCTTTGTTTTGGGCACATGTGAGGGAAATTTTGAATTTCACCAAGCCCATTTATCACATAATTCGGTTTGCAGATACAGATAAACCAGTGATTGGGGAGGTTTATGAGCAGATGGACAGCATGTTGGGCCAAATAAAAGATGTTGTTAAGGATAATGATCCCAACTTGTATGCTATGATTCATGACTGTGTGTGTGCACGGTGGAATAAACTCAATGTTCCACTACATGCTTTGGCATATATCCTTACGCCAAAATATTACTCTCCATCTTGGTTGGGCCAACCTGCACTTGGAGGTGGGGTTAGGATGAAACCTCACACAGATCTAGAGGTACAAGAGGGGTACATGAAGGCATTAGACAAGTTGGTACCCGACAGGGAGGAGTGTGCTAGATTGCGCCTTGAATTAGGCAAATACTTCAGTTGCACTGCTAACTTTGGTTCTTTCCATGCAATGGAAGACAAAGACAGATTTGATGCTCTCACATGGTAGGAAGCATATGGCAACATGGGACTTTTGCCAAAGTTGGCAAAAAAAGTTCTCTCACAAGTTGTGAACACTTCTTCTGCGGAGAGATGTTGGAGCACCTACAGCTTTATACATAATGTGAGAAGAAACGGGCTGGATGAAAACCGAGCTGGAAGCTTGGTTTATGTGCATTACAACTTGAGGTTGTTGAGCCATTACTATGATCGGGCAAATGAGGATCCATCATACAGAGTCTGGGACAACAACCCAGAGGATGATAATTTGGAGGACGGCACGGTACATATGGAAGAATTGGAAGCGGAACTTTTTAGGGATGATGATGAAGCATCAGCAGCACCGCCACACACAGGGCCAGTCCCACCATCTACTGGTAGCAATGCGGGTGCAGGTGCAGGTGCCAGTGCCAGTGCCAGTTCTCGATATCAAACTATTGTTCCTTTGCAGATTCAGCCTCCACCTTCTAGTCATGGTCGTGGTACTCCTGAGAGTACTAGAAGAGCACCATTTCCTCGTGGCTCGCACAAATTAGACATTTCTCGTGGGCATGGCAAGGGACCATCCAGTAGATAAAATAGATTTGTTGTTTACTAGTCTTTTCTATTTTCTAGTAGTTTTTATCTTTTATAAATGTTGACAGTTGAACAATTGAAACTTGACTCTTTCATATATTTAATGACAATTTAAGTTTGAAGTTTGAATTTGAAAGGTGAAACTTTGAAGTTGGCATTTATAAGTTTACAAGTCATTATGAATTATGAATATGATGCTTCATGAAAGTTATATGGTGATCAATGAATCAATGATGATAAATGTTACATAATATCAATGATGATAAATGTTATATATTAAATTTTGAAATCAATGAATCAATGATGATAAATGTTAGATATTGAATTTTGAAATCAATGATGATAAATGTTATAAACTTATATATCAATGATGATAAATGTTATATATTGAATTTTGAAAGCTTGAAACCTTCAGATTGATGATTCGCGAGACTCAAGAGTCAATATGTTGTATGCTTCCAACTTGTTGGCGTGGTTGATGAAGATTATAACTTCTAGATGATTGATGTTATATGATTCAATCTATGTTTTTATGTTTTTTATGTCTAATTCATCATTCTACATGTTTTTGTTGACATATATGCATCAAAATATAAAAAATATATATAATATATATATATATATAAACGCTCCGGACCGGAAGCTTCTAAAAATGGCGCTCCCGCTCCCGCTCCGCGTTTTCGCTCCCGCTCCCAAGTAACCTTGGTCTCCATGCAAGTCATCATGTGGGGCCCTAAATTGGGTTTGGGGCACAAATGTTGGTCTCATGGGTCTCCAGATCATAGAATAACCTGTATAATGCTCCAAATGAGGCCTCTAATGATGGTGCATGCCCTCCCATGCCTCAAGGGTGAGACCAACATCCTTTGGGCCTTGGATCAGTTGCCATAATATGCTAAGCCAGCCGAGGCACACTGGTCCAAGTGCATCATCTCGCGAATAATCTGGGGCAATGAACATATTGTAGAGGGTGTTGAAGGTCCCCATGGCATGAAATGATGCTCTAACACATGATGGAGTCCCATGGCTCTCAACACATCCCCTAGGAGAGTCAATATGATCCTATGGTGGGCTTGGGCCCTAATTAAGTTGCCCAACCCATGATGAAACCACCTGCCAATAGCATATAATGTCCAATGCTCCTACTCACCTTCAGGTACAATAATTTATTAGTGCATCTAAGTGAACCAAGTTTGTTAATCAAGGGCACATTGAGACTTCATAGTGGGCCTCCCTTCCAAATTTGGGGCTTTAAGCTTGTAATAGTGTTACCTCCCTAAGTAGGAGTTGTTAATAAACAACCCTAATAAGTGTTCCCAACCACTAAGAAGAAAGACAGGTCCAAGGTACATCTTTCAAGTGATAGGGGTCATGTGAATAATGATGAGATAGATGGGGACACAAGGGTCTCAAAATCAAATGTCATGGGTTCAAGGATGGTAATGATGAGGGGTGTCCACATATTTGGGTGTATAGATGTAGGAAGGAGCAATCATGGATACATGAGTTACCTCAGCCTTTATTTTTCCACCCTTCATTATTTTCCTTTTACCTTTTTATGATTTTTCTTTGTATTACTGCTTGGGGCTCTAGGAAATAAGAGCGTGTTGTGAGAGATATGCAACAACTACTACCACCTTAAGGTGGGGCAGTTCGTCGCCCACCAGGTATTGGGACGTGCATGGGTTCCTTAATGATGTGTGAGGCAGTCAAGGGCCCTAGGAATCAGGGTGATGGCCACGATGAAGAGGTAGAGATCATGTTTGGCTTTTTCCCACGTGCTATATTAAATGTCTCAGCCATTTTTGCAATTCATGATATTCTTTTCTTATGTTTCTAACTCGTGGCCATGATATCGTTGAACTTTATTTTAGTTGGCATTCAACCTTTGAAGCATCGTTCCAAAGCCGAAACTCGACCGCCGCGAACAGGGAGGGTGTGTCGGTGTCTTGTAGACCCGAGAGGAAGAAGGAAATGATGAAATTTGGCTTGTGATGTGAAACAGGAGAGTGAAAAACATGAGATTGGAAAATGAGACCATGCTGCCAAAAATGAGGTTTCCCAAGTAGTCCCCTTCCTGAAGCCATAGGCCAATCGGGGAGATCCCATGGGACTAGGATTGAGGATTAACCCCCCATTTAAGGTGAGGGAACAAAACTATAGTCAAAACCCTTCCTTCTTCCAAGTCACCAAATAATCCATGCCCAAAGTGCCCCAGGAAAAACAAGCATAAGCATACGATTGTGTAGGTTTTAACCCTATACAGAAATTGTTGAGATTCAACAAGATGATGAGCTTAGTGAAAAGAGTCGCCTTCACTAAGTGGGCCCGCAGGCTATTTTTGGCGCAAAGTCTATTTTTAGCAAAGTAACAAAAATCGCGATTTTATCGCGATTTTTTCAAAAAATCGCGAGTTTTTCGGGTTGCCGATTTTATCGGCGATTTTTTCAACGATTTTTTGAAAAAATCGTTATCGCGAAAAAATCGCGATTATTTTGGTAAAAATCGTGGGCCCATCAAATAGAAACCCTATAAGTTCAAAAATCAATTTTTTTTTTTGTCATTTTTGCAGCCCTCTCATTTTCCTAACACACCCTGTTGGCAGTTCATGGTAATGTTAATTTCTTAAATTCTTAAAGTAAAAGTGATATTTCCTTTATTTTTCATTTTCATCCTTTTACTTAAATTTTTAACATTACCATGAAATGACTCAGGATGTTTAAGAGTGGTTTCGACCTCATTGGATTTCATATGGAGAAACTAGAATTTTAGATTTCACTCAAAATTCAACAGACTTAATGGTTTTCAAGGTTTCATGGTTTGGGGATTTGCATTGTTTCCATTTGATTCTATTATGTGTAAGGGTATGAGATTGGCATTTGATCAAGAGTATGAAGTCCTTTAAGAACCTTGATGTTGGTGGCATTGATTGTTGAACTTTGTTGATGTTGTTGGTATTGATTGTTGAACTCCCCTACTGTGGCCTTAACAAGAATGTACCCTTCACTCAAAGGAAAACAACTGGTTAGGCATGTTAATCTTTTTCTACCGCATTTTAATGTTGAGCAATCCAAGTCTGAAGACTTTGAGCTAGATGATGTTTATGTATCTCTTGTTGATGATCCCATTTCTAGTAGCGATGAATCAATGATGAGTTTCATGAAGAGGAGGAGGAGGAGCAACAATAGAAGGAGGAGGTGACACCACCTACCCCTGCTACTGGTAGAGGACGTGGTCTACCTCCTTTAACTCCTAGTGCTTCAGGATCTGGAACACAATAGAGTCCATTGCCAGCCCCGCCAACTTCTTCGTCTAGAGGGAAAGCTGTTACATTTTCTCGCAAGAGGGGCAGAGGAAATCAGTAGTATAGGTTATTTGGTGCATTCCTTTGTATATAACATTATGACTCATGATATGAGATACATTATTATATTTTTTGTTGATATTTGGAGGTTGAGTTGAGACTCAGGACTTAGTATTCAGGACAGGATTCAGTTTTATGTGTGATGTAGCACTAGACATGATATTACACATCTTATATATTAGTTTTTTTTTTCATATTTATGTGTCAATGAATTTATTTTATGCTGTAGATGCTTTAAATATTAAAAAAATTGAAAAAAATGAATATTTTTGTATGTGCCGATTTTTTCACGATTTTTTCCCGATTTTTACGATTTTTTCCGATTTTTTCCCCTCGGCGATTTTATCCCGATCGCGATTTTTGTTACTTTGATTTTTAGACATGTCGATCATATTCGATGAGTTGCAGGATGCTATTTGTGGATGGTTGGTCAAGTTGGAAAAATAGATGGACTTCTATTTTTAAACATATTGGGCGGAGTCTATTTTTAGACTGCTAGTCTAAAAATAGATATGTCGGATATTATTAGCTCTTAATAATATTTGGACTCTAAGCAACAACTTATTCTCTTGGAGCACTTCAGTTCAGTGCACAGATGTGGCACAGCAGCTGACAGAAGGAATTACGCTATTCCTAAGGGTTTACTGGAGCTATTGCATGGAGGACTCAGTTAGAACTCAAGTGGCAGAGTTATGACACAGTTGGAAGAGTAGTTGATGGAGTTGTATGTAGTTTAACTCGGTTAGACTCAGTTGAGCTAGTTGTATCTAGTCTAACTAATTGATACACTAGTGAGAGTGGAGTGAATTAATTAGTTAATTAATTCACAAATAATAACTCATTAATCAACTGAAGAATACACTGCCGCTAACTACAAGGTATGAAGCCCAAAGGAGACCGTTGGAGAGACAGTGAAAGGGAAAAATAGACTATCACTTGTGACTACAAGGATGCATTGATAGTATCCAACACCTCCAAGGAGTATGCCAATGAGATTGCGTGAGCAAGGTCGGAGTAATTCGAACTCATTCAAAGCCATTCTTCAAATAGGATTGCGCAAGAGAGGCAAAGGTCAGTGGCAAAGATCCTGGCAGCATGGATTTTGCAAGATCAGGTCCGATTAGTGTGTAGCGTATCGTATCGATTCGAGAGCTTCTTGATATGGAGTACTTTGTATGAGGATTGTTACATGATCTCTATACATATATTATATACGTATAGTTGGGTTTTTAATTTCAACTTCAAAGTCGTTAAATGAATCGTGTTAATGTGTGCAATTTTTATTGTTTCATGTGTGCATTGCAAACTTGATTTAATTTCCGCAAATGATCAATGGTGGAATAGATTCTGTATTTTGCATGAAGTTAAAATAGTGTGAGATCAGGAGAATCTTGGACATATAACACATAAGTTATATAATTTCTACATGGTATCAGAGCAGTATTGATCATTGGAGGAGATTGCAATTATTGAAGCGGTTGAGTTTTGTGCTGGTGGAATTCGAATTTGCTGCAGTGTTTTATTGGTGTCGAAGTTGAGCATTCATTGAAATGTCTTCCAACGGATTGCGATTGGAGTATGCCCTTGATGGGAGCTCGAATTACATAGCATGGAAGGACAGGATGGAGGCGGTGCTGGATGATAATGGGTTGAAGGAGTTCATCGATAGCGATGTTCCTAAGCCGGGTTCTAGCGATGCAGCTGCACTTTACGCATGGCAAAAGAAGGTAGCAAAGTGTCGAAGGATTCTGTTTGAAGGTGTGAAGGACCACATTGTGTCCAGCCTTCATGGGAAAGCCACTCCATTCTTAATGTGAAAGGCTTTGACAGACTTGTTCGAAAGCAGAAGTGACCAGAGGAAGTTGGCGCTTAAAGACAAGCTCAGAAAAATAAAAATGGAGAAAGGCGACAGTATACCAAAATACCTCACGAAGTTTGTCCACTGCAAGGATGAGCTGGGAAGTGTGGGGGTTACTGTTGATGAAGAATACTTGGTGAGCTTGGTTCTCCTTGGGCTTCCGAAGAGTTGGCATAGCTACGAAGACTCTGTCAATGGATGGGAGAAACTGCCAGGATGGGAGCGACTTTGGTCGGATCTTGAGCAGGAGGAGATAAGGCGGGGTACCAAGGATGGATCTTCATCGAAGAATGAAGATGAAGAAAATTGCGCTTTGGCTGCCAAAGCTCGGAAAGGAAAAGGGAAGAAATCTTCCAAATCCGAAGCTAAAGGCAAGAAGCAGGATTTGTCCAAGGTGAAGTGTTTTCACTGTCACCAGCACGGGCATTTCGCCACTAATTGTCCACAGAAGAAGAAGAATAAGCAGGCTACTGGATCTGCAGCTGGAAAGGCCTTAGCCTCGCAGTTTGAGCTGGATTTTTTCTTTGATCGCATGCTTGGTTTCAAGTGTGATGGGATCGGTGTGGTTTCTTGACAGTGGTGCGTCTTTCCATATGACTGGAGACAAAGATTTGTTTAGTGATCTAGAGGAAAAGGATCTTGGAGTGCACATCGAGATGGTGTGACTGGTATCGGGACCATTTCCTTTGAGAGGGAGTCTGGTAAACCTTTCATCTTGAAGAATGTCATGCATGTTCCAGGATTGAAGAAGAATCTGATCTCTGTGGCGATGTTGGAAAACAAGGATTATGATGTTGTTTTCAGTGAGAGAAAAGCCTTCCTTCGACATAAAACAACTGGTCAAACCAGGAGGATAGGGATTCGAGTTAAGAATCTTTATCAATTGCAGGTAGATGGCTGCGCTGCAATGGCAGGCAAAGTAGAAGGAGTGGTGAGCCGAGATGAGGGCGAATTGTGGCACAGGAGATTGGGCCATCTTCACCATGGCGCTTTGAAAATTTTGCAGCAGATTTCTACCGGGCTTCCCAAAGGTACACTTGCGCAGTTAGATCAGTGCAAGGGATGTATTTTGGAAAAATTTGTGAAGACCACTTTTCATGAGAAGGATAGTCGTGCTTCGACGATCCTTGAGAGAATTCACACAAACGTGTGTGGACCTTTCTCGGTTGCTTCAACAGCAAAGCACAGGTATTATGTGATATTTGTTGATGACTTTTCTCGTAAGTGTTGGATCTTCTTCATGCAGAAGAAGAGCGAGACATACTCAAAGTTCTGTGAGTTCAAGGCGTTGGTTGAGAAAGAGTCGGGGAAGCAAGTGAAAGCTCTCCGGAGCGATAATGGTGGTGAATACATCTCGAGCGAATTCAAAGACTTCTGTAGCAAAGAAGGAATTCGAAGAGAACTCATAACGCCTCATAACCCACAGCAAAATGGGGTCGCTGAGAGGAAGAATAGAACAATCGTGGGTGCTGCACGGGCGATGTTGCATGATCAGGGCCTTCCCATACACTTGTGGGTTGAGGCATGCAACACTGCGGTTTATGTGCAAAACCATTGTCCTCATAGAGTACTTGGCATGAGTACACCCAAAGAGGCGTTTTCTAGTAAGAAGCCTAATATTTCTCATTTGAAGATTTTTGGCTCACCTGTTTACATTCATGTAACGAAGGATGCCAGGAAGAAGCTGGAGCCGACCGCAGAGGTTGGGATATTTGTGGGGTACATAGAAACACCCCACAATTATCGTGTATATTTGCCAGACAGTCGGATGACTGTCATGCGACGAGATATCAAATTTCATGAAGAGAAAGCCATGAAGTTGTCTCTTGAGAGGGAGCTACACTTGCATGCAGAGGAGGAGCTACTTGTTCTTAAAGATGAGCCTCAAGATGTCGATCAGCCACAAGAGGAGGTTCATGGAGTGGAAGAAACCACTCATGCAGCGCCAAACATCAGAGGGCGGAAGCGCACTACAGAAGTTGAGCGACTGAATCTTGATGCAGTGCAGAATGTAGGAGTTCCTACATCACAGCGCAGACAGAGACAATCACCTCAGCCCGATTTCTTGGATACATGGCTCTAATGAGCAAGTGTATCGTGACAGAGCCATCCTATTTCGAGGAAGCTGTGGAGGACCCTGCATGGGTAGATTCCATGGTGGAAGAGTATGATTCGATTGTCAAAAATAGTGCATGGGAGATTGTCCCAAGGCTAGAAGGGAAATCAGTGGTAGGTTCGAGATGGATCTACAAAGTGAAGCAAGCTGTTGATGGGAGCCTTGAGAAGTATAAGGCAAAATTTGTTGCCCGGAGCTTCTCACAGATTGAGGGGATTGACTATGAAGAAACCTTTGCACCTGTCGCATGGTATTCTTCCATACGGACCATCCTTGCTCTCTCAGCGCAGATGGGTTGGCACATTCATCAGATGGATGTGAAGACTACGTTCCTCAACGGAATCATTGAGGAGGAGGTGTACATTGGCGACGAGCTGAAGGATTCGGGATACCCAAGCGGAAGTCGCATGTGTGCGGAAACCAGCGTTGTATGGGGTACAGAGCAAGCACCTCGTGCTTGGTACACAGAGATGAACGGTTATTTCTTGAGACTTGGTTTCGCCAAAGGTGAGCGAATCGAGGAACCTATACCCAGTTGGTGGAGGGTAAGCTTTTGATCATTGTGCTTTATGTAGATGATTTAATACTAACGAGGTGATGAGCTGAACGATACACTCATGCGAAATGGAGATCTTGCCCGAGGAGTTAGAGATGAAGGACTTGGGCACAGCTATTAGTATTTACTAGGGTCGGAAATTTGGCAGCGGAAAGGTGAACTTTTTGTGTCTCAAGGCAAGTACGACGGAGAGATACTGGAGAAGTTTCACATGCAAGGCTGCAAGCCTATCGACACTCCTCTTTCTGATGGTTGGAGGAAGGAGGATGCTACATCGACAAAGGTAGTGGATGCCACTGTTTATCGACAGTTGATTGGTTTGCTCATGTATTTATTCAATACACGACTGGACATATGCTATGTTATGAACCATATCTCACAAGCGATGGATAAGCCTACCAAGTTCTTTTGCAAGGCAGGCAAGCATGTCCTGAGGTATCTCGGGGGCACGTCTAAGTATGGATTGTGGTATAGACAGTCGGATGAGGGTGAGCTACTGTGGCTTCTGGATCACGGATGGAGCGAGGAAGCTGAGACAAAAGAAACACATACGGAGGGCTCACAACAATCGGATCTCACAGGCGGTTCTTGATACCGACAAGCAAAATCAAGTAATACTCGGTCGGCGGAGGCGAGTACATGGCGACAAGTTTGGCTACATACACTGAGCTATGGATGAGGAAGATCACAGTCAGAGTTTATTGGTTCTCATTTAGATCCTACGCATTATATTGTGATAATCGGTTAAATTAAATAAGTTAATCGATGATCTCGATGTTCTTGGTAGATCTATAGATCTAACATATTGACATGCGGTACCATCATATCGGAAGATTGTGTGCGTGAGAATCATGTTACTTTCTTACATTCTAGAATGGGATATATGTTCAGCAGAAGAAATTGCTCACAAGGCAATTAGAATACTATAAATGTGGATAAAGAATTGTGAGATAATCCTTATCTTGTTGAGAGGGAGTGTTGAGATTGCAACAAGATGATGAGCTTAGTGAAAAGAGTCGCCTTCACTAAGTGGGCCCGCAGGCTATTTTTGGCGCAAAGTCTATTTTTAGACATATGGATCATGTTCTATGAGTTGCAGGATGCTATTTGTGCATGGTTGGTCAAGTCGGAAAAAATATATGGACTTCTATTTTTAGACATACTGGGCGGAATCTATTTTTAGATTGCCAGTCTAAAAATAGATATGTCGAATATTATTAACTCTTAATAATATTTGGACTCTAAACATTATCTTATCCTCTTGGAGCACTTCAGTTCGAGCGCTGGCAATTTGACGAGGGGAAAAGTTACGCTTTATTCCCTAAAGGTTTCTTGGAGCTGTTGAATGGAGGAATTCATTCAGAACTTTAAATTAGCGAGGAGGTTGTAGTACAGGTTGGAAGGTAGTTGATGAGTTGTCATTCATTTAACTGAGACAGACTCGGTTGAGCTGATTGTATTAAAGGAGCGATTTATTCACACTAGTTAGGTGAGTGAGGTCATTCAATTAATTAATTACAAATAATATCATTAATCAATTGAAGAATACACTCGGTTAACTGGTGCACTGTTGTGGAGTTTCAGTGGAGACCAATGGAGAGATGGGTGAGAAAGACAGAAACAAATGCCTGATTTTAGCAAACCATAGTGATCACATTAATTATGTATAGTCTGAAGATGCCAATGAGGATTGCGTGAGCAAGGCTGGAGAAATTCGAACTCATTCAGAGCCATTCTTCAGCAGGGATTGCGCAGTAGAGGCAGGCTAGTAGGTGGCAAAGATCGGTGCATGGATTTGCAAGATCGAGCCTGATTAGTGTGTAGCGATTGTATTGTACTGAGAGCTTGATATGATCAACTTTGTATGAGGATTGTTACATGATCTCTATGACATATATTATATACAGATAGTTGGGGTTTTCAGCTTCAGGCTTTCCCGTTAAACAACTGTGTTAATGTGTGTGAATTTTTATTGTTTCATGTGTGCATTGCAATCTTGATTTAATTTCCGCAAATGATCAATGGTGGAATAGATTATGTATTTTGCATGAAATTGAAATAGTGTGAGATCAGGAGAATATTGGACATATAACACATAAGTTATATAATTTCTACAGAAATTATCTGCAAACGAATTTTTAAAACATAAAATAAATAATAACGAGAGCATAAAACATAAAACAGATATACACAAAGATTTTCCCCTGGATCCCAAAACCGAGACTACCAGCTTGATTATTCATTATATTCCTTTTAATGTAACAATACATATATATACATGTCGAAACATTCATAAACACCAATCAATTAACCCTAGATTACAACATAATTGTAGTTCCCTTGACCGGATCTACAAAATACCATGGACAAAAAACCATCATGCCCAAAACCATGTGTTAAACCCATGCACAAAACCATAGGTAGGTCCACCCACCTAATATAGGGTCCAAAAAAAAAAATTCTGGGACGCTGCCCCGGACCCCGTGCAGGGGAGCTACCGCCACCCTCCAACCCCCCTGTTGCGCCCGGCACAACGAAGGGGGTACGGTCGCCACCCCGCTACGCGTGGGGCTAGTCATGGAAGAATATAACACACACCCAACAGATTGCGCAATGAAAAACATACATTTAGGATTGGATTGCCCACCTTCAAACATATGCTCTCAACAAATGGGCGAGGGGGCATATGATTGATGTAATGGCACAATAAATCGGCTACACTAGTGGTTGTCAAGGGTTGTTGGTTGTCGGCTAAAGAGATGTCTAGGAGAACTATTCTCCTATGGGGTCACCCGCTAACAGGCATCTCCATCAAGCAAGTGACAAAGTGGGTTGAAGAGTGCTCCTCACGCCAAGGGACATCATCAAAATGCATGGGTGCATCTCCAAGTAGAACCTCCTCAACCAAGACATCATCATCAAGAAGGCTTGCGCCATCTGCCTAGGGCACACATGGGTGACATGGTAGCCCTAGGGAACAGCGTTAGCCTCAAAAGGGAGTGCCATGTTAGAAAGGTGTACCAAGGACAAGTGTTCCCTAAGGTATGGTGTCTTGCTTGCATGTTGTTTTTGTCGGCAACATGTGGAGGTTTCCTTGTTGGTTTTTTCGAAGTAATGAAAAGTTGAATTCCGGGAAGAATCACATGTGTGTATATGTGAATTAATTTTTATCATTCCACTATATAACTTCTATTTATTGTGTGATTAACGCTATGGTCTGAAATTTTATTTCAACATTAATTAAATTCAACAATCTACTTATTTGATTGAAATCATAAGGACATTAGCCACCTACGGCTTGAACTTTTCACATTGTAGAGAAAAAGTATTTGATTCTAACACAACAAAGAGAAACATTGTTTCAAGCAAGAATACTTACTCAAAGATATAGGTTCCCTATTGAAATGATCATTGCCACTTTGCCGTATAATATAGATCAAAAAGAGCTAAAGACCAGATCTATGTGAAATCTAAAAGATAAATGTGTTGTTAGATAGAATATCAATATAGTCCAATAATCATTATTAGTGAAACCTTGAGAAAATCTGCATAACAATGAGTCCATTGGGGGGATTGTTTTACAGTCACTTCAAGTAATTCATTCCATGGGAAGATGATGGATTAGACTGAGTTTACAAACATGTGTTCTAAAGTTCTCTGCGTTGTAAGAAACATCTAGTACAGGGCTGTACCAGGCTCGTTTCTCTATCGAAGCATGGAAACACGTGTGGTACGACCTTGAAAGATATTTATGGCCATACAAGCATGCCCCACTTATGGGAAACGCATTTAGTGTGGACAGAAATGTGTTTTTGAGCCATACCAATATTTGTACAACCTGTTTCCAACACTACATCTGCCTATTTTGACGTAGTTTGACTCAATTTTTTACCAAAATTGACTAGAAATGTTTGCAAGGATAAAAATAAAAGATAAAGGAAATGTCAACTTTTACTGTCATTTTTAACATTACCATGAATTGTTTCAGTTTGTTTGAGTGGTTCCAACTTCCAATCTCGTCGGATTTCAGATGGAAAAGTAGTTTTTAATTTCATATTCCATTCAAATCAGCAGACTTACCAATTTTCAGGATTTCAGGACAGGCACAGCTGTAGCATTTCAATGGATTCTATCATGTATGAGGATATGGGATTGTCATTTAATTAAGAACACCAAACTCCTTATGTACCCAATGTTAACAGTGTGGAATATTATACTCCTTCACCGTGACCTTTGAAAAAATGTACCCTTCACAAAGGCAAAAATAATTGATTAGGCATGTTAAGCCTTTTCTACCATATTTTAAACCCTGGATTAGACAATTTCATCCAAACTGGATTGCACTGTCTAATGTCCCTGGAGGATTGTGGTAGAGGCAAAGGCTAGACAAGATAATGTGATATTTATAAAATTGGGAATAGGGAAAGTGACACACGTCATGTTTCCTTGTTTCCAAATTTTGAGGAATTAAGTTTCCATTTCAAACTCATAACCATTTCCCTATGTAGTGCAACTTATAAACTTCTCAAGCAGTAAGCAATATCAAACACAGAGCACTGAAAGGAATCTTAAAAGTTAAACCAATGTCGTCTTCAGAAACTTAAGAACTGTGCAAAAATTTAAAATACTGAACTCAAATATTTTAGCATAAATTTTAACAAGACAACTATAAAAGACGAAATAAAACCGGATTGACAAAAATAAACACCAGAGACTTCAAACAACATATTATGAAATTTAAAGATTACTGAACTTACCTGCATATTCACCAAACCGCTCAAGTTTCTTGACATCTCTACCTTCTGTCAACTCTATGTATGGTATCAATTTTTTATGTTGCTTGCGCCTCTTAAAATTTTGATATTTACGAAAAGCATTCATGAGTCCTATTGCCGATAAAACGATTGCCGCTAGAATATATCCCATGGTTTCTGCAAAACATATTTCAGGCTAAATAAAACTATTGGAGAACAAAGAAAACCAACATGATGATAAAAAAGCTTTTTCCCTACAGGACTCTCAATAGAAATATCTCCTATACCCTTGGGTGGATTCTTCAGGCTAAATAAAACTATTGGAGAACAAAGAAAACCAACATGATGATAAAAAAGCTTTTTCCCTACAGGACTCTCAATAGAAATATCTCCTATACCCTTGGGTGGATTCTTCAGGCTAAATAAAACTATTGGAGAAATGATAAAAAAAGCTTTTTTCCTACAGGACTCTCAATAGAAATATCTCCTATACTCTTGGGTGGATTCTTCCAGATACTCCCGCCTTGCAAGCTTATTGCATTAGCTTCTAACACAATTGGGCTGAACAGCCAGAACACTTGAGCGTAGGGGAGTATTAAATGGGTTTGAGGACTACAGAATTTGAGATGCATGTGACTTGTCAAGCCGACAAATTTCAAGGCAGCGTTCAGCAGCTAACCCAAAAACATCTACCGAATAAAACATATTACAGACAAAAATGCAGTGTAAAATGCAGAGTTCTCAGGTGAAAGCATTTATTTTTATTTTTTTTTCAAATTAAGGTGATTCCCTCAGGTTGGATGTAAAATGATTTGCCTGAGAGGAATGCTATCACAATTGTACACCAGGAGCTAAGCAAGTTAAATATTCATTGAGATAGTTTAATTCTCCAAAAAATAATTCCCATCCTCGACCCAACCTCTCCCATAAAATTTGAAGCACCAGCGAAAGAGCCAGCCTGGAAAGGGGCTCAGTTCAGACAAGAGAAACCGAAAGTACTTTCCACGTTGTGTGCATCTCCTTATGCTTTTTTGTGTTGGTCGTAAGACTTCCCCTTGATCAGGGGAATAAAATAGATATAGTATTTCCACTCCTTTTGAGGAGTGGTCTTTTTAAATGTATTAGTTTAGATGTTTTGGGAAATAGTTTAATTTTCCAAAAATACTTCCATCTTTAAACTCTCTTATCAGATTTGAACTTATCACTGGAACATACTAAACCCCACCTCATGGATAAATCTATGAATAAACTTATAACTTGAAGGTACTAAACCCGACCTCAGGGATAAAGTATGCATATACATGGCAAATATCTTAAACTAGTCCCTCATTCTGTATGCCTATACATAGCAAATATCTTAAACTAGTCCCTGATTCTGATTTTCAAGAGAAAAAGGAAAAGGGTGTGTTTGCCAATGTCTTAACCACAAAGTTATAAATAGACTCACCTGCAATTCCTGCAATTTCTTGCTTGAATGTGAAGTTAGACTATTATGCCTCCTCCAGAACCAAAGGTCCGCCCTCGAACGAAGAGAACCGAATTGAAATATAACAAGATATAACAAAAATTTCGTCCTCCGACGCATATAAGACCTTGAGGACAGACTTTTATCCTGGTGGGATTTGACCATATGACTGGCTTTCTTGCACTGGCATGGAGTATTGCAATTAAAAAATTGTTGGAGAGTTGATGATACTGGTCTCGCAGCGCAAGAGGACCTCTTTGGACTGCAATTCCTGACAAGTCAACATCGGACCTGTCTGGGTTGCATTTTCATGTAGCCCAAACCATATAATTCCTGTTTCAAAGAATTAGGATTAACATAAAAATAATAATTCAATACATCATCGCTGAGCATCTTATGAGAGTTATAAATGAGATAGTTGGAATTGTAACAACTTTGGAATCTGAATCGCAGGTGGGATCAATGAATAATCCACGAAGTCAGAAAGTAGTGTTCGTTGAATATATAAAGCAAAATTATTTAAATGATTTGTATGACTCATGTTTTTAAAATCTTTAAATAATTTGTGTGAATAATGTTGGTTAAAATTTTAAATTGGTAATTAAGTTTAATGTTTAGTTAAAATTTTAAATTGATAATTGGTATGTTTAATATGTGGGTTTAGTAGTTGCAAGTGAGGGGTATTTTAGTCATCGAAATTTTTGGATCGTACTGGCTTGAGTCACACCAAGTCATGGTAGGGCTTGAGCCACACCAATTCTTATTATGGCTGGATTTTTGCTCACAGTTTGAATAGGTGACCTTAACACCAAGAAGTGTCTTAATAGAAATTGTGTGGTCTATGTGGGCTAGTGATCTAAATTTAATTATTTTAGTTATAATTTAAAAAATTATTTCATTTTATTTTTATTTTGTAAGTTTAGTAGTATTTTTCATTTTTCACTTTTTTCCCTTTTTTTCTATATTCATCAACATGTCCAAATACATCACCCGGGGAAGTATCTAAATACATCACCCCCGAGAAGGGAATTGAACCTGTGATCAGTGTTATAAGAACCAGTTGTTATAAGAGCCATGAGAGCATGGGCATTGATTCAAATATGCGGTGAAATTTTGAAAGATAAATGTTTATTTTAAAATTTAGGGTGAATCTTACTAGTCTTTAATATATAAATTTTGAGATGTTTACCAATATAATAATCTCTATAAAGTTTTAGTTATTTTAAAAATAAAATAATTTCATATTATAAAATTTGGGAAAATCATTTTTAAGAAAAATGGAAATTAATAAATATTTTTTTTCGAAAAAAGTGTGGAAAATTATCTGAAAGCAAATATTAGTCCCTAATATTTTCTTTGATGTCTTTCCCTGAATTCTTGAATCTTCGAGATAAGAGTTAGTTTTTAAGTGTTTATTATTGATAAGAGTGAAATTTGATACCAAAAAACTTATAAATTTTGATTTTTTTTAAATAAAACTATATCTAAATTTTTTTGTAATTAATAAAAAATTAAAATTTACATATATTTTATTTAAAAATTATGAGAGTTTATAAATTTTTGTAGATCAATGTTTCGTCATATTTATTTGGAAAATCTTTACTTATTCTTTAATGATATGGGATCTTATAGTTTTTTTAATTTTAGTTATTATAGGAATATAACAATTATAAATTAAAATATACAATAGTAAAAGGGTTAGATTATAAGTTTAATGATTGTATAGATTATATTATAAAAATAGTATAAGTTTTGATTTTGAATAGTAAGATCAATTTTAACTATATTGGGATCAATTCTCATTATATGCTTTAAAAAAAAAAACAAACAAACAAAAAATTAGAATGCCAAAAAAAAAAAAAAAAACTCAAGATATTTAATCCTTTTTAGTGTTTGATAAATCTTTGATTAAGATAGATCTATAGATCTATAGTGGTTTTGTGTCTCTCTATAGACCATGGGTAATTTTTCTTTGTTTAAATTGTATTTTTGAATATTTTATTATTATTATTATTTTATATTAAAAATTGAATGAGTTATACATTTTATAACTAAATTATTTTACATTTAATTATTTTTCCTTTAGAACATTGAAATATTTTACTAAAGTAAACACTAACACAATATATATATATATATATATACACACGACTTGAGTGGGCCTAATGGTTAAGAGCATGTGTTTCCTCTTAAGAGGTCACAAGTTCAAAACCAGAGGGGGTAGAGTTTGTATGCCTTTGTGTAGAGGTGGGTCCCTTGTCCCAAGAACAAGGGGTCTCATACACGAATTTGGCATTGTGTACATGTACAGTCTCTATAAATTGTATATTGTGGTGGGACACATTTCTAACAAATCAAAAAGTAATTGATAATTTTGGAATACAATGAGCTAAAAAATTGTCAAAAAAGGTGTTGTAACATGTAGCACTGAGAAATTTTTACTCTTTTCTTTGTGAAGTTGAAGAGTCAACCTGCCAACAAGCTTAAACTTAGTTCACAAGAGCTATGGGAATGGAGTGTACTCCTTAGACAAAGTTGCCATCAAGTTCTTCGTATAATATGTAGCATGGACCTAGTGTTAAAGCACTTTTTGATAGCTTGTCTGCAAATCTGTTATATTATTTATAAATATGTTGAAATTTGATATCCTAAAAATGATTTTTTGTTTCTTCTATTTTTAGCTTCCATGTTGTTAGATTTAGGACCTTTAACTGAGCATGACCTGTCAACCTGTCGATGACACATTTGGATTCACCAAGCATTCAAATGCATCTAATGTTTTTAGCTTAGCTAAGGTCAAGAGTGCCCAAACTGCTATTAGTCCCGGAACTTAGGCCAATTCGAAAATGAACTGATCTGGTGCCTGGAAGTTTTATCAGTCCCCTCCTCCACAAATATTCCCTTGAGTTTCTCCATCAAAGAAACCTACAGGGATATCGGGATATTAGACGCTTCTCGGGATTGTAGGGTTCTGGAGAGGGAGATATTCCCTGAAGAGAGAAATGATTTTAGAGAATTGAGGAATGGTGCCAATATTTTCATTTATGAAGATGAACCTATTTCTAAGCAGCCAAATGCCCCAAGAAACGAAGGTAGGGAGAGCACGGAGTTATTGGTATTTCTTCACCCAAAAAAGTAGCAGTTCATCAAAGGTGTTCCAACTCGGATTTTCTCTGATGTCCAAGACTTGCAGAACAACAAACCATATTTCCTGAGCAATAATGCATTTCATGAAAATGTGGTTGATAGATTCTTTATTTGGTCTACAAAGACAACATCCACTTGGCCCCACAAATCCTCTTCTTTTTTTCAAGTTATCTCAGGTCAAAATTTTAATATGGAGGACCAGCTAGGAGAAACACTTTATCTTGTTGGGAATGTTCCATTTCCAAATGAACTTATTCCACCATCTAGAGCTCAGAATTACCTCAAAAAGTGTGATCGCTTCTTAGGCGAGGTGGGCATTTACCTTTTTGGATGAGGAATCCCAACTCCAAACCAACATGTCTTTTGAATTGTTTAATCTCACCCCATTGAGATTTATCACATTTGTGAATGAATTCCATTCCATTGCTAATGAACCCAGCAGTCCAACCTTTGTTGAGGTAGTCCATTAATTTAAGGAGTATGAGGAGGAATCCACTCTTTTGGCATTGGACAAGTAGTAAAGTCCCTTGGAATATAGGTATCGAATCAATTCAGATGATAGTGTGTAAACACGGGCACCTCCAATAAAGGGATCCTTGCCAAGGACAATATGCTTTCCATCCCCAAATGATGGGGAAAGAGGTCATGAGTTCTTTCTAGACTGTGGAGCCTCTTTTGACAGGTTTCCATGCTTGGCCTCTGAGTTAGTCAACCATAGACAACATATTTAAATATTTCTCTTTTATAACTTGCTTTAATGGCCCTCACCGAACAATCCTCTCCACATATTTTTAAGTGTTAATGCTTTTGCAAACTAAGTCGACTTTTTGAACCCACGTCCTCAAAGACTTTTAGAAATTGATAGAGAGAACCAGTTAGCAAGATGAATCCCTTCTTTGTTGTTTTTACCAGTCCACAAAAATCTGAACATCAATTGCGTGATGGAGGTAAGGATAGCAATTTGAATCTTTGTCAATGATAGCCAGTAGACAAGACTACTTTCCAATTCATATTTAACTAGTATCATCCTGCCTCCTAGAGACATCCAATTGTAACACCACAAGTTTATGTCTTTCTCCACACTCCTGATCATCCATATTCAGTCCCCTTTATGGTAAACATTTGGTTTTTGAAAATAGTCGATATACTTAATACCATTTTCCAAAGAGGAAGTATGCAAGGGAAAAAAAGTTTGAATATCTGAGTGGATATATGGGTCGACTGAGAATTGATGAAGGAATATTTGTTCAGATTGATTTCCATTCCAGTCGCACTACAAAATGGGTTTATAACTGTGAAAATCTCATCATTCCTTTATAGTTCCCATTCCTAGGAGAAGCACATCATCCACGAACAAGAGGTGGGTGATACATATATTATGATATACTTCTATATCCTTTATATTACCTTCTTACTTTTCCTTTAGTAGAAGGAGGCTCAATCCTTCCATCACCAGCAAAAACAACAGAGGTGACAACATACATCCCTATATTAGTCCTCAAGAGCTAGTGAAATTTATGGCGATTGAGCCATTGATTAAGATGGAGAAATTGGCTGAGGACACACAACTCATGATCCAATTTATAACATCCAAGTTCAACCCAATTTGAAGTAGGACAAGTCTAAGGTAGGTCCAGTTTACTCTATGAAATGATTTGTTTAGGTTCATCTTTAGCACAAGGGCTTCCTAGTTTTTTGTTTTAACTGAATGAATGGTTTCTTGCACAGTGCTTATGGCATCATGGATTTTCCTATCAACAAGGAAGCCAAATTGATTTGTAGACATATTCTTAGTTATAAACCACTTGATCGTGTTAGATATTACCTCAGTGATTAATTTATATATCGTATTACACAAGGAAATAGGTCTGAAGTCAAGGAAGGACTTAGGCTTCGAGCATTTAGGGGTCAAAGTTATATAAGTAGCATCGATTGTCGTTGTAAATTTTCTTATTTCTCTAGATTCCTCCACCATTAAGCATAAATCAGGCCCCATATTGTCAAAGAATGAAAGGAACAATTCGGTTGTTCAGCCATCGGGACCCAGATTTTTGTCATTTGAGAAATGTTTCAAAACCTCTTTGATTTCATAAAGTGTGACAAGGCAACCAATTTGAAAAACATCCTCATGGATGAGAAAACACATGTAATTTTTTATTATGGGAAGTCGGGAACTGATATTGGAGGTTCCCTGGTATTTAAAGAGCAAGAAGAAGCATGACGAGGTTGCATCCTTTAACTCTTTGGAGGAAGAGACAATATTTCCCTCTTTAGTCTTGAGTTCCCAAATAGAGTTGATGTTCCTTCTATGATTTGCATAATTGTGGAAAAAATTTGTATTACCGTCCCCCTTCTTTATCCAAGTCACCCTACTTTTTAATCTCCAAGACTCTTCTTCCATTTTTAGAATATAGATTTTCCTAGCTTCCAAAGTACTCATTTTCTAAACTAATTCTACAGGGAAGGAAGTATCTGAAAAATTCTGAGAGATGTGCTCATATTCTGATTCAATGGCTAAAAGTTCTTCTTGTTTCTCCACTTTTATGTTCCTTTCCCAGACCACCACTTCCTTCCTTAGCTCCATAATTTTTATATGCAAAGTAACCAAAACAGAGGAGTTGTTATTAGTTGGGCAGTTTAGTCAGGTATCCCGCACCAACAATCTAAATTATTCTTCTTCCATCCGAGAATGATTAAATATGAAGGGATATTTATTTTGGTGTGGGTCAAAGTCTAATTCTAATAAGATACATAGTTGGCTCAAAATCCTATCTTGAGAAGTCTAATATCTAAACCTCCCCACCTTTTCATCCAATTGGTCAGCCATCACGAATCTATCAAGCCACTTTGCGATGCCATCCTGCCCAGTCCTACCATTTCTCTAGGTAGGAGCTGAAGGAAAGGGAGTTGTCTCAAAGTTTATGATTTTGTAGCATCGATGAGAAATAAGAGCTCAAAGGATATGGTCGGACACATATTCCCCAGGACTCCCTAGTTCAAGTAGTAAAGTTTAAGTCTTCGGCCAAGAGGAGTGAATGGTCCGAGAGAACGCCACTTTCTTGGACTAGATCCTATATTTTTTGTCTGTCACCATATGACCCATAGCATTTCACCAGTTTAATGGGAAGATGGAATCCTCTAAAGTATCCTTCTAAGATGATACCAAAAGATGACGAAAAATACTGTAAAGAATCCTCCTTTGGGTTCCATAGTGGGAGAAGCCCACTTGATAGGGCATTGGAATCTGTTACACATGAAAACCAACATGAGCACAACTTTTGTAGGGCCTCTCTATCGTTTTCACCAGAGACCATAGTGTCTTGAAACAAAATGATTGAGGGCTTATGGATATCGATCAGTCTCTTGAGGGGGGAGAATTTAGAGGCCCCCCCAACCCCTCGAATATTTAGACACCTGATGATCATTATTTGGAGGAGAGAGTGGGAATTTGTGTTCTAAGGGACCGTGAGTCATTTTCCATGTTTATGGGAGGTGATAGGCTTAAACCACCTTGCATAGGTTCTAAAGGATTACCTTCTCTAGCCATAGACTTTTTCTTTTTCTTTTTTTTCCCAATAGTGACATTCTGGAACAAAAATCTAGGATCGGGAGGAAATATGTCTACAGGAGAGACTCCATTGAACATAGGAAATGGGGTTTGCTTCAGCGCATCTTTGTAGGAAGGTACAAGAGACTCTTTAAAAGAGCCAAGAGAAACCGAACGGGGGGAAGCAAGAGTTGACATAGAGGTGAAACAAGAAGGTGGAGGGGAGTATGAGAATGAGGATGAAAGATTTGAATGGAAAAGAGAAGTCATGGGACTGCCCTTGGATCTCAGAACAAGGTTTTTACGTGCCTCTTGATTAATTGGTTTAAATATGTTGTGGTAAGAGTTGTGAGATCAAACGAGGTTCAATATTGAGTTTGATAAACTCAGAGAAGTGCAAGGACGATTAGAATGAGAAGTTGGAATATTTGTTATAGAGTTAAGAGCTTTCCTTTCAATTTGTTCAATAATAATGATTCTTCGGAAGACAATTCTTGAATAAAAGGGTTTGACTCAGAAAGTGACTTACCGAAGAGATCCATAGCATGATAATAGTCACGACCGAAGGAGGGTGTTGAGGGTGCTGGAATTTCATCAATCAAGGGGGTATCCCTGGTATGAAGTCCCAATTAGACCTCACATTGTTTGGATTAGGATCCCCATCTGGAGTATCGGCCCGACCACCATAAATCTAAGGTTTTCCTTCTCTGTAATGAATAACACAAGATAGTATACCCATAACCTTTGAAATCAACAATTAAGTTGACACTGTGAAACACTAATTGCAAAGTGTAAAGGGGGGAATTTCACGACAGGGAAGTAAGAGTGAGTCGCTAGAAGGAAAGTAATAATACTATCCTAATAGAGGCACATGAGAGCAAGGAAATATTTGTTAGTTGTCCAAAAAAAAGTTTACATAGACACAATGAACATTAAAGCAAATACAACGCACATTCAGCAAGATAAGTACCAAATCCAATGAAGTAGTTCAATTTCCTTAGTACATATGAACAAAACATATACCACAAACATCTAAAGAATAGTCTTACAATATTCACGATACATGAATGAAATTGTGTTGCCTCAATGAGCTATGCTTATTAGGTGAAAGATCCAAGTACACAATTACAATGGCAAGCCACTAGCTCCAATAGCGGAACATTAAGTCACTCCTTACTTCTCCAAAGAATGATCTTCTCTCCTATGCCAAGCTAGAGAAACCAAGGCTAACTCTCCAAAGTATATGGCTCTAAAATCCATTTGCTTAATTTATGAGGGTGTATTTATAACAATAGGGATGACCTTTCATATCCTCATGACTCTTGGACTTCCCAGTAACCCTTGAACTTCTGCAAGACTATTGTACTTTTCCTAGTGACTCTTTAATTTACACATGACTTTTGATATTCCATATGTGACTCTTGGACTTCCACACATTTACATTTCTCGTTTTCTTGAAAATTACATACACAAATGATGTGGCAACATGATAACACATGTGACTCTTGAGATGACACTTTGATAAGACATGAATTGACACTGATGACATGGAATTTATGATGGTGTGTCAATGCCAAAATTCTCTTCTTGCGGCTATCTTTGTATCTTCATGATAAATGTTGCATGTTCTTCCTATTCCTCCTCCATAAGGCTTGGCTATATGGTGTATTTTATGTGATATGGATCTTCCAACTTGTGTCACAATCCATTGTCCCGTCATCTTTTTATTTAGTGATCATAACGTTTTGTAGCCTTCTTGAGTATCACCTTGCATGGTCTCCTTGTCATCTTCCTTGAACACCATCTTGTCATGTCAAGACATAGTACCTGCAAGTGAAATTCACTCATGACAAGACAACATCAGTTTAGAAATATCCTAGTCTACTTATCTTCATGCAATTCACTGATCGGACCCGGGACTAAGTGTTGTATAGAGGAGAAGGCTTGGGGATTGCACAGTGCACAGTTCCGGGAGGAAAGAGTGATGGTATGGAGATTGTGATTGTGTAATGCATAATATATGAGGGCCAGAGAAGGGAGATTGCGTAGTTGAGGGAGTTAATGAGACAACATTGAGGGCTTGCTCACTGAAATTACAAAATGTGCAGTTCAATGGAGAGATTGAGCCACTGGATTGCGCAGTTGCACAGTTCAGAGATACAGAGAGATAGTATGAAACTGCACAATGTGCAGTGAAAGACTGTATGGGAGGAAATATTACACATTTTAAGGGAGAAAGAGGCAGTCCTTGAGCATTGTGACTACACAATGCACAATACTATGAGGATGAGACTGCACAATGCACACTTCCTAAGGGCGGGGACATGATTCTTGTGGCTTGAGACTGCATAATGCGCAGTTCAAGGAGGCAGTTTGGGAGGAGGTTGACCAGAGAAGGATCAATTACATAAAATAACTAAGTGTTGGATCTTGGAGGCGAGAGATGGAACCAAAACATGACTTGAACATGATCACACACATATAGATGATCAACCACTCAACATGGAATAATTTACCACCCACAATCAACATGTTCATGTTGAAACAACAATAGTACAATACTCACCAACAAGTGTGACAATTAAGATACACTTTGTGACACAAGTGATGACACTAGTGAAACAATGATCAAGACTTGGGGAATATGTCTAATGCATGTTTGTATTATGGATAAAACATAGTAGTGTAGGAGAATGCATCAGAAAGCCCCTTCAAGAATGTACAAATGACTCCCTTTTACGTTCCTTTTACTAGGTGCGACACTTCCCATACCAAAAAGAGACAATAAGAAAAATTGAAAACGACACTTGCAAAAGCTAAATAAAGTGAAAGTGACACATGTTATAGTGAAGAGAACATGATAATGACACTTTTTAAAGTGAAATCAAGCAAAAACGACATCCACAAACAAGAAAGAAAAACTTGCGAAAACAAAGGTGCGCCAAAGAGACAGTTGAGAAAACCCACCAAAATAGAAGTACAATTGCAATCAAAGTGAGGAAGACTGTCAATGGAGAGTGCACACTGACTATCGACATATGTTGTGCAGTACATTTTTCTTATGGATTGCGCAGTCACTATCACTAGTGATTGCACAAGCTTAATCTTCAAGGGTTGTGCAATGCTTATCTAGGCTTGCATAGAAAAGGTGTGTGTTTCTGAATTCATTGAAGACATAATATGTGTGAGCAAGTGACTTTGACACTTACAATCTGAGAAGAAGAATCAAACACTTAATAAAGCATCAATCAAACATGAAGTAACTATGGGACGACAAATCGTAAGATCCTCAGTAGGCTCCAAAATTCAAGTGTAAGCAAAATTTTGGAGGGTGTTAATCATAGCGTCAACAAAGGGATTGACTTCCTAACTTTTAATGAAGTCCTCTATAGTTTTTTCATTAACCATTTCAATAAAAAGTCTAGAAGGATATATATCATTGGAGCTTGGGGCCTTGTTTGGATCAGTAAGCAAACCTTTAGTGGGACTACTATCCTTTTTCATATTATCAGGGCTCGATAATAGGTTCGCGACCTTATTGTTGTAGTTCTCTTTAGCCAACTCGGGAGAGAAAAATAACCCATTTATAGGAACCCTCTGTGGGGATTTTTGAGGATGAAACTTTGTTAGAGGCATGGGAATGGATTTGTGAAGGATTTTGGAGCCATACCCCTGATGCCAAGGAGCCTCAGAGGAGTTGATTAGGTGGCCCACTTCTATGTAGTTGAAGCATCTAAAAGAAACATTTCAGTAGTCTAAGGGTTGAACAATTACCTTCTCTCCCCAAAGGATTTTTAGTGACCCTGATAAACTCTCACAAGTATCCATCTTAACAAGAACTCGTGTTATGTGCTTCTCCAACTAACAAGGAAGCTTCTTCTAGATAAATGGATCTACCCAAAGGGTTTTCCACTATGATAAGTACTTATTTGGACCATAATTCAAGAGGGAAACTTGGGAGAATTACCCACAAATGCTTTCTTAGTTGTTTTTTTGTTTGCGGGCAGAAGGCTAGGTTCCATCATTATAACCAAAGTGAGTCCCTGCTTATGAATCAAGGTTTGCTAAGGGTTTTTTCTAGATATTTCTTGGACAAGAAATGGAAATGAATCCATTCATTGACCAATATGTTTACAATCAACGTATATCCCACTAGTGGTGTTATGCGGAATTTATGACTGCAGACATAATTATCTTCCCTAGACCTAGTGGCTGGTCTAAAACAACAAAAAAGCAAAGAATATAAAGTTATCCTTAGATAAATTGGAGAATGGAAACAAGCTTACTTGGAATTTGTCGCAAGCTTCACTCTCCTCTCGGCTTGTAAGCTCTGATTTCTATAATTAGAACACGCACATATAATCACAACAAGCCAAAGATCTACGACATCTATGTAGCATCATCCAATTACTGTATTCAATGGATCAACAAAGCATTAAAACATATGAATGTAAACGTAAGATAACATATATAGGAAAATGGCATACTCTTTGTATTAATATGGATAGGAGAGAGTTTACAACCAAGAATAGCAACTGATATTGTAGATATTTACCCAAGTTGACTTGTCCTTCATTGTCACAAAGCACACCTCAATGTCACCCTAATGCATGAAGATGATGACTCCCTTAGATCCAAGGCAACAACATGAGGGAATGATAGGTCTCCAAAATCCAACCCTAATGTTGTAGATGGTTATAGATTTATAGGAGAGTGTGGTAGTTTAGGAATTCTCATCCATTTACCAATCTAGCCTTGAGATCCACTCTTGATGGGAGGATGAGCTCAAGGGATAAGAGGTGAAATCTCCAAGGTAGGATTTGAAGTTCTTATCCAAGATGAATGGTTGAACCAACTCCTGGAAGCTTGTGGAAGAGAAAGCTTCATGATTCTTTTTATTTTTCCCTACTTTCTAGAATCAATACACCCCCAACAAGGGATAACTTGTAGTTGATCAGTGCAGGTGCATAATGGAGCAACATGTTGGTGAACAAAGGTCCCTAAAGGTCTAGGGTGTGTTGGGCCTTGAAAATACTTTTTTGAAGTAATCTGACTAAAAAACTCGGGGATTTGGAAGAGTCGCGCTTAGGGCTTTGTTTAGGGATGATGACAAGGTGTTCATGGATGTTGATTGATCCATTTTACAGGCCTATTAACCAAATGCGACAAAATTACCTAAAACAGATTGCCCCCTAAAGCACAAATTCAGAAACAATGGTTGATGACTGAAGTGATTTACCTTGTGACAAGTCCATATCAAGAACAATTGGTCGAGATCATCATCTGTTACAATACATTTCATCATGATATCTTTGTTGAGGGAGGCATACCCATGCTCAACACATAAGATAACATTATATGTACAATGATAAAAAAGCCTTGTCCATCGATGACAAAGTGTGGATCCATGATTGGATGATTGTACGATCATGTTCATCATGTTCTATAATCTTGCATTAATCCTGAAAGTGAAACTCGGATGGATGGAACTAGATCTAGGGTCTTCTATCTCATTCACTCGATCATCCGATGTACGAGTCTAACCATACGAATAAAGGAGCTAAAGTTGAACATGGTAGGCACCATCTGATTATTGACCATTGATGTAAGTCGTTAACAGATGCAAGAAAAACCATCGATTATGTTAATGGCTCTCAAGGTACAACAATACAATCTATATGGTGTGAATGAATGAGTTGAAGTCAAACACCACACATAACTTATCTATCGAAGGCAAATGATGAAAACCTTTCTCCAAGAGTGAGGATACTTGCCATTGATGTATGCAAGCTCTAAGGTACTGAATGAAGAGTTTCTAAGTCAACTTCCTGAATAATGAGCTAATGTTGACAAGAAGTGACCCGTCGTAGGAGGGCCTTGATGTATCCCCCATCAATGACACGAAATGGGTATCAAAATTTGAGACAAAATGATATTTATGTGGAACTGGTTAAGGAATGACATACATGAATGTGGTCTTAAGAGTATCGTATCAGAGATCAACTGAAGGACTTCTCTTGAACACATCGACGACAATGAATGTAGTTGGCAACATTGACCCAAAATAAAAAAACAAAGGCTTTGAAATGATGTGATGAACCAAAATATAAGCATATTTCCTAACCCAACAACCATAGAGATGAAGTGGAAGAGTGTTGTGTTCAAGAGCGACTCACTACCACTAATAGGTGGGGTGTCCCATTTTCCCAATTTACCCAACCATTGTTAGTTAGTACCTCTTTGTTTTTTAACAAGCTCGAGGAGGATAACATATGCTTGATCTGTAATTTCATCATTCAGATGAATCCCTTTGAGTATCTTTAATGAACCCTGAGAAGGAGTGGTTCGGTCTCATCATGTTCGACGATTCCATCGCTACTTGATGTTTTTACGAGTCCAACGAAGGTCTAACTTAACTCCTTTTTCATGTTTAGAGAGTTTGAAAAAGAGATGAAAAAGGAAACTCCAAATATTTATTTTCGTAGATAGTCTCTTGAGTCTGAAAAGGCATAAAAATTTACTCAAGAGAACCTCTTAGGT
Organism: Pinus albicaulis; assembly: GCA_034641835.2. NCBI lineage: Eukaryota > Viridiplantae > Streptophyta > Pinopsida > Pinales > Pinaceae > Pinus > Pinus albicaulis. The sequence continues at coordinate 344,277,842 of CM076570.1, read as the reverse complement.
ATGTTCGACTAAGGTATTCCTTTTTCATAAGTAGTCTATCTCAGTCCGGAAAAGGGTTAAACTTATACTAAGTATACATCTTTTCATTTACTTTAATGAGTTCGAAAATACAAGTGCTCGACAACATTTTCATATTTTGGGAGTCTGAAAAGAGTTGAAAGAGGACTCCACCTTGAGGGACGAGTGGTATAAAGGGTAGAAACTAGTTCTAGTCATGATGGAACTACTCAAAACATGCAAAGTTCAAGAGGCTAGATAATAAGACCACTCAGTACAGTGGTTCCTCGGGAAAGGGTAAAACAAATAAGTTAAAGAATATGATCAGACAAGTAGATGGTGACGACGTAATGAGAAAACCAAGGCTCATCTGGAAAAAATAGGTTGATAAAAATGACAATCACGAGAGGTAGGATGAGAATGGTTTTATTTTTACACAAGCTTGAAACATGGGAAACTGTGCTTGAAATTGGTTTCAATTTTACACAAGCTTGAAACATAGGAAAAATATGCTTGAAATAAGTTTGCATGCCCCCGCATAATGACTCAATAAAAGGTACATGCCCCCAAGCTTCATTTCATTCACCTAAGTAAACTATTGGTTACTAACAGGTGGGTGAAATGAAAGTTCATTTACAAGATCAAGTGAAATACTATACTAGGAATTTACAAGATCTAATCAAAGACTCGAATTGAAGGGGATATATTTTTCATTTTTTAACGAACTTGACACAATAAAAGAACTATTCTCGCGACACCTTGTTTCATTTTTTAATGAGCTTGACACAAGAAAAGGAACTTTTCTTTGAAAACCTTGTTTCATTTTTTAAGGAGCTTGACACAAGAAAATGAACTTTGCTCTAGGTAACCTTGATCATGAACCCCAACAAGCCATGGATTCTAAGAAGCTCTCATCATATGGGAGAACAATGTTCTATAATGGGTACAGATCAAAGGATCCAATGGAAAGATCAGGTGTCAATGCGCCCAGTACTTGATCCACTACATCACCTACTAGATCATCAGTAGACACAGGCATGAAATATGTTGCCACATGATTAATATATGGCATGGGAGATACCACTTGCATATAAGGACCATTTAGGGACGTTATTTGATTGGGAGTCAAATTAGGACCAACGAACGAAAGTTGGTCAATGGTCACGATTCTTCCTTCATGTGGGAAACACATCACACGAAAGAGTGAAGAGACAAGAGCTCCCATGACATAAACATAGTCACGCCCATGGAGTAAATTAAAATCCAAAAGGCCTTGGAATACCATTACATCGATATAGACATTCTTTCCTCCAAAAGTAATAGGCAACTTAGGAATGATCCCTAACAATTGTCTGGTTCCTTTGTTAAAAGCCAATAAATTTTGGGTATTAGGCACAAGCTATGGAGAGCCAAAATCTTGCCAAGTAGTTGAGGAAAAAATACTAACAGACACTCCTTCATCTATGACTATGCCAGGTACGGTCATATTATAAGCATGTACTATGATATTGAAGGGAACATAAGGAAGAAGACGATATCCTATCAGTCGACTCTAATCAAAGGAAGTGAACATACTACTTGGAGGGGGTGTCGTGGGAATGGGGAACAACCTCCTTGTTCTATGGGAGTGGGAGAATTACTCTCTTGTGGTGTGGGAATGGGAGGATTTCCACCCTATGTCGTGGGAACGAGAGGATTTCCCGCGTGTGTCATGGGAACGGGAGGATCGCCCCTCTGTTCCATTGGAATTGGAGGATTACCCCCCCCAGTTCATTAGAATCTGAAGAAATGAAAAGAACCAGAGTGGTATGATACTCACTCTCTACGGGAAAGGTATGATCAACTGAAGGTGGAATCGAGTCAAACATTTTCTCAACCAATGGATGGTTGGGAACAAACTCATGGGATTCATATTCTGGGAGAATGGGATTGACTAGATTCAGGTTCTGATCAATGACTTCATCAACTAGTGGAGGACTAGGAGAAAGCTTTTGATAACCACCCAAAATCTGAGGCTGAGAAGCTGTAAGGTTTTACAACAATTTTGGGGCTTCATCCAGATAAGGAAAAAATTCAATAGGATGATTCCCTTCACGTAACCTACAAGGAAACGTAAATTTACCAATTTTCCCATGGACCTTACTATCACTAGTTGATGGTTTGTCACCAGCATGATCTCCAGAAGATGACGGCAAAGGTTAATGTGAGCCTACGGACCACACTTGTAATACATTAGGAATACCAAGGAAATCTCTAAGAAGGTGGTCACCCTTACATAACTTGTAAAGGAATTTAGATTTGTAGGGTAGCAATGGTTGCTTGGTTACTCCACTACTTGTTTTTCTTCTTCTTAATATTCCCTTTCTTCTTCTTCTTATCCACATGGTTACTAACTTTGAGGCTTTCACCATAGGAAGAGGAAGAAGAGTAAGAAGACTGAACAAGTGAAGAAGGAAAAGGGTCAACATTAGGATAAACTTGTTTTAAGTGGAGAAGCACTTGGTTGAGGAGCAGTTTGGACATTTAGAACCATAGGGGTTGAAAACAACCAAACTGGAAAACCAATGGTAAATACGGGAAGGGACAATGTTTCCATATAAGGATTACCAATATTTCCAAAAGGAGGAAAAAGACCAAGATTCCCGTCAGAGGGGTTTCCTTGAATGGTGGACTTGGGAACAGTTGCCATTTGTCTCAACCTAAGATCCACTAAGGAGTTGTTGAGAGGATGTTGTTTTGCGGTCGATTAATTGATTTCAGAAATTAACAACAAAAAATAAAACAAAATAGGGGTAACTAGGAAAAATGGTTTACCAAGTAATTGTGAACTGCAATATACCACCTTGAGGAACCAAGGATTTATGTACAGGCAGGTAATATCCCCAAGGCTATGTTCGTTGTATCACAATATACAAGACGTCTGACTTGGTTACCTATGGTGAGGATAACAACCTAGTTTGGAATTCCAAAATATACTCGATGGTATGTGGAAGTGTAGTTTGTAGTAGTGCTGTCTAATGCGTGATCATACAATGAGAGCATTCCCATATACTTTCATGTGTGGAGCACCATCTAATATACTTGGAGGTACATGGAGAACGATCTGATATACTTACGTACGTGAAATGGGATATCACGCCTAGAATGCAATGCTAGAAAAAACGACAACCCCTATGTTTATCGACGTCGGAACACGTCTCTAGCCTAGACCTATAGATATTTGTGTTAATGTTTCAAACGCTCTTTAAGATTGATTTAGTAAATTTTAAAGTTTATCTTGAATTAAGTATTGGTTTTCAAGGCTCACTAAGAATATCACCTTAGTATCCTAAAATGCAATCTAGCATGATAAAATGAAACTTTTATTTTCAATGAAAATCTATGTATGGGAGGGAAGAGAACAAAGAGTATGTAACAAATGAGATTGTTAATCAATTCCCCTTAATGCAATTATTCCTAATTCCAATTTCACACAAAAAACCATAGAGGCAATGCATAATGCAATTTTTTTTTTCAATTCCACTTAATTTTCAGATGAAAACTAGGATATTTTCTTAATCACTAATAAAAAAAACTATTCAAAACGATGACTAAAACACCAATTCCTTCACGCAATCAAACGATCAAGCAATCAATTTGCTAATGACCTGTTTAACAAGAACAAAGGAAAACCTAAATAAATTATTATCAAAGGCACTCAAAACCAGAAGTGAACAAAATGCAGGCTTCTGAGAAACCAAGACACACTCAGGGACACAAGGAGGGCCAACTAGGACCAAGTTAATCAGAGAGAAAATCACAAAAGGGAACTTTTTTGCATGAAACAGGGGTTAGCGCAGGTGAAAATAGGCTACCAGTGCACTGCAATGCAGGTGCAGAGAAGGTCAAGGAGCACTGTAACACTATGTCTCTAGACTAGGGGAGCACTGATAAAGGTAAAAGCCAAGTTTCGACACAAAAACCAGATGAAGCTAAATGAAAGGTCTTCCTAGGGTCAATTCAGACTAAGTGAGGCAATGGAGGTATATTTAAGAGGTGAAAAAAATACGAAGGAGAAGGAAACCACTAAGGGAAATAATCGATCCCTAGTGGAGTCGCCAATTTGTTATGCGAAATTTACGACTGCAGACATAAGTATCTTCCCTAGATCTAGTGGAATATTCTAGAACAACAAAAAATCAAAGAATATAAAGTTCTTCTTAGAGAAATTGAAGAATGGAAAGAATCTTACTTGGAATCTGTCGCAAGCTTCACTCTCCTCTTAGCTTGTAAGCTCCAATAATGGCTCTGATTGCTATAATTAGAACCTGCACATATAATCACAACAATCCAAATATCTATGGCATCTATGTAGCATCATCCAATTAATCTATTCAATGGATCAACAAGGCATTGAAACATATGAATGTAAATATAACATAACCTATATAAGAAAACAATATACTCTTTGTATTAATATGGATAGGAGAGAGTTTACAACCAATAATAACAACTAATCACTAGATATCTCCCCACTTGTCCTTCCTCATCACAAAGCACACCTCAATGTCACCCTAATGCATGAATATGATGACTCTCTTGGATCTAAGGAAGCAACATGAGGGCATGATAGGTCTCCAAAAGCCAACGCTGATGTTTTATATTATTGTATATTTATAGGAGAGTGTGGTAGTTTAAAAATTATTATCCATATATTAATCTAGGCTTGAGATCCACTCTTGATGGGAGGATGAGCTCAAGGGATAAGATGTGAAATATCCAAGATAGGATTAGATAGGATTCAAAGTTCTTATCCAAGGTAAATGGTTGAAACAACTCCTAGAAGTTTCTAGAAGAGGAAGCTTTGGAATTATTTTTATTTTTCCCGAATTTCTAGAATCAGTGCACCCCCAACAATGGACAACCTGCTACTGATCAGTGCAGGTGAAAAATAGAGCAACTTGTTGGTGAACGCATGTACCTAAAGGGCCAGGGTGCATTAGGCCTTAAAAATACTATTTTGAAGCAGTAAGACTCAAAAACTCAGGGGTTTGGAAGATTCATGCTTAGGGATTTGTTTAAGAATGATGACAAGGTGTTCATGGATGTTGATTGATCCAGTTTGCAGGTCTATTGACCAGATGCGACAAAATGGCCTATAACAAGTGGCTTACAAGTCACCCTTACCTAGGAGAGTAGTTGATGGTGCGACATTAAAATATAGTTGAGCTTACCCACTAAGGCTATCATAGACAAAGAGTCTATTATGTCCATGTTGATATCTAAGCCTAGGGTTATCTCCTTCATGATTGCTCATGCCTTTACATGCTTCTGGGCACATTTCTTTTTTTGCTCTCCCTCCTTCGATATTAGGAACAAATCTTTCTCTTCCCGCTTCAGAAGTATGTAATAATGTATGGGTAGACTGCTCTTGGCTGACATGGTCAAAAGGACACTACATTTTTGTTGACAACAGAGAGACCCGAGGAAAATCTCGATGTGAGATGGCCGCACTGACATAAGGGGGAACTGGGCCCCTTCTTGCCAGATAAAACTGAGCTATATTTCAGGGGAATTCTAGAGTATTTTCTGATGGTCCATTCACGAAGGTTGGAATCATGTGATCCCCAGACTAAATCTAAAACATGTGATAACCTTCCAAGGGACCAAAGCGTGAACAAAAAGGGACCAAAGCTAAAACAAAAAGGTAATGATATATATATATATATATATATATATATATATATATATATATATATATATATATATTAGTTAATATGGATATTCAAACAATTTATTTAAGTTCTATATTGAGATATTTATAAGATAAATAGAAGTCTTTTTTTTAGTTACTTTATTTTTGTAAAACTAATATAAAATTATATTTTTTAACATACACATCAAAATATTTTATTTATTACTTGAAAAGTAAAAGTGAAATATCAATGAACCAAGTGAACATAATGAGAATGTGATTATTAATGTCCTATAATTCATTTAATTAAAACTAATCGAATCCCCCGATGGGGGTGAACGCACATCTGGCCAACTGGCCTTGGGGATTTCCCCTTCTGGCCCACGAGAGGAATGCTCCTAGTCAGAAAGGGCATAATGGGATGTGACGACCGACCTTTGAACTTTCCAAAGGCGGGGGTTGAAGTTATAATTGTTCATAGGTGTTCTGGGAAGGTTGATGAGAATTGGGAGATGAGCAGTGGGTGTAGGGTGGTGAGGTTGAATGAGGGTGGCCATGCGATCTCATCGTGGAAGTTGAATAGTCGGCGAAGCGCATTCGCAAACTTTTATGGAGCGATTCGCACTCAGGATGGCTCTTAGAGATTCCTCTGGGACCCCGAAGCGCATCTGAATTTCTCTTCAAACCTCCTTCTCGGGCTTGGGTTTGTAAGTGGGAGCACTGGCTCCTGCCAGTGGTGCAGACCCTTATCTGGACTAGTATTCTATTGTAATATTCCTAAATTAGCACATAGCTAATTGGAATATTAAATTTTGATTCTGCTCTTAGATAGAGGAATAAGAGGGTATGGAGACCCATAAATCTCCTTAGTAGGAATAAAGACACTCCTAGTGTGAATGGAGGTCATCTAAAAAGTAGGATTGAAGACCCTTAGGTGTGAAAAGGGGCTAGAGCATGAAGATTGGGTCAAATTTGACCAAATCAACAACGTTGTTATGGAGGAGTGACATTCATGGTGGGACAACGCAGTTTTGGAGGGAGATTGAATGCATGGAAGTAGTGACCTAACTGAGTAGGGCCAAGGGTGAGAAAGCTCATAACTTATATAAGGAAGAGGATGGCAACCATAGGAGGTTATGTTTTAGATTATTATTTTGTATATGGTATGTTTAGACTTGTTGCTTTCTTCAGCTGTTTAGCTAGGATTGCAGTGTTGTTTAGCACAGGGTGTTCCCGAGCAGGAATCCCACCTCTTTCCTTGAGAGGCCTCTTGGAAGAGTGTTGCACTACATTGTCCACTATCCGACATCAGGCCAAGCTATAACTTACTTCATCAGCGCAGTTTCTGCTTAGAGTTGTGCTGTGTTGCAGGGTGCAACAGTGGAGAATTATATTGGGTGACTTCAAAGCTAGTTTTGCAGTGGAGGAAGGTTTCCATCCATTGGAAGGCCTGTAAAGAAGCCCCTTGGGCTTTCCTGACATATTTGGCACCAGGCCAAGGAGTACTTATCCCCTATAGCGTATTTTCAGTCCAGATCTGTGTTATCTTAGGGAGGAGTTGCAGGGGTGGTGGTAGTAGTTGTTTTGAGAGGTGATTTCTTCAGTGGAGGAGCCATTATTTCATTCGGAGGACCTATTGGAGAAGAGATATATGTTTCTACATTAGCTTCAGCCATATATTCTCATTTCTGTTGTTGCAGCATACCTTCAGCCCTAGAACTGCAGCTTACATTGGCACATTGTGTGCATTTTTCGGAAACCCTCTTGGGTTGTCTTGGAAAGCTGATCTAGTGCCCAAATATGTATGTGTAGTATCTATTGTGGCCCATATCAGTATTTTTATATCATTTTATGATCTACATTTGTATTTATGCCTAATATGACTGCGCTGTAGCATCTCTCCGGCATTTTGTATTGTAGCAGCAACTCATATTTGGGAGTGTTTGTTTATGGGAGGCTTGTTTCCTCATTTCATATGATTTATGTCTCACTATTTTGTACTGATTTGTTGTTATTATACATAATGTTATGGCTCCATATTGGTCTCCCTTGTTGATGTGTTGATTTACATTGCTATTTCTAGTTTTGTGTTCATATATTGCTACTTCCCCATTTGGGAATATTACAGTGGTATCAGAGCATAATCTTAGCTCAGCCCGTGGATCTCAGCCATTATGCTATCAGGAGAATAAGAAGAAGGAGCAAGAGATTAGAATGATGGAAAGAATGAGTTTTATCTCATCTATTTTCAGATCTAAGAGGGACCTCACCAAGGAGGTCAAGCAAATAAGAATGGAGAAAAATAATGAAACCACAATAGGGTTTCAAGATGAGGAAGACCCATGTACTTCCTATCAGCAAAAGAAAGATCTGGTACTACATAGAGCTCCAAAGAAAAATACTATGCCCTTTCCTTTTGAAGAAGAAGAGAAGAGGCATGGGGATGGAGGACACTTATATCATGAGATTCTGAGTGAGTATCTTGCAGAATACAAATCTCAAACAAGGGCTTTCAAGGAGAATCTAACTCTCCCACAATTCATTCAGCTCAAAGAAGAAATAATACCTTGCAACAATAGATTTCTATTGTCTACATTTGATGGGTCATCCACATGTATAGCAAGAGCTTGGGGAATGAAGTTGGATTCATTTTTCTTGCTACATCCAGTAGTACAGAGAGAAGCTGATGAGATTGCAGCAATGCACCTTGAGGGTGAAGCAAACATTTGGTGGTTCAGCCATTTGAGTCATGCAAGAGTGACTGCATATGCAAATTTTACTCAAAGGTTGATCAAGAAGTTTGACAGAAGAAAGCCGAAAGGAGAAAAACTTCCACCACCACTTGCTGTAGGAGCACTTGCATCAGGAGAAAGAACACTTGTACCTTTGCAAAGTGGTCTTGATATCTTGACATCTAGAGTCCCATGCACTATTATGGAGATGCATGAGGAGGAGGATGGAACCTTTGCAGCCATAGAAGAGCAACCATTATCATCAATAGTTGGGGAATTCATCACACCGGAGGATGGAACCCATGTAGCAATACAAGATGTTCCCAAGCTTTACCAAGGTATGCACATATTTCCGTTTATTGTTATTGCAGCACATCATATGGAGGATTGTGGAAACATGCTATCATGGCCAATGCATGACCTAGGGTCAAAGCACATTGCTAATTTGGAGAAGCAGACTATCACTGTGCTGAGGAGCCTTGATAGAATCAAGGAGGAGATGTACATTCATCCTAGTATGTCATTGTTGAGTTGCACACAACTCTTGGGGTTGGAGTGTAGATTTTTGGAGGATAGGATGAGTATTGTCCTGAGAAAAGCAATGCAGAAGTATGTGTTCAACATTGAGCATAATATTGAGGCAGCAAATGCACCATCATGGAGATCAACAACACTGTCATTGAGCAACAGTGATGAGTTCAGGGTTCAACTAATATTGAGACATTCTTATGACCAACACACTTGTGTAGTAGTGGATAGGCAAATGGTTGATGGAGGGAATCTTATGATGGATGACATCCTTCATTATCACGAGGGATACTTCTTGATGAGCACTTCACATCTTAATGAGAAGTTTTTGCCTACATTTTATTTGGATCCTTGTGGGGTCAACTTGGTCAATGAGGAGTGGTCTTCATTGGGAGATCTCCAGGAGATTTCATTTCAACATCCCATGAAATGCAAAGATAGAAATCTTATTTGGGAGAGTAGTATTCTCCATTGGATGGATGCCTATTTTGAGCATGATAATAGGCACTCACCATTGGTTGGATGGGTGATGTTGATAAGCAAGAGGTTGGAAAGCCACTTGCAGATCTATGACACAGTGCAACAGGAGGCAAGGCTGCGTTGGCTACTCTTGAAAGAGTTTGGTCATCATGTGACACATTCTATTTCAAAGAGTATGTTGGTGGAAGGGATTTGTCATGGCACTTACATCATAGGGCAACAATTAGTTTGGGTGCATTGTGTTGATATGACATCCTTCATGTCAATCATCATGTTTTCACCTTTTGATTTGTATGATGGAGGTGTGAGGAGGCAACAATAGCTCTTATTGCTTTGGTTACTCTTGGGAGAGTATGGGCTGAATTTCTCCCATACTTTGCAGGATGTTTCAGGAGAGAGGGATGGCACAATCAAAGTGCAAAGAGGCTACCCTTCAACATTGAAGGATTAGGAGGTACTTCCACATAGGAAGGAGTCTCCCACATATAGCAGCATGATGGTGGATGAATTTGGCATATGGCATGTCAAAGAATGGAGTCATGGAGTGACAAGAGCCTTATCACTAAGGCCAACAACGTTGTCACTTGGGAGTATGCATCTATTGATGAAGTGTTCCAATGGGAGTATCTATCACTTTACATTTCAGGCCATTTTCTCATGGGAGGACTCATCCATGTACCTCATATTTTTCCTACTCACATTGCATGGTAAGAATGGTATGTTTGTATTGATTGTTCATCTAACTAAATTTTTTCATTCTCTTGCCATATATGTACAATGCATTTCTCCACAAGAGGGCAAGTTCTTATTTTTGCTACATGGTCTTTTTAAGACCAATATCAGTGATGAAGGAAGCCCTTTCTTGGATGGCTTAGGGAAAGTGTTGTGTTATTCTTGTTATGCTCAGCTAATATATAATTCCATTTACTACTTCCTAGTAGATGAGCAAACATGCACAACTAGAAAATTGTTGAAAGACAACTTGCCACATGATGTTCTGAAACAACAGTTGGTAAAACTGCGCTGTATCCACTGGAGAAACCATTGGTACCATCCAACATTACACATAACATTTAGTATCTTTCCGATTTGGATGCCATATGGTGAATATGTGCTATTCACTTGGTATGAGATGGGTTAGGCTCATGAAACTAGAGAAGGGATCTTTGCAGATCCAATTGTCCTTTTGTCTATTGAGGGCAATATTACTGCAACCCAAATTCTACAGCAGCTCTACACTTACCATAAGTGGAGAGAGAGACAGCGTGGGGTAAGCCATTTGGTATATCTTGTTCAGTTATGCAGCCCACCTACATTGTAAGAGCCAAAGGTGGAAGAAAATTTTCATGAGTTACCATTTTGGAGGGTGACTTACTTTTTGTGGATGATAGCTTGGGGTTTGGAGCTTCAAATGGGAATGAAGGTTCCCAATATTTTTCTAATTCCATGCCTCAAGAAGGCCTCTAGATCCCATATAATTGCCTCCATGGATGTCCCACTTGTTCATGATGAAAGCCATTTGGAATTTTCACCAAAGGCATACTTATACACTTGGGAGGAGCAACTTGGGAACAGATTGATGAGAGAGCATCTTATTCATTGGAGGAACTTATCATATGAGGATGCTACAGGAGGAAGAGGAGAGGATATTTAGTTCTATCCTTGCAGTTGCTTGAGGACAAGCAACATTTGGGAGGGGAGGACTATAATATTCCTAAATTAGCACACAACTAATTGGAATATTAAATTTTGATTTTGCTCTTAGAGGAATAAGAGGGTATGGAGACCCATAAATCTCCTTAGTAGGAATAAAGACACTCCTAGTGTGAATGGAGGTCATCTAAAAAGCTGGATTGAAGACCCTTAGGTGTGAAAAGGGGTTGGAGCATGAAGATTGGGTCAACTTTGACCAAATCAACAACGTTGTTATGGAGGAGTGGCATTCATGGTGGGACAACGCAGTTTTGGAGGGAGATTGAATGCATGGAAGTAGTGACCTAATTGAGTGGGGCCAAGGGTGAGGAAGCCCATAACTTATATAAGGAAGATGATGGCAGAAATAGGAGGTTATGTTTTAGATTATTATTTTGTATATGGTCTGTTTACACTTGTTGCTCTCTTCAACTGTTTAGCTAGGATTGTAGTGTTGTTTAGCATAGGGTGTTCTCGAGCTGGAATCCCACCTCTTTCCTTGATATGCCTCTTGGAAGAGTGTTGCACAACATTTTCCACTATCCGGCATTAGGCCAAGCTACAACTTACTTCATCAGTGCAGTTTCTACTTAGAGTTGTGCTGTGTTGTAGGGTGCAACAATGGAGAATTATATTTGGTGACTTCGGAGCTAGTTTTGCAGTGGAGGAAGGTTTCTATCCATTGGAAGGCCTGTAAAGAAGCCCCTTGGTCTTTATTGACATATTTGGCACTAGGCCAAGGAGTATTTATCCCCTACAACGCAGTTTCAGTCCAGATCTGCGTTATCTTAGGTAGGAGTTGCATGGGTGGTTGTAGTAGTTGTTTTGAGAGGTGATTTCTTCAGTGGAGGAGCCATTATTTCATTCGAAGGACCTATTGGAGAAGAGTTGTAGGTTTATACATCAGATTCAACCATATCTTCTCATTTTTGTTGTTGCAGCATACCTTCAGCCCTAGGGCTGCAACTTACATTGGCACATTGTGTGCCTTTTCCGGAAACCCTCTTAGGTTGTCTTGGAAAGCTGATCTAGTGCCCAGATCTGTATGTGTATTATCTATTGTGGCCTATATCAATATTTTTATATCATTGTATGATCTCCAGCTATATTTATGCTTAATATGACTATGTTGTAGCAGTTCTCTGACATTTTGTATTGTAGCAATAGCTCATATTTGGGAGTGATTGTTTATGGGATGCTTGTTTCCTCATTTCATATGATTTATGTCTCATTGTTTTGTATTGATTTGTTGTTCTTATACATAATTTTATGGCTCTATATTGGTCTCCATTGTTGATGTGTTGATTTACACTGCTATTTCCAGTTTTGTGTTCTTATATCGCTGCTTCCCCATTTGGGAATATTACATCTATGTCTTTCAAGTAACCCTTTCTATTTGGTTGTCGTATCGTTATGCAACTTCCTTTCTTGTGGTGTTGAGGTTTTGATTAGAGTTGTGTGATTTTCTGGGCTCATGGAATTGGGTTCACGGGTGGTGCCTAACCTTTTGGGTTGTGCATGCTCAAGAGTCTTTCTGTGGTTTGTTAAGGTTATGGTGGAGGTGGTGTTCCCAACGATTGTTGGGTGGGGATATCTCCATGTCGCAGGTGTCTGTTTCCTTTTTGTTGTTTGAGAGTCTATGGTGTCTTTCGTCCAACCCTCCCTTGGACTTGGCCCTATGTGTATTATGTCTCAGGGCTAAGGCTAATTTGCATCGGTCCCTGTTTCAATACTATGTGAAATGTTTAAAGGTATTTTGGGTGGGGTGGGAAAGTAAATTACACTCCTTATTCTTCAATGTTGGCTGTGAGAGTAGCCTGGGGTCCGACAAGCTCCCCTGAGTTCCATGGGCTCTATCGTGTTATAGATTTTGTATCTCCTCCTCTATGTTTGGACCATGGGTCTCTTGTTTTGGTTCTTGTGGGAGGTGTCTCAGTGGAGGGTGTTTTCCTTTTTGGGTTTTAGGTTTGGGAAACTAGTGTGAGTGTAGCTATGCCTTGACAAAAAGGTCGATCTCGTAGAGGCGTTGGTCAGCAGGGGAAGGCAACGGATTGTGTAAGCAACCACAATTCATCGACTGCAAACTCTGCGAGTGTGGAGTGCGAGGGAGAGGTAGCCTAGGACCAGGGCCACTCCTCGGGCGTGTGGATGTGCTGGTAACCTTGGAGTCAATGGCTGAGCCGCTGAGAGGAATTAGCTAGGCCAACCTAGATATCCTTAGGGAGCATAGATATCAGGATAAAAATGATCTGGTGGCATACATGAACGATATCCAGTTTAGTCATAATGAGATTCTAGAGCAACTGTCTAACATTTGTCGGAGCCAGTGTCAGACTAATGACCGCTTGCATGAATTGGAAGCCAAATTCGAGCACATTGATTTCCATATGCACGAGAGATCCGGTCTATTTGCAGTGCCTCATTGCACCCTCCTCAACTACCTCCATGACATGATGCTCATAGGTTGTTTGTTATTTTTTATCTCCTTTTTGACTTGTAAGACTATTCAGTCTATCGAAAATAAAAGCGCAATGAGAAAATCTTAAGCATACTCTAGCTCTCGTAGCTAACAAATTCAGCCAAAATAAAGTCAGAAGAACTATTAAAAAACATTTTATAATAATATTTTCATGATAATATAATAAAAACTCATTGACAATTTTTATTTTTATTTTTTACAATTATCTAAAATAAAATTATATATATATATATATATATATATAAATTTTTTTATCTATTGATATTATAAACATATACCAAATAAATACATATAAATTTATTAAAATTATTAAAAGATTATATGATTGAAATGTCCATACCCACTTTGTTAACCTATACGAATATGATTGTCGTCGCATGAAAAGGGCCTTTTACCTTTTGGCATGTGTGACTACAATTTATATTATTCAAAGTCAAACATGTGAAAAAAAAGTTATAAAGCTTAATAGTCATTTTTTCCTTTTGATGGGAGAATATGATGTTTTTTTTTAATAAATGTATTCCACTTGGAATTTCCCATGGTGCTAAAGTGGTAAGGATGGACATGTTAGCATGTGACTAATTGGCCTTCACTATGTGACAAATCAGAATAGAAAGATGATGTCATGAAGTTATTAAAAAATGCCATCTTTTATCTTGCCATGTTTAATATAGTGTTTTTTTAATCATATAAAAATTTTGCAATGAGGAAAAGAAACAACAAACTCGACAGATGCATGATTAATTAATATATAGTTTGATCAATTAATTTTATAGTGTTTAGATATATGTTAGTAACAACTGTTTAAATAAAAGTGATTAATATACTTAGAACCATTATAATAATTTTAAAAACTCGATACATGCATGATTAAATATTCTTGAGAAAAAAAAAAATTTATATTGCTAAGAATAATTGCCCGAGTACACCAGATTTTATAGTCTAACAAGGAGGAGGAATTGGCTTTTGGCTTATAGAGTGGCATGACCCGCCCAAATGTAAAATAAACAATATTTTAGAATTAAATTATTTTAAATAATAAAAAATTTAAATATTTTAACTTTTATAAATCAAAATGAAAATATTATTAAATTAACTTTTTTAATAGTTAAATTAGTAACTAAAATTTTCTTATATGAATTTGATATAGGTCATTTCTCTATAATTATTAAATAACTATGAAATAGTCATTCCTGCTCTTAATATAACAAAATTTTATAAATAAAATATCAATCAAAATTTTATAATATTTTACATAATATTTTTACATTAAGTAAAAATACTTTAAAGAATTAAATATATTATAATTTATTTATATGAAAAATAATAATTAAACAATTACATTTAATATTTAATAAATATATATTTATCTTTGGAATCCCAAGGGGGTTCATCTTTAGGACATATTTTGAATTCCTTAAGATAGATCCCTTTTGGGATTCAAACGATAACAAGTTGGAAAAATCTTATGCAATTGATAGCCAAAGAAGCTTGAAAACCGTATATATGTGTGTTTGTATTATGATTTTGTAATAAATATAATTGTTTTTCAATTTAAATAATAAATTATAATTTATGAATATATTAAACAGTGAGAAACTTATCATAACTCAATTATAGTGGAGGGTTCTTTGGCTATTAGCCTATTTCCTTACATGCCAGAAAGACAAGATCAAAAGCAAATTTAGATCACACTGTACAAAAAATGGAATACAAGGCCTCTCTATATGTACTCTTTTCCATTTGGAAATTGAAATGGTTCAACATCTATTTTTTGGATGTGAATTCATAATTCAAGTATGGCATCATGCCTTTAAATATTTGAATCATAGCTTTAGAAGACTTGATCATGGAGATATGATTGCTTAAATACCGAGTGTGATTCTGAGATATGATCCCTTAAATATCCCTTGGTAATAGCTACTCAAGCCACAAATTAACCATGCCAATCATTTTGGAAGTCATATAAACTATAAAACTAAATAATTTTATTTTTTTGAATGATTTTAAATATAAAAATAATTAAAAATATATCTAACTTAAAATATCATTTATACCATCAATATAATTTTATAGATATTTAAAAAGTTAAAGATAAACTAGATTTATATATTTTATTTTACTGATTTTCTTAAAATATAATATTTTTTTAATTATAATGATAAACTATTATAATTTTAATGGTTAGTGTTTTTAAATTTTTCAATTTATTTAGATTGTACACGACCCTAATTATTGTGGTTACAATTTAAATATCATTGGACTAATATTTAACTTTAAGCATTTTTTTAGAGATAAAATTGAAAATTTGGCTTTTTCAAGATGATTAAAAAAAAAAAAATTGAATTGAAAATTAAAATTAAAAATAACATTTAAAAATATAAAAAATATATAATAAAATAAATGAAAAGAGAATTTTAGCAATTTAAAAGAGAATAAATTATTACAAATATATCATATTATTTCACTTTCTATGTATACAACTTTGTTATTAAATGGTAGAGAAATGGATTTGGTGAAAACATATTTTATGCAAAATTTATAGGAGAAACAAAATTCGTAGTTTAATAATTTGAGATGAAAATTAATTTTATTATGGAGTATCTTTAAATTAAACATTAATTAAAATGGAAATTAATGCTTAAGTTATTTTTCAAAAGCTTTTATATATAATTTTACACCATATATGTTATAAAACAAAAAATATAGTAAAGAAATATATAAAAATATAGAATGATTAACAATAACAAGATCAAGATGGAGTGGTTTAAGAAGGGACTTAATAGAAAAAGTGTCAAAACATTTGTCTTTTTGTAAGAGCTTCTTTGTTGGTTCATTCTCAATGATTATCAAGTTAGATTTGCCACCCCAAGAAAATTTCCCATGACTTCCAGCATACCTTCCTATTTACATAATCCCCACTCATAGACCTTGAAACTATGTTTGAAAATGACCTTGCATAGTACTGTGAACTTGGATTATAGTCAAGGAAAATTTTAAGGATGTAAATTATAAAATGCTTATTGATGTATTCATAAAACTATTCAAATTTATAATGATTTTATATCTACTCTCTATATAATGTTGGTGAATTTCAAGGTTAAACAATTTTATATTGTAAAATTTGGGCAAATCATTTTTATAAAAAATGGAAATTGGCGAATCATTTTTTTGGAAAAATCATGAAAATTAGCTAACTTGCGAATATTAGCCCCTAAAATTTTCCATGCTTCTAGTCTTCTTAGTTTATTTATCATTTCGAATAATGATGCCATTAGTTATCTAAAGTGATAACTACTAGAGTCTTGGTCAACTAATGAAATTCCAGAGTGTAGATGACTTTCGTGACTTCAGACTTACATAAGTTGAAGTTTGAGACCTAATCCAAAATTTTAGTTATAATTTGTTGTTTACATGTCCATAGGTGCTTCTCTTTGATAAATTCCACTAAACATTTGAATTTTATGTTGGGTATTTTATGGTTTTCTTTGATTGAGTAGTTGTTGAGCCTACTATGCCATTCTCTTTTCACCTACAAAGTGAGGGAAAGACACAATTCACTCATTTTGTGATATCCTAGCTTTCCCCCTTCATATAAAATCCAGATGATTAGATTCTACGATTTCTAGTGGAATATTGTTTATCACACTGAGAGTCCAACTCTAGGGACATCAAAATAGATGTATGACCCACTCGAAACCATAAACATCCCACCATTTACAAACTTGTGATATCTCTAGAATCATTGAACTGGTCATAATAGAGGATGACAAACAACTCATCAATACTTGTTTATGGAGTAGAAGAAATAGAGAAAAATGTTGTGTTGCTCCATGCCCCTGGCAACCCCCATTTGGCACTTTAGAGGAAGCCAAAACTTACACATAGTTGACATCTTATCAACTTCAAACCCCTTTAGATAATTTTATGTAGTGTCTTCTGGGGGCCTAAAAGCCCCAAATACCACTCATCATGTCAAGCTAGAACGTATGCAAGAAAAAAACTAACAAATATTAAATAAAAATGGGAAAGAAACAAAAGAAGAAACTCAGTATAATCAACCATACTAGGTCATAGGAGCGTCAAGTCCTATAAAACTAGGGTGTGTCATCAACCACTTGGAGAACCTATAGGTAAAACCACCCACACCAATAGTATTCATCTTCTTCCACTTCCATAACAGATCCAATAGTATTCATCTTCTTCCAGTTCCATAGTAGATCCAATAGTATTCATCTTCTTTCGCTTCCATAGAAGATCGAAATTATTCATATCTCTTAGGGTCCTAATGCTATAGTCATCATAAGGGTAAATCATTAGACCTCTCATACTTACTCCTGCAATGTTATTTATCTAGAACTAAGCATCTTTTAGTATCCCACAAATTTCCATAATTACAAATCTACACAACCAAAACTAATGAATAAGAGGTACAAGGGAAAGAATTTAATATTAGGCTTCTACCCATTATAATAAGCCTAATATGGTTCCAATTTTAACATTTGGAGTTGGAGCTAAAGCTTGCAAGCAAGGAGAAGGAGAGAGCTTGCATATTTCAAATTTCTCTAGGGAAAGCATGATAGTTTTTGTCTTATTTGTTTTTTTATCAAGCCACTAGGTCTGGGGAGATTGCTTCTCTTTGCAATAGGAATTTATCCATAAAACACCCCTTCCAAAAGGTCCCAAAAATATTCCCCTATCTTAAAATTCTCACACATTGTGCTCTCAACATAATCCGAAGACAGATTATCACCTCATAGTGATCAGGCCTTCCATAATAATAGTAATATGGCTATGATGAAGCCCACTATTGTTATTGTTGTCACCTTTTAGTTCATCTTTGTTTGAACTCGGAGCTTGTCACCTAGTACCTTTTACTTCATCATAGCCAAGTTCATAGTACTATGCAAGGTCATTTTCAAACATAGTTTCAAGGTCTATGAGTGGGGATTAGGTAAATAGGAAGGTATGTTGGAAGTCATGAGAACTTTTCTTGGGTAGCAAATCTAACTTGATAATCATTGAGAATGAACCAACAAAGAAACTCTTACAAAAAGACAAATGGTTTGAGACTTCTTCTATTAAGGCCCTTCTTAACCCACTCCAACTTGATCTTGTTATTGTTAATCATTCTATATTTTTTTCTATTTCTTTACTATATTTTTTGTTTTATAACATATATGGTGTAAAATTATATATAAATGCTTTTGAAAAATAACTTAAGCATTCATTTCCATTTTAATTAATGTTTAATTTAAAGATACTCTATGATAAAATTAATTTTCATCTCAAATTATTAAATTACAAATTTTGTTTCTCCTATAAATTTTGCATAAAATACGTTTTCACCAAATCCATTTCTCTACCATTTAACAAGGCTATAAGGTAGCTACTACCTGCCGCTTAATTTAAATATAGTAATGTTGCAATGTGATTTTGGAAATGTCTATGGGTAGCTATTACATGCCGCTTAATGTAATTATAGAGATGTTGCAATTTGAGTTTGAGCATGTTTATGAAGATTTGCTTTGTAATAAAGTATAGTTAAATTAAATTAGAAATAATTGTTGCAATTTGAGTTTGAGCATGTCTATGAGGATTTGCTAAATGTTGCCATTTGAGTTTAAGGATGTTTTCTTTGCAATAAAGTTGTCGCTTATTTTAGTTTAAATATAGCTAAATTAAAGTAAAAAATAAGAATCTAGGTTAGTATTAAGGTTTAGAATCTAATCTATTTAGGTTTTTACTAATATTTTGTTAATCCAATTCCACCCAACCACAACAACAATGCCATATTGTCTCTCATCTAAAAACTTTTACATTTTCCTAATATATATATATATATATAAAGGTAGTTGTTCTTGTTAGATATGTCTACAAAAATATAGTTTATGAATATGAAAATTTATAATGATAAAAAAAAAAATATTATTATAAGAATTTATTGTTATTATTAAAAAAGTTGCATGTTATTTTTACTTAAAATTACATGACATGATATATAGCAATTAAAATTGTTTAATATTTTGTATAGTTATATATTTGATATATTTAATGTATATTCCAAAATTTAATAATGTAATTTAGTTAACCAATTTGAGTTTTTAGATATTGGATAGATTTAATATTCTACTCATTAGGAATGTGGTTTTTAATTACATTTTTCAATTTCTAATGTTTTGTTTTGTTTGTTTGTTTTTTTTTAAATATAATTATGTGACATAATATATAGCCATTAAAATTGTTTAATATTTTGTATAGTTATATATTTGATATATTCATTATATATTCTAAAATTTAATAATATAATTAACCTTGATGTAAATTTCCAGAGTCAGGACTGCTGAAACATGACTTTTTTGATGGATAAAATTACACCTGCGTCGTACAACGATTACACCTGGGGTCATGTACAGGCTGCTCATATTTTTTTTTTTTTTGGGTTGAAATTTGTATGTTGACTTTTTTGAAATTTAAAACTGCAAATATTTTTATGAACTCACAATGTTTGTACATGAGTGATAATGGCAGAATAAGAGAAAAATATTTGAACCAATAAAAATTTAGATAAATAAAATTAAAATATTAAAAAAGAATGAACTTCGTATAGATTGCTATTTAACTTTTAATTCAAACTCTGGTTAATTCCTGTTCAGCCCAAAAATCGTACAACGATTGCAATAACAAGTTAAAACAATCCACCAATCAGATGCAAGAAATATAAATTAAAAAAATAAATAAAAAAATTATTAAAATATAACTATAGTCAAACTATACAAAAATTCAAGACATATGTCTAATCAAAGAGAATTAATGTCTAATCAAAGGCATACCTGATGCATTATACCTGCTGGCAGCAGGTATAATAATATCAATACTCGTTAATCAAATAAAAAAAGATAATATCAATACTCATTAATCAAATAAAAAAAGATTTGGTTTGAATGCATCTCAATTAATTACGTACGTTTCTATGTCTTAACCTAACCAACAATCACAAATAAATTAATTAAAAATGGGTGATTCGAAAGATTAAATTCCTAATGACCAAAACTTAAACTTAAGGAAAAACATGAACATAAATAGTTTATTTTACAAATTTTAGTGTAAAGTAAAGAAGTGTAAATATTTGTGTACATTTAAAATATCTATGTACTCAGACAAGAATAGAATAATTATTCTAGAGAATAGAAAAAGAATGCTAGAAAATCTGTATAGAAAGGAGATGCTAAAAGTTGTGTATTGAGACAAGAATAGAAGAATTATTCTAGAGAATAGAAAAAGAATGCTAGAAAATCTGTATAGAAAGGAGATGCTAAAAGTTGGAGCAAAGCTTCTTTACCCAAAGTTTCCTACCATCTGTGAAAAAATGTAGAAATTACACTTGACTGTGTTGAATAAGTAAAAATATTTATTACTTGTATGGTTAGTAGAATATAAGTGGTAGTAGCAAATCTGGAGAAAATACACATTACTGTATCGAAAAGTAAATTAAAATTTACTGCAAGAATTATGTAAACCAATTACTAGTTACAGAAGTGCATAATTAGAATTACAAACTACCATAGTAAAAGAAAGAAGCATGTACTACTGAACTGAAAATATTGCATAATAACTGATATAGTAGAAAACTTCATATTACTTCTACATGGAGGAGATAGCATATAATGTATGGAAAAATCGGTTTGTGAAGGGTTTAGAACCCGAACCCTGTAACTGGGCCTGGTTCCGATCCTAATACCTTGCTGGAACTATGGAAGGGGCATAAAAAATAATAAAGGAACTATTACATACATTAAACATTTATAAATGCCTCAAAGGAAGATGCGAATCAAAATTGTGCTATTATAATTTAAAAGACTTCAAGAACTGGATTAAATAATGACCTTAACCATGTAAGAAACTAGATTTTGTGAGAGAAAAATCCTTGCGGCATAACAAATCATAAGTAGCAAGGAAGTTCAAAGAAAGAAAAGAAACTATTTAGACAGTTAATCAGCGTAACTGTCGAGAACCAAAATATTATGAACTGAATGTATAGTCACAACAACATTGCAAAGAACTGATCATCATTACATTCTTAATTGGAATATAGAGGAATAGATTTGGAGCTTAAACCCTCTTATAACTTCTTAAACAGTTCTGGGAAATGGGGATAATCCCTGTTATCCCATATTGAAATGGGGCTGAACCTAAATTGGGACAGTTAAATTAAACCCTCAAATGTAAAACTAGCTTTTAACTGGGTTCCAAGCACCCGACAACCAGAGA
Source organism: Pinus albicaulis (assembly GCA_034641835.2). Classification (NCBI taxonomy): domain Eukaryota; kingdom Viridiplantae; phylum Streptophyta; class Pinopsida; order Pinales; family Pinaceae; genus Pinus; species Pinus albicaulis. The sequence goes on along the minus strand of CM076570.1, from coordinate 344,255,989 downwards.
GACCCCACCTGCAAGATAAGTAGAGGATGGTCGAACGTCACTGGGTGAAATCAATTTCTGAAGTAAGTCTCGGGAGAACGAGAAAGAACTCTTACTGTTATCACCGAGAACTGAGCCAACGTTGAAAATTTTGTGCCGGAATGCTCCTAGCTATTAATAAGGTACCTAACCAGTAATCAAAGTGTCAAACCATTTTACGCAGCGTTAGTAATAGCAAGAATTCAAGAATTAAAAACTTAAATAGGAAACCCATGTCCAAATATTGTTCTGTGCAAAACTCTAACCGAAAAAGAAAACTGGCAATGAAAACTCTTACCACAGATTTATGTTTAGGTGGATCTTTGTCGGAAACATTGGCATCCTGCTCGAACCATGGAGTCACTGTACACAGCGTCGAGCCAGAGAATAGAGAAATCAGCATCATTGCATATGTGATCTATGGAGTCAATCCATGGCGCCCAGACGGGTTACCCAACTCTTCTTCAAAGCTAACCATTAGCGTTGTAAGAAAAAGGGCTTTAGGGAAGCATGACTCACATAACCACGAGATTTTGTGGAGCTCTAGTGGCAGAGGCATGGCCGAAGAGCATGCAGTTGCAGAGCCGAACTTCCGCAGCGCGCAACTCAACAATGAGCAATGTGTTGAGAGGTGGGGCTGGGTGGTTACCGTAACCCACCTCAATAGCCCAGAGTTTCATCGATCGCGATGAGATTTGATCCGACAATGGGAAGATCGCCAGCGCAATCGGACAGATGAAGTCTGTAATGCCCAAGACATGGCCTTTATTACTGGAATAAATAACTGGATTGGACCAATGCAATATAAAGCTATAATATCAACAGTCAGTATATATGCAGGTACGAACTATAGACTTAGCACATATCTTTTGATATAAGCTTGGTTGGCTAACGCATAAATAACTCCATGGTGTACCCAGGAGTTAATGCCTGTACCGAATTGTTAGTTTGTAGATTTTAAAACCTGATTGTAATCTATTACGATATAATCAAACCCATAAAGATTAACTCAAGCGAAGAGAATTATGGATAAAATAGATATTCCCATTCAACCCAAAAATCGTATAGCAATTCTTTAACTCCAGTCGGTACAAAGATTAATGTGTCGATGCGAATCCCAATCCAATTTGCAATAACAAGTTCAAAATATGAACCAATCACATTTCAGAAAAAACATATTTAAATAATTAAAATAAATAAATAATAAAACCACCAAAGTTTAACTATAGGAAGACTGTAATTTTTTTTTGTTGAAAGACAAATTAATGTCACATTAGAAGGCAACCTGATGCGTTATACCTACTGGCGGCAGGTATAATAACAAAGTTGTAAACATAGAAAGAGAAATAATATGATATATTTGTAATAATTTATTCTCTTTCAAATTGCTAAAATTATCATATTTAAATATTAAAATAAATTAATTTCTATTATATATATATATATATATATATATATATATATATATATATATATATATATATATATATATATATTTTTTTTTTTTTTTATTTTTAATGTTATTTTTAATTTTAATTTTCAATTCAAAAATTCTTTTTATCTTTAAAAAAATGGTTAAATTTTCAATTTTATCTCTAAAAAATACTTAAAGTTAAATATTAGTCCAATAATATTTAAATTGTAACAATAAAATGCTTAAAGCTAAATATTAGTCCAATAATATTTAAATTGTAACCACAATAATTAGGGTCATGTACAACCTAAATAAATTAAAAAAATTAAAAACACTAACCATTAAAATTATAATAGTTTTATCATTATAATTAAAAAGTATTATATTTAAAAACAATCAGTAAAATAAAATATATAAATCTAGTTTATCTTTAACATTTTAAATATCTATAAAATTGTATTGATGGTATAAATGATATTTTAAGTTAGATATTTTTGAATTATTTTTATATTTAAAATCATTCAAAAATAAATTATATTTATCTTATTTAAAAATAAAAATAAAAATATATTTATTTTATTTTAAAATAAAAATAAAATTATTTAGTTGTATAATTTATATGACTTTCAAAATGATTGGCATGGTTACTTTGTGGCTTGAGTAGCTATTACCAAAGGGTATTTAAGGGATCATATTTCAGAATCACACTCAATATTTAAGCAATCATATCTCACTCGATATTTAAGCAATCATATCTCCAGGATCTAGTCTTCTAAAGCTATGATTCAAATATTTACAGGCATGATTTCATACTTGAATTATGAATTCACATCCAAAAAATAGACGTTGAACCATTTCAATTTTCAAATGGAAAATAGTACATATAAAGGGACCTTGTATTCCTTTTTTTGTACAATGTGATCTAAATTTGCTTTTGCTTGGCTAAGGGCTTGTCTTCGCGGTATGTAAGGAAATAGGCTAATAGCCAAATAACTCTCAACTATAATTGAATTATGATAGGTTTCACATTGTTTAATATATTGAGTTATGATAGGTTTCCAACTATTTAATATATTTATAAATTATAATTTATTATTTAAATTGAAAAACAATTATATTTATTACAAAATCATAATACTTTTATAAAAGTATATATATCTACGGTTTTCAAGCTTTTGTGGTTGTCAATTGAATAAGATTTATTCGACTTGTCGATCTTTCAAATCCCAAGAGGGATCCAGCTTCAAAAATTCAAAATCTGTCCTGAAGATGGATCCCGGATTAGAAACTTCTACAAATTCACCATAACACTGTGGATAATCCAGATAAATCTTATTCAATATATATATTTATTAAATATTAAATGTAAATTTTGAATAATTATTTTTTCATATAAATGAATTATAATATATTTAATTCTTTAAAGTATTTTACTTAATGTAAAAATATTATGTAAAATATTATAAGATTTTGATTGATATATATATTTTTATTAATTCTTGTTATATTAAAAATTAAAAAATGACTATTTAATAGTTATTTAATAATTATGATTATAGTTATTTAATTATTTATGAAATATAAGATATTTAAAATTCTTATTATTTAAAATAATTTACATTCTAAAATATTGTTTATTTTACATTTTAACGGGCCATGCCACTCTGCAAGCGAAAAGCCCACGACTCACTCCAAGTATTTAACGCTTCTCCCAATTAAGATGACTCTTTTATTTGGATGTGTATCGACCATGGAAGATAGCAAACTATCAGAAGCAACCTAACTAGGTCTAAACATTTGAAGGAATAATTTTAATTGGGTATGCATTAATGTTTCATTTCTCCTAAAAAGATTGAAATTTGAAGTGCCTCACTGAATAGAAATGTATAAAGGCTATTATTAGAAAGGTATTAAGAAGCCTATTATTGGGTAAGTACTCATAAACAATCAACCTTTGTGATCCCTCTGCGCAAAAGCCAAGTAACTTCACAAGATTACGATGCCAAAATTTGGCAACCAACTAAATTTCATTAACAAATTCATGTTTCCCTTGCTTCGAATTTAAAGACAAAAATTTCACTGCTATTTCGCTTCCCTGTGAAGTAGAATAGTTTCGGAAGACTGTATTAGCTTACTTGTCATCCTAAACATCACACTTTTAATCCATCTGTCAAGGCTGATATCTTAACTGTCCTTTACAAATATTAGATTTTGTATTTTTGAGCATTGGAACCATCAATCTATAACAATTTGTAAAGGTTCCTTCTTTTATTCGGCTCTACAGCTTAAAACTTTGTAAAGTACTAGGATCGAAGACTTTAATTCTTTAGTATATGTTACCTTGTATACAGGGCCAAATGATCCATGTTATTATGATGAAATGTTTGTGTTGCAATGACCAATTCTTCCTTCTCAAATAATTTGAAATAATTGGACAGGCTATGAATCGTACCTAGGCCATGCTCCTGGTTGGGTATTTGTTCTGAGCTACATGCCCATTTGTCGGATAACGTTGTTGGTTCATCATGTTTTATTTGTGATTTTTCCCACTTATCGGGACCTAAAAAAAAATACGAAAATTCAGTCATATAACAAGAAAACAAAGGCCCAAGTGACCAGAAAGCATTATGTTACAGACAAAACAAAAGCCCAAGTAATTGTCAATACCTTCCTTATGCCATGCCACTCTACAAGTTGTTGATGCAACTACATTACTGTATATAGAAATACTGATGGAGGAGCAGAATGTTTGATAATTGAAATTGGAGTTAAAGTCCCCTGCATCTCAAAAACAATGTTGCCATTGCACTGAGGACTTGAGACCTTGGCATCAATTTCGCCTCCTCCACATCGCCGCCACCACCACCAGACCGTCTTTCGCTGCACCTTCAGTTGGTCACGATTATAGAAATTAAAATGTTGAGGGCATGTTTTCAAATTTGAATTCAAATTCAAACCACTATTCACATTAAATGCGTACCTTCTATATTGTGAGCTATCTGATGTGATATAGATAATTGTATATCCTTGGCTGTCAGATGACAGATTGACCTTGAAGAGGGCAAAGAGGAATTGTCTTTGGCCGGAATTCGGGCAATTCCTCCGCCTTGTTAGACTACTCTAATCTTAAATATTGTCGAGGATAATTGGCCATGTCACATTGTGCATGTATTATTACCCTGCCGCAGGCAGTAGTCACGCAACTTTTAATTTTTTGGTTGAATTAAAAATTAATCACAATCACATTAGGAAATATTATTTTATTTTAATTTTTAATTTTTATTTATTGTTGTTTTTATTGATGCAGAGGTGGGGTCTTATTTCATCATCATTATCTGTGCCGCCATATCGTGTATTTCTACCACCACTGACATGTACATAACGTTGTTTTTGTCGACGGCTATTGCAATTCCCGGTAATTTCAATATTTTCATTGTTCTCCATCTGTGATTTGAATTAATGTTGAGGAAAAAGTAAGCATAAATTTCACTGGAATGATAGTTTTGGTGGCATTAATGGCAAGGATAATAACATCATAAGTGGGAATTCCACCTAACAAAGTACCATGAATAGAAGGAAATAATACATCGTGACGAACACAACTCCAATAAATTCCAAATTCTATTATTTGTACTACAACAAGAGGAGAGCATAATCATTTTACTTTAAACATTCTCCACAGTGTTTTAGTTCTGCTCATGTTTTAATGTTTTTAAGTTTTGAAGTAATGAAAACTTTTTAAACTAAAATCAAAATCAGCGTCATAGCTAGAATTTCTCTTCCAACGGGAGGTTGGAAGAGCCTTTGCGCTTAAGGTTCACCAGGTTCATTCAAAGTTTCCAATGTACGTTGTAAAGTAGTATTTCCATGTCAAAGAGAATAAGACATGACCTTCCCGATATTTTTTTTTCAATGCCCATTTCTAATAGTGGTTTCCGGGATGTTTTGACTGGTAGGTATCATACGTTGTCACTTGTGTGTCCATGCTGGCCATTGTACACTTAACAAGTAATAGTATGTTAGAGCCCCGCAGTAGTACGAGCTCATGTTAGAGGAAAATGATGACTCAATAAGACGATGTTAGCCTACTCTCATGTGAGCAAAACAATTATAAATCCAAAAATATAATTAAATTAATTAATCTTGAAAATTAGGAATTTATGCCTAATTTTCTAGATTAAGTTGGGTCCTCTTAATTAGGAGTTAGTTTAGGCCTACCTAACTTAGCTCCTAGATTAGTGTGTGTGGTTGAGATATTTTCTCAACCAAGTTATCCAAGATAGACGCACTATATTGAGACAAATTCCTCATCTATTTATTTGTATTATAACATTATTTGAATAATGAAGAATATGTGAGGAATGTCGTAAGGCTTTCAGGCTTTTTCCACTAGTTCTATGTCTTAGATATTTTTATGAGTTTTGTTAGATAATTTATTTTCTACATGTGGTATCAGAGCTTAGGAGCATGCTAGTCGAGCCAGAAGTCGACCTGGAGTGAACCTGCATTTTTTTGTTGAAGAGTTTTTTTTTTTTTTTTAAATCCATTTGTGTTGCATCAGGACCAGATCCTGTGCAGAGAAGGAAATCGAGATCTATTGTCCCGCTTTATGGAATCACGATGGTTTCAAAGAGCGTGAAAAAGCCGATCGTCAAGTTTTTTGTGTTTTGTTGTCGTCGACTAAGCATTAGGAATTCGTGATTCGACTCAGGCTCAGAACTGTGATTCACGACTGCCATCATAGGTTATTGTGGCCTGCCAGACCGCCGAAGCCTTTGGGCAGCTAGGGAGTGGATATAAGCGGCCTTCTATCCCAAATCATCGTGTTGCAAGAAGTGCGATCTCAAAGGAACATTGACCAGGGTGGAGTAAATGATATCAACAAACTTCATATAACAAAATCTGAAATTTGCGAGGCGAATTGCTAGTGGTTGATATGAGCCTCTTGAGATATGATCTCGATCTGTCTCATGAATCCAGTGGTGAATACACGAATTATACAATTCATTTTCCTCCTACACCTGACAATCAACCAATGGGTGTTGTAGATATTTCAATTAAGAGCGATTGAAGAGAGCACGCATGGAAAGAGAAACATTGTCCGTGAATTCAACATCCATTTTTTTTCCTGCATCGTGGAGCTACCTACAAATATGAAGCAGCGTGAAAGTTTATGGAGCAGTTGAGCATGTGCAGCCACCTTTGAGAAGTATCGAATCATTTAAGGTCGACCTCCCAGTTTCCTTATGTTCATTCTCCTTCATTTATACCCTATGATGAGATTTGACATAATCCATTGATCTATCCTGATGATGAACCACGGAGGATTGGTTTGAAACATCGATTCTAACAAAAATGGATACGATAAATCCGGAAGATTTTACACTCAACAACACAAGTCGCAGAAGCCTCAACTCAACAAGTATTGAATCCTCTGCAAATATTTTTTACTGAGTTCACCGTATTTTAAAATCCTGCATCACAGTCCATCTTTTGGAATATTGTGCTTTGAATGAGACGTTCGTTCCATTCAAGCTGCTGTAGGATTGATATATAAGAAAAACTTGCCATGTCATTCAATATGTTCTGACTTGCATGATTTCAAAGTATGGATGTTGCCAGAACGATGTTTTCGACCTGTATGAGATTGCAACAGATCAGTAAGTCAAGTGACAAGTAGTGTGGAGTTGCACTATGGAGAGGTTGCTGAGATTTTTGTTCGATTGATCGAAGAAATTGCTCGAATTAGTCCAACCTACCTCTCTCGACCTCCATTGGAAAGAATTTTGTATGATTTGGTATCTCAGGGGCTGATAGAGGAGGAAAAGGTGGAATCATTCAACATCCCCATGTATGTGCCATGTCCAGAGGAATTGAGCAACGAAGTAGCATAAGAGGGTTCATTTGAAATAAGACGATTGGAGTTATTAAAAAAAATTAGAGAGACTTTCCCAATAGGTTGAATCCATTTTAGCCTCTCAAAAGGATGTGTATGCGAGAAAACTGGCAAAGAAACTGAGAGAAGTGAGTGAAAGCCAACGTAAGCCAGCGTTACCCAACAAGATCCAATGTCATCCAACAATAGCTAGCATAAGCCAGCACAGGACAATCTAGGCCATTTGATCAATGGCGCTTTCAATGAAGAATTTCATGTGCCAATAGCTTTAGATTGAATTTTTTCAATACATGTTATTTTTTTCAAATGGATCCAAAAGCTTGAATTCACTTTTTTAATTCACTTATTTAAGGGACTCATTAAAATTATTTTAAATGGGAATTTAAAAGATTTTTTTTTGAAAGCTTTATAAATAGAGTGAGAAGGTGTAGTTTTTAGCGAAAAGATAAGAGTGATTTTTTTAGTGTGGAGTGATAAGGTGAATGTGGAGAGTTTTGAGGTGAATTTAAGGAGAGATAAGGTGCATATTTTTCGTTTATAGTAATAAGTGATTTTGGAGTGATAAGGATTGCCTTTGTTGTAAATATTTGGAGTGATAAGGTTGTCACTCTAGGAAGTCATTGTAACTCTTGGGTGTAAGAGTTCATTGTAACTTGAATAATAAACATATTGGTTTTTGGTGATTGTGTCCTAGATCTGCCCAAAATTGAATAAGGGGATCTTAGGTACACCATGTGTAGTGAAGCGTGTGCATGAATTGTGTCCAGTATTTTGATACTCTCTTTGTAATATGGTACACAACAAATTAAACAACTACATGCACATAAGCAAGCTTAAGTATACAAGTCATCAAACTTAAGTAATCTAGCTCCTGTAATCAAGCTTAAGTACAGACGCACAAAAAATCACATGCATTTGTGCAACACATCATCAAGTTGATAAAGAGGTATTCTACAATCACATTCCACATCAAGCATTCCAAGACAAGATGGCATCAACAACACTTTTTGTATCACTTGCAGATAAACATTTTTGTAACTGAGTTGAATTGTACGGGTGAATTCTCGGTTGAAACTAACACCCCAGTTTGAATTGATAAGGTGGTAAAACTAAGACAATTAAGTCAAGTAAGTCTTCAACTGAGTCATATTATTTGAAATTTTCATTTTTCTTTTGGGTGCATTTTCGACAGTGTTCGACACCCTTCTTTTGCCAATAAGCACAATCAAGTCAATACAAAGTTCACAACATCAAGCGAGCCAGCGTGAAGTTAATTGAAGCAACAATTAAAGCAAGCGAGCGAGTTCAACTCTAACGTAAGTAAATGTAATATTCAAACAACAATCAAGCAAGTTGAAATCTATAACAAGCGAGCGTGAGTTCTAGTGAATGTTAAACAAGAAAAACAAGTTTCACCAAGCAAGAGATCAAGCAAATTCTGAAGCAAGCGAGTGTGCTATTCAAGCAACAAAGCAAGCGAGTGTGTCATTCAAATCAAGTGAGTGAATTCAATCCAAAAAAGTTCAAATCAAGTGAGAAAGTTCAAGACAAGCGGGCCTGAATTCAAGCGAGCGAGTTCACATGGCGTAACACATCGAGCTGTTACAAGTTCTTCACAATTTGATCCTATCAAGTGCTGAAGACATGGTGCAAATCAGCGAAGCAACTCTTGCTGATATTTCAATGCATCTACAACAAACAAATGAAACGATTGATTTCCTCAACTAGAGTCGCAACTACAAAGAAATGAGGTGCAAGAGAAGAGTGATGCTTCCGAGTATTTGAACTATATAGATAAAGATGATTCTAAGCCATTCATCCAAACAGCTTCAAGTGTCAAAGTTGTTCAATTTCAACTTTCTTCCAAACCAATAATCAAGCCATGGGAAGAAATCTAAAGTAACAGAAATCGATGAGGATTAGGATATGTCAATATTACGACAACTTACATATCCCAAATTATTCAAAGCCCATCAATTTCGTTAGTGCGGGCTTTCTTGAACAAATTACATCAACAAATTCTGTGAAAGTTGCAGACAAACCGACATGCATGCAAAGCGAAGTTGCAATCAAACCAAAATTCTCCCATTGTCAATGAACATATCATATGGAAGATCATTGTTTTGATCTCCATCCTTGTCGCCATTGTCACAAGCCGAATCATTTATCAGAAAAATGTTGCAACCAAAACCAACCATCCAGATTGAATATCAATTATGAATGGATTGATCCTTGGGAATGGTCGTCAATAGTCAAAAGATTGTATAAGTTTTACAACCGACTTCAATCACACCTATTGCAACCGACAGTCAAATGAATATGGTACTCTCGTGCAGTTGAATGAGGGAGTACACTAGTGCAAGACTCCTACACCTGAAGGGTGGGAGTTTAGAAATAATTTGTAGAGGATTGTCTCTCTTTTCGGCGGAAAAAGGGGGGAAAATGATAATGACATTGAAGGTGGGTTTTAGACTGAAAGTTTCAACAACATCAACAAAAGCAGCTAGTGGGCATCTTTAGTAGCCAGTGGGCATCTTCAACAACCAGTGGGCATTCAAACATCCAATAAGCTAGTGGGAATAAAAAATGAGCAGTTTTCGACAGCATCGACAAAAGAAACGATGAGTTGTTTTTTGACATCATCAACATCATCATCTAGTGGGCTATCATCATCAGCGAATTTTCCAGTGGGCGTCTTCAAAATTTTGTCATTGGACAAGCGAATTCGCCAGTGGGCGTCTTCACAATTTTGTTAGTGGACAAAGGATGCTGATTGCAAGAAAAGGACAGATGGATCCTTTTGCAGATTGGCACGTGATGGAGTTGTCAAGAAAAATTTAGAGATGAATCAGACATGCAGCTGACTCATGGTCTCTTCAGATTGCATTTTTTTCGACATCCAACTTTGGCAGCTTTTCAGGCAAAGTTTTTGAGGATCAATATGAGAACTTGGAAGATGGTTCCTCGTTCTTCTTTTAGATTTATTATTGAGGGGGGGAATGTTAGCCTCACTCTCATGTGAGCAAAATAATTATAAATCCAAAAATATAATTAAATTAATTAATCCTGAAAATTAGGAATTTATGCCTAATTTTCTAGATTAAGTTGGGTCCTCTTAATTAAAAGTTAGTTTAGGCCTACCTAACTTAGCTCCTAGACTAGTGTGTGTGGTTGAGATATTTTCTCAACCAAGTTTTCCAAGATAGATGCACTATCTTGAGACAACTTCCTCATCTATTTATTTGCATTATAACATTATTTGAATAATGAAGAATATGTGAGGAATGCCGTAAGGCTATCAGGCCTTTTCTGCCAGTTCTATGTCACAGGTATTTTTATGAGTGTTTTATGAGTTTTATTAGTTAATTTATTTTCTACAGACGAGAGGCCCATTAACCAATCACAATTTTAAAAACTAAATTTAAAATAATTAAAAGAATACATTATTTGTTATTTATAAGGTTAACATTACAAATGGGGTCAAGAAATCAGAGACACCCTTGGGCGCTTCCTGGCAACGGACACCTCTAGGGGGAATTAGGCATATATACCTATGGCAGAATTTGTGTTGAAGTAGACATCAGCAAAGGCTTGCCTGATCAAATCATTCTTAAAGTCAGAGAGTTACATTGGATTCAGACCCTGGATTATGAGAACACAACTTTTCGATGCCATCACTATCATCAAACAAGCCATCTTTAGAACTCTTGCCCCTCCTTCCCTGCCCAAAAGAAGAAGAGAAACTAGAAAACAAAATCCAAAAGCTCGAAACCATGTGTACCACCACCCATGGATGACAACGACTCCTTCAACTCGGATGAGGAGGAGGAAGAGATCGAAGCAGATGAGGAAAAGGCAAAGCAGGAGACGAACATGACCCCGACAGACCCTGGTGAGCCCAACGGTCCTACGAGCGCTTATAAGCGGCCTCATGAAACCTCCTCCTCAAAATCAGATAAGGAGCCATCTCCTTTAGTCACCAACAATCTTCAAGTGGTTCCAACATATCTGCCCTAGGATGGTTGGGTAAGAGCATCAAAAAAGAAGGGAAAGAAATGTCGTACTGAGGACTCCACCCATTCTGGGTAGACTCCTGTTTGTATCTTTTAGCTCCCATGTTCATCTTCTGGGCTCTCTTTGCTTCTCTCTTGGCTAATCTTGGGACCGATGTTGATTGTTCATCATTTCCAGTTACCCGACTCTCTAGCCTCTCTTGCTTGTAATCCTTTATGTACCATACACTTTTTAATAGAATTAGTCTAATTTGCCCAAAAAAAACATTACAAATGGGAAGTTTAATTATTTTGGTCAAATAACAAAAAATAAATGTCAACTCCAATTCTTCCCTAGGACATGTATGAGCCCCCATCAAGAATGGAACATCTGATTTAATTTTTTCTCATAAAAATTTCATTCTACATTTATAGATAATATTCCGGAACATAGATATTATTTTTAAAGTAAAATAAATTCATCACCTCTAAGAAAATATAATATAATTGTAATTTCCATAACCTCTGATTGAAAAAATAGATACAATGAAATTCCAAAAGGCAACCCCAAGACTTACTCAAGTTCCCATTGAAATTGCTTAAACAATATTTCGAGCTTTAAAATATTCGCAAGGCATACTCAAGTCCCATTGAAATTGCTTAAACAATATTCCGAGCTTTAATATATTCACAGACAAAGCGAACAAACATTTACTAAATGTGAAATTAGTTTTATTTATTTATTTTGCTTTTCATTATTTAAACAATGTTCCGAACTTAAAATTATTCGCATACAAAGTGAACAAATTGGTGTACAATGATTTTACACGTCATGTATATAATTATTTAAAGAATTTTATATATCATCTATATTGACCAACAAAAAGGTCCCGTCACTTTCCCAAAATGTAGCTAAAACATCTCATATTACTTTAAAAAATTATGTAGACTGTAAAGTATGAAAACCATCGAAATTTATTTATGGAAGGGGAAACATTTTTCAATTGAAAATAAGAAATCCATGGCATTCCTAACGCAACCACATAGTGGCACTTGGTCAAATCAAACATTGCAGGAGCTTGACCTAGCATTTAACATGTGTAACAAGGATGATTATCACTCATAATATTGTAATTATTAATATTAAAAACTATTTGTTTTTTGTTTTACTATATTTAAATTAAGCGGCAGGGTCAGCTATGCTGCCTTGTTTCTGTTAGTGATTATTGTAATCGCAGTAGAAACAATTAAATATTCTTAAATAATGTATTTTAATTAAAAAATTCTTCATCGACAATTAAATTCAAAAGTGATTATTTTGTAATTTATTGAGAATAATAAAATGGTTCAAATAATTATTTATATATTGTAAAGAGAAAATAATAATATTGTTTAATAATACACTGATGAATAAGTTTATATATTTTATAAATTTGAGTTTTTCTCCGTTTTTCATCACTAAAATTTATTTATTTTTTTTAAATTTATTGAGAATTAATAAAATGATTCAAAATTATTTATATATTATAAAGATACAATAATAATATTATTTAACAATATAATTATGAATGAATAACTCTACATATTTTATAAATGAGAGTTTTTTCAAGTTTGTTATTACTAAAATTTAGTTAAGTAATTTTGCTAAAATTGTAATTTTAGAATTGTTGAAATTGTTATTTTTCACACAAAAAAATAAGTAAATATATTTAAATACTTTTAATATGGTGAAATTGTGCAATGTTAAAATCTCATATTTACAATTGCATCAATCAAATTTTATTTTATTTTATTTATTTATTTTTATTTTTTATTTTTTATTTTTATTTTTTCTATTAAATTGGGACCAAATTACATCGGTTTCATAATGCAACATAATAGGTCGCAGTAAAGGTGAATTCCAAGTGAAGTAAAAAAAACCATGAAAATTTTCTTCATTTAAGAGAACTACTTTTTCACAAACACCTCCACCATCTCCTGTATTAACTCCTTGGTTTACCTTCCTCTCTTTTTGTCTTCCTTCACATGCTTGGGACTATATTTCAAGCTTAATGTTTGGATGCCAATATTTGTTGGGGATGAGCTTACTCCCTTTGAAGTCACATTCCTTTTCTTTTTTAGCCACATATATGTCTATCTAAACAACTTTTTTTCCTAATCCAATATCTTTCCTAGGTCATTACTGTCAATTCTTCAATGACATCTGATAATGTGATTTCATCCACATCCATGTCCTCCGACCCTTCAACATTCCATATTCCTTGTACATCTGCAATATCAATTTCCTTTGTTGGCGCATTCATTATGGATCCCTCTAGCACTTTCTCTTAAGAGCTTACACCTCTAGTTTTCCATTTCCCTTCTCTTGATATGTTTCTTGAGGATGTACTTGATCTAGCATTTCCTGCTCTTCTCTACTCAATGCCTCATAATGGGTTTTTGGATTGAAGGGGCTCCTTTAGTGTTACCGCATTTTTTGTTCAAGGGTATTTTCAACAAGGTTGGAATTTTTAAAAACCCTCATGATCTAATTTTTACTTATTTTCTTTGTTGCCTCTGTGAGATTCAAAGGACAATCCCTTAAGATATGGTAGTATTCATGACACCAACAACCTCTGAACAATAATGCTTGTAATCTAGAGGTTGTTTCCAAACTTCATTATGGTGGGATATTTCGATTGATTTTGGAAGTAGCTCAGAGATATTAATATACACATATATCCTCACATATGAGGTGCAACATCCTCACTTGGTCACTTAGGATATTTTCACAAAATATTTGATCGTGTTTCCAATACCTTCTAAAATTTCCTCCTCCCAAAACTCTTTTGGTAGAGAAAATAGGCAAACCCAAATTATGGCCACTAGAAATTTTTCCTTTTCTGAGTTGTACCTTTCTTGCCAAAATTTCATGAAAAACATGGCATTATTGAAAAAATACAGGTCATTCTCGAACACCCTGTTTCTATCTTCAATATTTGCAAGAATCATTGTAAAGAAACCATTTGCTCCTACCTCAAGATCATTGTGTCCCGTCAGCTGCCATTTTTGTCAGATCCATCCTACCAATGCTCTCTTCGTTGTCCAAATGTTGATGAACTTTCATATTAGGGAATGATATTTCATATGCTAGATTGAGTTCTCAATTTTGTCCCATTTGTATTTCAAATCGTTGATCGCCTTAGGGAGGAATCTTCCTTGCATACAATTTTTCCAATTCACCCTAGTGAAGGATCATATTTATTTTTGTCCACACAATTTGGGCGTGAAGCCAATCAATGGGGTGCTTACATTTGACGGATTGAACCAAAGCCTCCATCGCTTATGACTACATTCTTAAAGGAGCCCCCCCCCTCGCGAGGCACTTTTCGTTGTTGTTCTCACGTCGCACTAGATGGGCTAAGCACCAGACCAATATGGAAACAATGTGAAGGAAATTATGTCTATGCAATGACATATTCAGGCATTGCAAAAAACCCTAACTCATTTACTACCAGCCTAGATTCATCTTAACTCTTGATCTATCAAGCGCCAAGAGGGATCAAATCTATTGAGGTGCAAACATTCCCTCAAGTTTTTCACTCAAAAAGAGGTTTGTGCCTCAAGAGATTTGATCCCTCTCAATGCTTGATAGATTCAGAGTTAAGATGGAACTAGGTTGGTTTTATATTATATGTATTTTAAATATAAACAAATTATTGTTAAAATAGTCTCGTTAAGTGTGTTAGGTAGTAACTCCTCGTAAGCGTGCCACCTATTTTGGTGGAAATACTTGCTTAAATTACTAGAGGCATGAGTATATATTTATTTGTTTATATTAATCCACGCGACATAATATTTTAAAAATTCCATATTCAAATGTTTACACTCATTTATGAACACTACAACATCTACCCTATCCTAATTTTTTTATTAATCGAGTCTACAATGCTTATACTCATTTACGAACACTACAACATCTCCCCTATCCTAAATTTTTATTGAAACAACGTTAAAATGTTTAAATTCATTTATGGACACTACAACATCACCCCTCCTCGTATGTCATGGATTCTTTTACATATAAACATATCATTATAAAAATATTTAAATTAAAATTTTTTGAGTATCAAAATGTTTATATTTTATATTTTTTAAATTTATATAAAATTTAATAAATTCTAAATTAAAACAAATTTATAAATGATTTATAATTATTAATTATTTTTGTTTGTGAAATTAATTTGAAATTTTAAATATACCTGCTTTGGTATATAAAATTCTCGCACAAATCTTAAACCGTTATGTAAATCCATTTTTAATTATCTAATAAAAGAAGTAGATTTTGGTAATTACACCAACTTAGTATAACATAACATAACATAACATAACACTACATAATGTTACATAAATTTACAACATCTCCCCTATACTAGGTTGTAGAGCACCTCTCGACGCAATTATCGATCCAAAATTATTATTAACAGATTTCAAGACAAAAATATGGTCTCTTGTCTAATTATTTGAGTGGTTGAAAAATTGCAAACTTGTAAAATTTTTAGACTGGCACATTATGAATTAATTAGAAGCAACCAAAGAGAGTGTCAGGATCCATTTTTGTCTCCTTTTTGACATCCTATTCCACTATTTTTTGTGCCATCTGTTATCACTCCTCAGTGTCCCAACACTGAGAAAGGAGACCGAAGGAGGTAACCTCAAACCAATCTTTGGATTTTGTAGATAGCCCTACCCAATCGGAGAGGGCTCTCTCTGAAATCTCACAGCCAATGAGGTGTCTGGAGAGAAAAATATATCTTAGGTTAAATATTCAGCTCAATAGGGTTTGATTTTAGGGTTTTGCTAGATAAGAGCTCAAAACTAGGAACTAGGTCAAATATCTCTAAAGTTAAATTGAAGACATAACATGGGGCAAGGTAGATGCAATCAATGGCTCAAAAAGGTTTGTCGTTGTAGTGATGGCGAGGAAGATGTAGTAGAGATTAAGTGAGCAAAATCATGAATTCACTTAAGGAGAAAAAACACTTAAATGCTTATCTGAACAAAAACAAAGCATACATGTGATGAATTATGTTTTAAACCTTAGAAGATAAAGAAAAGGAAGCATATATATGGTAGCTAAATATATCTAATCTTCAAATATAAAGAAAACACTGGAAATACAGAGCCACGAAACACAACACAAGAATCCCACGAAAATAGCTGCAACTGTCTGTTGTATTTCCGCAAAATATGTAAGTACGCTAGTCCAAGTATGAGCTACAAGTATCCAACCCTTCATTTGACTTAAATTAGGCTACATATATATGAGAAACCACATTCCCCCTCTCAGGGGTCGAATCCTACCTCCTATGAACTGATTTACAAGATTCTCTCTAACCATGCCAAAACCTAGGGAGGTTAGAAACCAATTCCCTTTTTACACTTACTGACCTAGTTGACTTTGAAAACATTAATTACAAGTAAATACACTCATATAATCATAATAATTATTTACGTCAGGTACAATCATCTCATGAATAATTACATTGACCCAAATTAACTTTGACCACAAAAATTTCCAAACAGGTGAAAATTGCAGAAGCGCAGTAGAAGTGTAGTGCATTTTGTGAAGGCATTTTGGATGGCTCTCTTTGAATTTTGAGCTAAAATGAAACCTGGTAGTGATAGCCCTAGATGTCCTCTAGACCTATGAAACTTGAAACCAACAAAAATTCACCTCCAAGCCACCTTAAACTTCATTCTCCCAAAGATACTCCCAGAAGCGCTGCGCAGGCTTGAGAATGATGGCAGAAGTGTGAAAAACAACAAGTTTTTGACCCTTTTTGACAAAATTAGGAGCTGACAGGAGACAAAAAGTAGTTTTCTGGATTGTATGAGTCAAAATCCACCTGTTGATGCTTGCCATTTGTTATTTTGACCTCCTGAGAGAAAGTGTAGCATGAAGGCGCTGCGTTTCTGTGCATCATTGTCTCTTCAATTGCCAAAAATAAAAAGAAATTGCCAAAATTATGCCAAACTTCCTTTCTTTGCATTTTTCATTCAAGGGTTAAGAAACAAGAGATGCATAAGAAATCAAATCTAAGTTATCTATCTTCTTTAGCTTGATTAGGGTTTCTTAAGTCTCCTTTTCATGTTCCTAACCCTAATTTTGTAAATCCAATTCCTGGTGTAATAATGTCTAGCCATGTGTCTCTGAAGGTTTGTAGCTCTGTTTTTCTCCTTCAGGAGCTTCTCTAAGTGCTCATTGATTACCCCAAGAAAAAACTCTCTATCCTCTTCAATCTCTGCTGCTATAGTGTCATCTAGATTTTGGTATACTTGAGGAGGAGATGGTTCATTTTTCTGTCTTTCCTGTCTTGCATTTTCTCTTGTCTTTGGCCTCCTTGGCTGCACCTGGACATTCTTATCCTCTAGTTGTTCCAAATCTATGTCTACCTTACCTTTGTCCTTTTCTGCCACCAAATCTGCCTTGATGGATGAGGGATGAACTCCTTTGGATTTGCTTTGCAACAATAGATTCACTTTGAGTTTCCTGTTCTCTTGCTCTAAAAAGGATACCATGAAATTTGCTTTTAAAGGTCATCTTGAAGTGCTTGAATTTGTGTTTTCTGCTCATTGATAATGTTTGTATCTGACTTCATTCCATGGTCCAACATTTCTTCTTCATGGGGCATCTCTTCCTCATATTGCTGCAAGGGTGACTTACTTTCATGCCTAGGTGGCTTCTCCATAGGTTCTTCTTGCACTTGTTCAATTGTAGCTTCTTTAGGTAACCTTCGAGCTTGTGATCTAGTCAAAGGTTTAGGTGTATGCACATTTTTAGTGATCTCAGGGGAAAAAATTAGTCTTTTCCCCTTCTTATAAGTTTGAGAAACCCCTGCCCTAGTCTGTGTTTTGGTCATTGATGGTATGCTAGAAGGCTCACCTCCTTGTTGAGTAGATCATGAAGGAGTATTGATGCTCTTGGGCTGAGGGGAGAGAGGCAAAAAAGTTTCTGCCTCTAAGAATGTCTCCCAAGACATATTTACATGTGAGAGTTGATGAAGGACAATTAATTTGACCAGGGCATGATGGAATAGGTTGGCTGAGTGATTTATCCCTGTGGTCTGCACCTTCTCTGTCATCTTTGTAAGGCTTCTCAATATATAATGGGGTAGGTTTAGTGATTTGATAGAAGTGAAATGTATCAACAATCTAATGTGGTACTGGTATAACCTACTAAACCTTCCTTCACAAGTAAAGTATTTCATGATCATCTTCATCAAGGGAACATATTTTTCTAATAGTTGCATGCTAGGGAGGACATGAGATGAAACTTGTCTGTACTGTGGCTTGAGGATTGAGAGTGTTCACTTACTTTTTTTCTTATACTGAAAAACTTGTCTTGAAGAAGAAAAACGCTGAAATGGCCTTGATTTTCCCTCTGAAAGCCAAAAACGCAGTGCTGACTAGAAGCACAGCATATGCGTAGTGTGCTAGGAGACATAGTGATTGCTGAGATAAATGAAGGCTCTGATGACTGAGATGAGGCTCAATGGTGATGAAGAGTTTCTTAGAGAGATAAATGAGTTTTTTGAATGCTTTGGATGGTCCTTTATAGCTTGGAAAGTCGATTTTCTTTGGTAGTGGTGTGCCATCATTATGTACTTTTGAGAAATGATGTGATTAAGATATTGTACTACAAATTATAACTTTATTAGGCAAGGTTACATCTTCATGAGGGATGAAATGTACCTTAGATACTCTTGATGAAATCATATCCCTAATTAGTAACTCCCATGATGGTGATAATGGTGATGACATGACTCCCTACATGAATTATGATGACCCGACCTAATAATGACACCAAATGCATATGTAAAACCACGATTTGTAACTTTGAACCTTTGTAGAATGCATGATTCCAATTTTATAACCAAGACACTCTTTTATGCCATATCACAAGGAGTGATGACATGACCATGATGGCATTTTATGACTTTGAAGATGGAGGGAGAAATAATAATACCTAGGCATTGACCAATGATCAAATTTTATTTGAAACTATAACACTTTGACCTATGACCCTATCAACTGACATTGAAAGAGTACATTTGATCGTTGGTGACTCATAGACACTAACACCATCCTCCTCCATTTTGGATTTTTGACACCCTAAAGTTGTCCCTATACTTTTCAAACGGTTTGAGTCAATTAAAGGAGGTAAAAGTCATGAAATAGTCTCGTTTTCATGATTCTTTAGTTAATATAGGTAGATGATTAAGTGAATTTTGTATTCCATTGCTAATCCAAAATGTGGTTGCAACTTTACAAGGGTTCTTGAACATGAGGATGAGGACTCATCAACATATGAAACGTCTATTTGGCAGTTCAACACTTGAATTAGTTGTTCAACACTAGGTAGATATTTGGTACCCTATTTTGCAATTGATCTGGTACCTTCTCTCTAAAAATTCGGTACTAGGCATTAGTTCAATACTTCCCAAGAGTTTGTTATTAGTCAACAACAACACTATATTTTTGCACTTTCCTTGGTAACAATTACGACACTCTTTTCTAGGATCAATACTACATCATATCTTTATGGGATGTGTTGGACCTTGAATGGAAAGCACTTGAACATAGTTGAAGGCAAGGACCAATCCACTTGGATGCTATCTCATACAAATTGAAGTGATGATCCACAAAATATTGCTTTGGTTTAATTTGAGTCTAGAATTTTATCATATACTATTTCTGTTTTGATTAGTTGAAAAACTATATTTGGACATTGTTATCTTTAAAAGGGAGTCATCAGTAGTGACATTAGTTAGAAAAAGAAGAGAAGGAAGCAAGGTGTAGTGATAGCATTCTTGTCAGAATATCTTTGAACATTTTTTGTTTTTGCTTTTGTTTTTTTTAAAATTTGAACAAGCTTGGAAGCATGTTGTGTATATTCTATTGAAGACTCTTTAATATAATATCTCAGTAGTTATTTCTTGATTATTGATGTGTTAATAAGTAACTTAGTTTATCATAGTTAGTCCAACTTGTCTAAAGTCATTGGCAAGGGCCCACCATCGATCTCAGCCAAGCCCCATAAAGTTAGCCTTAGTTAGACATAATATGCATAGTTAAGTTTTGTTTAGCACAAAGCAACTTTATTTCTTTGTTTGTCAGTATTTATCATTTCTTATTTATGAGCATTGAAAATATTGTGTGATTGTGTCTTTCTGAGTTAATGGTTAAATTAAGATATTTATGCATTGAAGTTTGTTATTAATTGAAGTTTACAAAATAGGATTAGTTGAATTATTGATTGTTGTAGTGTGAATTTAAATATGGACTCTATTTTGTAGATGCTTCATTGATAATTCTCAGTTAGGATTTTGGATTGAGTTAAATCTCTTTAACTATTGTAATTTTCAGGATTTGTTAGATATTTCGCTACAACCTTTACTGTATTACATTTCAAAGCATTTCATTATCTCGTTTTGTAGTAGAGTAATTGAATTAGTTTCTTTAGGAATATGAATTAAACTAAAATTTGAATCTGATCTCTTGATATTATTCGGTAACTAGGTTATGTACTGAAATTGGTACAAAATCCAAGTACTAAACACTGATAGCTTACAAATTTTAGATTTTGTAGCTAGGTTATAATTAAAAGTTTTATTATTTCCATAATAAAATAGGCATGTAGAAGCGTGCCTAGACCGATGTTATATTGTAAACTCAAAGTTTACGATCTCTGGTTGATATTTTAATGAAGGGTGATTGATTACACAAATAAAATGCCTAACAGTTTTGGCGTCGTTTTTGGGGAGTTGAAAACGGCCCATGTAACATTTTGCTTTGGTAAGAGTTTTAGTAGATTAATGTTGTGGTAGCAGATTTGCAGGGAAACTAAAGGGCAGATAAAGTATAGTAAGACGTGAGTGAAGATCTGTGCATCCACTATGGTGGGGTTGATCCAAAGTTTGGGTTTCTTTGATTGATTTTCTAGTTTATTTTTCATATGCGTAGAGTTAAAGGTAGGCCTAAAGACAATAAAGGTAGATTTATTCAGGTTGAGAAGTTTCCTTCAAAATTATTTGGTCCTACAAAGACCACCCCAATTAACCCTACTAATCGTTATGTAGGAAATGTGGTGAGAATAAAAAGTTTAGCTGCAACAATTAATTCAAAAGGAAAATAATTACATATAGAAGAAATTGTACAATTTGGAGGTATATCACAACAAGAATAACCTATAATTGAAGCATCTACAAAGACAGAATAAGTACTAGTACTGCAAGAAGTGGTGATTTCATAAGTAGAGTCTACAGTGGGAGCACCTCAAAGAGATTTAGGGCCTGTGCATTTAAGATCCAATTTAGCTGAGTCCTCTTCTACCTGGGACACTGCACCTAATTCTACCACTTTCAAATACTTCGTAGGAATGAATGGAAAGGAATAAAGAGAGGCAAGGAATAATGAAAGACTAATGTGACTGGTGGTAGAAGACAGGAACTGAGGGGTGGACCTGATGAAAATAAACATGGAGAAGAAACAAAACCACATTCGAGTTCCCTATTTTGGACATCTAAAGGAATCTTACTATGAAAAACATACCTTTAGCATCTCTTCCAATTTTCATGGTATGTATTTAGAGAACCTTGATTCTTTCTTGTTTGAATTTTAATTTTTTTGGAGAATTACAATTATCATGATGATGCTCATAAACTTTAACTATTTCCTGCCACTTTAACAGATTCATACCTTAGGTGGTTTATGAGTTTAGAGGAACATACTATCTTCTCTTGGTATGAAATGAAATCCGCTTTTCTTAAAAAGTATCAAGATTATTGTAAAAGAAGAGACATTAATGATATTTTTAGGATGCAACAAATGGAGGATGAGAGCTTAGAAGAGTATCTTGAGAGATTCCTTTACAAATTTCATAAGTCTCGAATAGGTAACCTTGATGAGCGAACTATTAGGAATGCCTTCTTGAAAAGGTTAAGAGAAGATTGCATAGATGTTTGGAACCTTTTAAGCTCAAGAGATATTTAAAAAAAAAACCTTTGCTGAGATATATGATCTTTGTAGAACATATTCTAGGGGTCAAGCTAAAGTAAGCAAAAGAATTCAAGACTATACGAGGGATTCTGTAACAAAAACTGCCAAACCTATTTAGGGAGGAGTTACTCGAACAGAATTTGGAAATATTCTAGAAAACGTTAAAAGAAACATCTTGAATACCATTACTGATTGACTGCAAGCTCTTAAGTTACGAAAAATAAGGAAGAAGAAAATGTTGCTTTGGCCATCTTCTGTCCTAGATGCAAAAAAATGCATGCTGAAAGAGAATGTCTTATGAATGTACTAGAATTTTGTAGGATCTGTACAAATGATCACCCAAATGAGGAATGCCCGTCCTTACCAGGTTTACAAGCCATTTATAAGGGAGGAGCTAAAATGAGTGAACCTTCCTATCCTCCTAGAATACAACCATGAAGGGCACCAAATCCAAACTTGTATCAAGATCCTAATGTGCAACCTTATCTCCAATATCAATCATGAAATACTCAAATACCTTATTCTTAATGGTCAAATCAATCACCTCAAAATCCACCATGGAATTAAGGTTGGAAGGGGAGTCCCTATGGGAATACCTATCAGCCTCAATTCCCAACACCATCATATTCCCAATATCACCCACAATACCTAGCTTCTGCACCATACGCACCTAATGTTTCTCAATTCTAGCAAGGGTATAATCCACCCTTACCTACACCACAACAACCTTCATTATCATTAAAATCACCACAACAATTTTCATAGTCCTTACCTCAACAAAAGCCACTTCCATTACCTCAAAGTACCGATATATCCCCACAACAAATGCAACAACCATTTAATTCAAATCCTCCAAGACCAACTGAGCTGTCTACACAACCTGTACCTAATCCTAATAATATGCCTCTTTAGCTTGTGCAAAATATGGAACTGCAAACCTTTCCTACCTATTTTATTACTTCTTTCCCTATAAATGAAATCCAACTAAAGTCCAAAAAAGTGTTAAATAAGAATACATTTACAAACAATGATTCAAGAGGAGGACCCCAAAATAAGTTCTGAAAATGAACCTATTGAAAATAAACAAATAGAAACTGATAAAAATGATGTAATGTAGAAAATTCCACAGGAACGATTGTAATCTAAAGGGCCTCCTTGTCCTGAAAGATTTCTTGCAAGGAACTCTGAAGTACATGTAAAATATGACTTGGAATCCGAATTAAGAAACATTTGTATAAAGATACCTTTACTTCAAGCTATCAAAGACATACATATTTATGCCAAAATTATTAGGGATATTTGTATAAAGAAGCCATGAAGGAAGGAAAATAACAACAAAACCATTAAAATAATTGGTCAAATTTTTGAAATGGTATCAGGGTTGCCACTAAAATATGTTGATCCAGGGAATCCAGTAGTAACTATAAAATTTGATGAAACTTTCCTGCCTAATACATTAGTGGATTTAGGAGCAACAATTAATGTAATAACAATTAATACTATGACTTTGCTGCAAGAAAACCAGATAAGACCCACACCTATTATGTTAGAAATGACAGACAAGTCTATTGTTAGGCCTACTTGAATCTTAGAAGATGCGATAGTAACAGTGGCTTCTTGGGAATACTCGGTAGATTTTGTAGTAATTTGTCCTAGAACCACTAAATCGGGACACCCAATAGTTTTAGGGAGGCCATGGATAACTAATTCTAATGCCTTTATTGGTTGTAGGACTGGAGAAATGACAACTTCGAATGGATCATACGTTTAAAAGCCAGCTATTTTTCCACTTGCTCAATTGACAAATGTAATTCATTCTTGGTTAGAAAACCCTAATGTATAAGAATATTGCAGCTACCTCTATTAACTTTAGAGAAATCAAGAGGACTTCAACAATATACAGAAGAACATGTCCTTCAATTTTTTTTTATCAAAGGCAAGATGTATTGAATATCCTATTTCTTTTAGTGGACATAATCATGCTTTCAATTATGAATTTCAAGAAACTTGTTATCCTGTTATTTTTGCATCCTTTACTATTGCAGCCATGTGAGAAAACAAAGAATTATATGCTCATCCTATTGAAATTAGTCGAGGAAAAACATTATATATTACTGTTGATTTAAGTACAGAACAACAGGGGAAGGTAATAAAAGTGATCCAAAGACAGTACAAATAATTTTCTTGGGAATATTCATACATGAAAGGAATTCATCCCGATACTTGTCCCCACCACATTTATACTATTGAAGAGATCATATCAAGAAGACAACCCCAAAGAAGAATGAACCCAACTCTCAAGGAAATTGTTAAATATGAGCTCCAATTTTTTTTAAGTGCCAATTTCATATATCCCATCTCTTATAGTAAGTGAGTATCTCCCTTAGTATTCGTTCCAAAAAATAATGGGAAATGGAGAATTTGTGGTGACTATAGTGAGTTGAGTAAAGCTACCTTGAGAGATTACTTTGCTTTACCCTTCATTGACCAAGTGTTGGATACTCTATCTGGAAATAAGTATTTTTCCTTCCTAGATGGGTTCGGTTGTTATAATCAAATCCAAATAGCCTTATAAGACCAAGAGAAAACCACCTTCACTTGTCCTTGGGGTACTTATGCCTACAAAGTTCTTCCTTTTGACTTGTGCTGCATCCACTTTTCAAAGAGTTGTTCTAGCCATTTTTTCTTATCTTATGCATGACTATGTGGAGGTTTACATGGACGATTTTACAGTATATGGGAATGAATTTCAGGAAGCTTTGGATAATTTAGAGAAAGTCTTGATTCATTGGCAGAAAAATCATTTAGCTCTCAATAATGAGAAGTTAAAAATGATTCAAACTGAAGGAATTGGGCTCGGTCATCATGTTTCACAAATCGGGATAAAGGTTGATCCTGCAAACATTGAAGTAATTTTACAAATCCCAATCCCAACTTCAAAAAAAGAAGTAAGAAGTTTTCTAGGATATGCATGTTACTATAAAAGATTCATTGAAAATTTTACTAAACTTGTTGCTCCTAGGTTTAAGTTATTAGCCAAAGATGTTTATTTTTCATGGGATACTGACTGTCAAATTGCTTTTCAAGTACTGAAAGAAATATTTTCAACTGCACCAATATTGAGGGGATTTAATTGTCTCTTCCTTTTCACATTTGTACCAATGCATCAGATACAACCCTTGGGGTTGTGTTGGATCAGAGAGAAAACCAAATTCCTCATGCTATTTATTTTTTTAACAAGAATATTTCACCTGTAGAAATGAATTACACTATTACTAAAAAGGAGTTGTTAGTTGTAGTCCATGCCATCAATAAATTTAGGCATTACATTACTGGCTATGAAACCTTTGTGCACACCGATCACCCCACTATTATATTTCTCATGAATAAACCTATTACACATGGTGGAGTTACAAGATGCTTACTTTTACTTTAGGAATTTAACATTCACGTGGTTGACAACCCTGGACGAGATAACTCACTTGCAAATTTCTGGTCTCGAATGAATAATCCACAAGATGTTGCTTTAGTCCAAGATGATTTTCTTGATGAACATTTATTTTCTATCTCCACTTATGCTCCTTGGTTTGCTGATGTGTCCAATTACCTGGTGTTAGGAAAGTTTCCACAAAAATTATCTGCTAGGGAGAAGCACAATAACGTTCAGTTGAGTGCCAATTATTCTTTGATTGAAGATGATTTGTATCGCACTAGACTTGATCTAATTATGAGAAAATGTGTGTGGGAAGATGAAATGTATGATGTTTTGAATTCTTGTCACAATGAGTCGTGCGGTGGGAATTTTTCTGATAAAAGAACAACTTACAAAGTGTTTCATTCGGGCTATTACTGGCCCACCCTTTTTAAATATGATAAAAAGTTTGTTTCTAGCTATAATGTTTTCCATAGAATGGGAAAACCAGTCCCAACTGACGAGATGCAACTTTAAAATTAGGTATTGATTGAACCTTTTTAAAAGTGGGAATTGGATTTCATAGGACCTATTTCTCTTATGTCTAGGAAGAAGAGGTACATTCTAGTCTAAACAGATTATGTGAAAAAATGGGTACATGCTAAAGCTTTATAAACTACTAGTGAAAAATTGTTGTTTATTTTCTTTTTGAAGACATATTTACTCGTTTTGGCACACCTAGAGAAATTTTCACCGATCAGGGGACCTAATTTACTTCCAAGTTGGTAAAAGATATCATTGAACAATACCAAATTAGGCACCACAAATCTACACCGTACCATCCCTAAGATAATAGTCTGGTAGAGTCCACCAATAAGGTACTGGAAGCTATTCTTACTAAAACAATTCAGCTACATCATAAAGACTGGGCTGACAGATTACCATAAGCATTGTGGGCCTATAGAATAACTTGGATAAATGTGTCTAGATATACTCCCTATGAACTGGTTTATGGGAATAAAGTATTGCTACTAATCGAATTTTAGGTAAATACCTTTAGGACAACTGTTCAATTAGGGAAGGTTTTGAATGAAGCTCAAAAACAGAGAGTACTTCAGTTGAATGAAGTTGATGATATTATGAAGGATGGTCTCTAAAAGACTATGTTGGTACAAGATCAAAGGGCTCATTGGCATGATAAATATATAAAAAATAAGACCTTTCAACCAAGAGGTTGGGCTTTGTTATATGATAGTAAATTCAAGCACTTCAAAGGGAATTTTTTAACTAGATGGTTGTGGCCCTATGAAGTTGAAACGATTTTTGACAATGGCTCATCTAAAATTGAGACCATTGATGATGCTCATACTTCCTGTTAGGGTCTTATAAATATAGCGATGAAGGTATGATTATCTAGTCATTTATCCCAGTGGGATGTTGTAAATATTTTTTCGTTTTAAGTTGTTTTGTTCTAAAAATAGAAAAAGAAAATTGAAAGAAAAATAAAAAATAAAGGTGAATGAAAAGGAATATAAAAAAATTGAAACCCCAAAGGCGCGTGCTAGTTCAAATGCCGCCAATTGTCAAATTTTATTGAATTTTGTTTAAAGTTTAAAATAAAAGGTTTGATTTAACATTTTATCATTTTTAATAAAGAATTTGTACTTTTGGACGATCGAGATCGTCCCCGCCTAGATCAAAGGCGGGGGATGATGTTCAAACCCCGCCCTCGAGCTTTTGAGACTTAATGGAAGAGGGGGCCTCGAAATGTGGTTTACAATGAAAACACTCGAGATAATGTAGAGGCTCCACAGTGTTTTGAGGGGGTCTCCTCCCTTTACCACTTACCACTCCTCCCCCCCCTCAAAACCACCATCCAATGTTGTTTCAGCTCGTTTTCTCCCGCTCTATGGTCGCCATGCCACCCGTCACCCATCCCATCGTCCACTTCACTCTTCCTCCAAGTCACATAACCATTACCTTTCAAATCTCTCGCCAATAGTCATGTAGACGTTGCCCATTAAATTTTTCCTATGAACGGATGAATTTTTAATTAATGCTACGCTCCAAAATGCTAATAATTCTGTTATTCACCCTTAATTCCTGTTTTAAAACCCCGTATCAAGCATGCATTATCTCTTTTGCTAGTTTTTTGATTCAAGTAAGTTCATATTGAATATTTTCAAGTTCGCCAATGCCTTCTGCAAAGCTTTCCCCTTATGCAACTGATCAAAGTACGACCTGATAACACAAATTTCTTCAAGTTTCCTTTCAAATCAAAGATGTATTCACACAAAGGAAAGGGAAAGAAGGATGATGATAATCCTATGTCACATCCCGTCCCTCATTTAGATAGGTCCCATTTGGTCGACACCTAGTATAAGATAACATAAACTCAATGTGAATTTGATTTATATGAGCTTCAAAATTGTGCAAATCATAAGTTCTTGGATAAAAGTGATGATCTAAGCATCTGGGAATCAGGTTTGCCTCAGTTTATGTTTCCCCAAACTCATGTATTTCCAGAATTTGTTACATGGTGTCATCTTAGGTACATCCCCAGCTAGAAAGTGGTAATTGAACACAATAATGAAATCCTATTCTCAGCTACCCAAGAAGCTATTTGTCAAGTCCTTCAAATAAATCCCCAAGCCTCTTTAAACCCATTTTCAACTGATGCACTCATGGAAATATACGAAAATATTACTTTCTCCCAGCGAGCCCAAATTTTTGAATGTTTTTTGCATGATAATTCTAAATTTCCTAGAACTGATCCCCATACTTTACTGCAATTTTCCCTGAGATGTCAAGGAAAGTTATTTCCATGGTGACTTTCCTATTAGGTTATCACTCAAAATAATGGGTAGATGAGGTATTGTTAATATTTTTAGTTGTTCAAAAGCCTTCAGTTCTTTTCAATTACAGACAATACTTATCAAATGTTATTCATGAACAATTTCTGAAATTCAAAGCTGAAGGTGCATTCAAACACCAGTAAGTCCTAGTGTATTTAATGCTATTCTATCAAGTAGACAAGTTCAAGTTCTAGCTACAGAAGATGGATGAACAGGGAATTCAACTATCAGTAATTTGGTGGACTTATTTAGTTAGAGGGAATTCAGAATATTATTCATTCAATGATTTTGTGGACTAGTTTTTACACACATCCTTGTGTCTTCTTAGCAGCGATGTTATACCAAGAATTTCACCAGAAATTAGGATTTTTTTGAATTTTACAGAACAAGATAAAGTTGGAGACTGGTATATTTACCAGAATTATATAGAGACTCAGATATATGGGTGTGGTATTCCTCCCTACAGATTTCCAGTGTTTGTGGTAGTGAGAATTTTTGCTCTTGAATACATTAGGTAGATGTTAAATATGGATGGCTTACATTTTGTGTCAAGAAAAAAGAAGACACAGTTCAAATTGAAAGCATAGTTTGGGCCTTACATTGTAAATAATAGAGCAAAAACAAAGGAAATAGAAGAAATACTAAGGAAAATGAAGTTTAAGTTAAGCTTCGCATGATCTTATGATCCATTTGGGATAATTTCAAAAAAGAGAGTTGAGCAGAAAACCACTCCATATGCACATACACCTAGACCAGAGATAGATCAGTATGAGAATCAGGAGCTGTGGACATAGAATACACTACAAGAGGTTACAGAACAGATTTTCAGCCAAACTTATCTTCAAATTCCTATTCCAAAGGATAAGGAAACCAAAAGAATAAGGGAAAGCATGTCTCCCACAGACTCAAAATATCAAGATTTTTGTGTTTTCAAGAGAAGAAAGAAGACACATCCTAAAGAAAAAATTATTATTGAAATTAAATATGATACACAAACCACCAATCAATAAGAATCATTAGAAGAGAAGGAAACACAATAGAAAACTACAATTGTTCTAACAGGTTTACCAGTCACCCCTTTCTCAAATGTTGAAGATTTAACACAATCACCTGTATCTTCTACATCTCAGATGGTAACACAACAAAATATTTTTGCAAGGTACAAGGAAATTGATAAGAATAATGAAGCTTTGAAAGCTACAACAAATTCAAAGTTTTGGAAACAAATTGCTACTACTCAACATAGTTTGTTGTCTGCATTTGACACATAAAAGGTACAATTCCAATTATTTTTCCTAGAGCCTACAGGTCCAGTCCCCAGAAGTGCATAAGACTACAAATCTTCACTAGTTTCTATTGATACTAAAAAGTTTCATGCAATTGATCAAATCGATTTGCATAAGCAAGGAGGTGAGATGATTTATTCAACACTGACCAGTTCAGATATGGCTGCCTCAAAGTTACAAGCCTCTCTAAATAATATGCATTCACAACTAAAGATAGAAATAATGTCTTCTCTGGCCAAAGACACTAGAACCAAAGCTTTGGAAGATTTAATAATCAAATTAGGATCTGATCATGGGAATGTTAAAGCAGTCGAGGAGATGATCAACAATAAAAATGGATATATTCAAACTCTCGGGAAACAACTCTAAGTCCCAACCACAGAGCATCCTCAAGCCAAAGAATTAACCAATCCGGAGATAGAGAAAGAGAAACTATTTAAGATAGTAGTTGAAAAAAACGTTCACATTCAGAAAATGGAAATAGATATGGATGCATTATTGAAGGAAAAGGAACAGTTGGTAGCAACAGGTACATAAACAAATCAGGAGGTGCAATAGACAACACAAGCATCCACTTCAAATTCTTTCGAAAAGCTAATTTAAGTTTTGGGAGATTTGTCATTGAATAACCAAGAAAATGAGAAACTATTAGAATCATTGAAAAGAATGGAGGAAAATAAAATCAAAGCTGACAATGCATATTTGACAAAAGTGTAAAAAATTTCAAATTGACTCAAAAAATTGGAAAACATGAGAATCAATATTTTACAACACAAATGTTGGGAGAGGCTAAACAAAGTATATGACAGAACATTAATGCCAATATTATAGACTTGTGGCCATCATTTTAGATCATATTTAAGCAGGAAGAATTAGTACAAAATGTCAAAACAAAAGTTGAAAAAACAAAGGTTGAGATTGAACACAAGCTAATAGAAGCTCACAAAATAATTAAGACGTTGAATTATAAAACTAAAGATGAGCTCGAAGAACTCCAGATTCAAGATAGGACAGGCACAATCATGGAAGTGAAGGGAGTTCTGAATAAAAATAACCTTATGATACAGCTAGAGAATCAATGTAAGGAATTGGAATTACATGTGAAAATATTTACCAGAAAATTTAATACATTGCAAGAGAAAGGACTTCCAGCTTTAAAAGCCTCTAATGGAAAATTGATCCCATTAGAGAACTAAGAGGAAAGGTTATGTGATATTACTTCTAGATTTACCAAAGTAAAAGAAACAATAGGTGGAGGAGCTTTCTTGGAAGGCCTACAATATGATCTCCATTTTCAACATGAAGTCCATCACCTATTCCTCAATAAGCCAACTTTTCAAACATACACATAAGTAGATGAAATACTTTGAAGTATGGTGAATTTTTCTATTCCAAGTGAAGAAGTATGGGATAAAATTGTGTAGCTTGTTGAGTAAAATATAACTAGAATCTGACAATTTTGGAAAAATTAAATAGAAGAAGCATAAATGTAGCTACAATCAGCAACAACATTCCTCAAAGTGTGAACAAAACATCCGAAATAGCCCAACGTTCCTATTATTTTCTTCTAATTTTGAAATATTTGTATCTTTGATAGATATTATTTTGTAAATGATTTTATTTTAAAGTCCGAATTGAGTGTGAGAGAGACTCTATAAATATTTTGTAAAAGGACTTATAAAGGGTTGGACAATGAAAAAGAGAAGATATTTTTGATTGTAAGTTGTAAACTTTACTTGAAGTAATCAATTTCAGAAATACAGAGGCAGTTTGTTCCAGGATTCTTATGTTAGAAAAATGGTGATGTTTTTCTCATGTTAATTTGTTATTCTTTCTGAGTTTTCACATGGATTTCCTTTCCTCATTGTTGCAAGAAGATTAAGGGCTGAATTTACTTATTATAATCTACTCTAGCTTGTTTATAACAATCTTAATGTGTTCCTTCTGAGATTAAATATAAAATTCACTTAAGTATGCTTTATATTTAATTGATCATATGTTTCTTCATCTCATCCATACCATAAAATATCTTAAGAGAGTTTGACTACCTCACCCTGTTTCAGGTACTCTGTTAATTTGTCATTGATTACCAAGAATTTTAATTTACTCAATGCCCAATGGACTTTTCCTTCATTTCACAACCAAAACTTTAAAAAATCTATCTCAAACTTTAATATCTAGCCTAAAATATTGAAAGAAAAAAAATTAAATCATGCAGAGAGAGCCCTCTCTGAAGATGGAAGGGCTAGATCCCAACTTTAAAGTGGTTTGTGGTTACCTCTGCAGTTTATTTTTTAGCATAGGAAAACTACGAAGTTCTAACACTTCCTTTGTGGTAAATGGACATAGACTAAAGGTTTATCATCAACGACTTTCCAAGGAATAATTTCTGTAAATTGATCTACAAAATCCGAGATGAAGTTGATTTATAAACATGATCCAACTCCTACTCATTTCTCAAGCTATATATATATAACACTGAGCTTATTTCTATTTTCCTCCTTAAGCTCACATAGAATAAAGAGGAAATCTATCAAGTGTAAGTTTATTCCTTTATCCAAACTTGATATATTATTTATGGAAAAGGAAACCCCCTCGAATCTCCTTTGATGGTTTTTAGACTCTCTAAAATTGAATACTCCGATAATAGAACTGAACCAGACTGGTTAAATTTAAATGGGATGGTGGTAGTTAGGGATCTACCAGGTTTAGAATTGTTCTTTTCCAGGATTGGTAGTATAATTATAGAAAGGACAAATTTGGAGTGTTTTTTGGTGTTTTTTAGACTCTCTAAAAGTGAAATGCCAACCAGGTAGTAGCTATTCCAAGCCTGAATTAAAATCGATGGGATAACAATTCCATAATTCAACTTGAAGCAACAGATTCTCATGTCAGCTCAAATTCTCAGTTCATTGATCATATTTTCCTATTGCAACTTGATATTTTCAAACTAGTTCCATGCTAAGTTTGAATGTAGTTCTGAAAATTTCTTTACTATACTCAGGCTTGATTTAGGGTTCTCGTTTCAGTGCAAATAAGAAAGTCTAGTTCTAGTATTTTGGTACTTACACTATTACCGAACCAACTTTTAGTACCAAATCAGTTCCATTATTTCAACACTTAACTCAGTATCGAGGTAATGCACTAGAGTCTTAAGTACCAAATTAATTTAGTACTATAGCTTTTAATATTTATGTTTGTATTAGTTCGTTCAACATTAGGTTCAACATTTGAAAAGCTCCAATATTGAATTTTAATACTGATGCTGACGGTATTTCATAACTCATTGTTTTTGAATTCCTAGATATCATTATACATCCAAGAAAAGGTATGAATTAACTTTTCATTTATTTACGTTAATACAAGGGAAGTGGGTAATTGAGTCTAAGTACTGGTTTTTAACCTCCATTCATAAACATTGTGAAAAAAATCATGTGTTCATTGTAAAATTGTCTTTTTCCGATTATGATGCTAAAAATAAACTTTGATTTCTCAACTCTCAATCCTTTTATTGGTTATGATTACCCTTTCTCATTATTATAAAAATGTTTGTACTCTCGTTCATGATTGCAATAATACGTATGATTATCATAATCCATAAAGGAATCAACCACTCTTCTATTTTAATCCTTATTTATCTACCTTTGATTTCCTAAGAAACTAAGTAGAAGTGTCTCTATTATTGATTGCATAATTTCCCTGGGAACTTTCTCAATCCCTTGATATCTCTAAAATAGTTTCACCATCGGCATGGGGGTGGATAGACACAAACCCACTTTCGCTCAACTCAACGCCAACACAAAATATGAGGCACGTAGGGCCAGATTTGAAGAACAGGGGTGGATATCCTTCTTACAACAATTTTGGGGCTATAATGACCGAGTGTCTATGGAGTTTGTGAAAAAATTTAATGGCAAGACTGTAAAACTTGGGGACATTGAAATTGAGGCTACAAACACATTGATGGTCAAAGTTACTGGGTTACCTTTGAGTGGTGAGAAATATTTTAAGGGGTTTCCAGTAGATTGGAAGAAATATGAGAAATTTCTCAAGCCAGAACATAAAAATGTCGACTGGAGAAGAGGTATTCCCAAGAGATACATTGCAGAAGAGTGGTGGTCATGCTGACAACACTACAAAGGTTTCTAACCTGCGAAGGACAGTACGCAGTCACTTTTCTTTGTCATATGAGGATCTTTTTAAATTTTATAGATACTTTTAGTATGAATTTTATCTTCTTTCTCCAGAGAAGTTTGAAAAAGGTTGATAAGAATGTTCAGTCATCCTCTAATAAGCCAAAGATTAGTCTCTGCCACTATGGTCTTATTAAAATTATAATTGTGTATGATTTGGGGCAAAAAAAGGATACGTGGGCACAATTATTAACCAAAAAATTTCCAGGGGAAGAGGACCAAGTCAAAATCAAATGCAATATTATCAATCCAAAACCAAATAAATAAGTAGAGGGATCTGAAACCCCTTTTGAACCAGTGATTGAACCTAAAGTAGAGATAACCAACAAATATGCAATAAAAATTCTAGAGTGGTTACCATCAGAAAACCCTAACCCTACTCGAGGAGATGAAATTCCAACAACTGAGGCAAAGAAGAAGAAAAGGCCATGAAAACGGGCCTTGGAAAAGGATATTCAGGCATAATAGGAGCCAATAAAAAAACAACCACAGGATCTTGTTTAAACGAGGTTGCGTACACAGGATGTGGAACAAAGTATTCCAGTGGGAAAGAAAAAGGTACAAAATAAGTTTAAAAGTCGTGTGAAAAAAGGGGTGAAAGAAGTTGTTCCAAGAAAAAGAGGATGTTTTACCACCATCAACACCACCTTCCCCCTCATAGTTTAAGGACACTTCTATTCAAACCTCGGATCCAACCTTGAAACATCGTAGAAGACTCACTCGCATTATGCCACATCTACAACTTCCTCAACAGAAGACTGAACCCCTCAAAATAGTATTTGTTCCATCATCTTCAAATGAAGAACCACATTTTGAGACAAGAATCCCCCCTATTTCACCTTCAAGGACATACATACATGATAAGTCACCACTAAAGGAGAAATCACATGTGGATAATTCTAGTGACTCATGAGGTACATATCCTCCTATTGTTTCTTTTAAGTATGGGCATATTATATATAAAGGGATACATGAAATATTAATGATCCAAGTTCAAGAGAGGTTGGTCTATTAAAATTATGGTATGAGAGAAAATATTCTACCCCCTGAAGACACGCCTAATCTTTATGAAAGAGAGTTATAGTATCAGGTTGAAAAATTCAAAAGACAAATTTGGAGTTAAAGGAGAAAGCACATAAGTATAAAATCTTGTACAAATATTGTAAGGATAAAAATTAACTCTCTAAGGCCCAAAATTTGACTTTGAAGGTAGAGAATGATAAGTTGACAGAGGAAAAAAAGAAGTTGTTCCACTAGGGAGTGAAGCGGTTGAAGCCAACTCAGACATATACCTTTTACAAAAGGATTCAAAGGCTACATCAACAAGGAAAAACAAATGACAATGGGCTAGAAATTTTGGTCAGAGAAACAAAGATATAAGGGAGAGGCTGGTGCCATTTTTGATAGTTGATTTTTTTTTGCAGAAGCTAATTGCACGAGGACATGCATCTTCTTCAACATGGGGAAGATGTTGTGATCCATTTTTGTATCCTTTTTGACATCCTATTCCACTATTTTTTGTGCCATACAGTTAAAATTGGCAACAAGAAACAATGAAAACGACATCCAAAAATGGAACCCATAAATGGTACCATTGGGGGCTTCTGATTTAATTTCCCCTTAATTAATTTGGAAGAAAAAATGTAATTTCATCTCATGACAACTTGTATTAGTTAATTGAGTCAAGAGGACTTAGTTATCTTGGGAAATTCAAGTTAGAGGTCAGAGAGGAGGCATGTAGAGTTCTCCCATGATTTTAGGGGTCCCAATTACAGTTATTTGTGAGTTGTAATTAGTTAACTCAATTAATTAAATTAAAATAAGTTTAACTAGTTCTATCTAAGAGATGAGCTAGTGATAGGTCTAGTGAATTAAATCTGATTTAATTCACAAGTAGTGATCAATTAGTTAACTAATAATTTGCTATAAATAGCTTTTGCATATGAGTTATAAGGAAGACCTAGTTGAGTTTGAGGTTAAAGGGAAGATAACTATCAATTGTATAATTAGAAAATTGTGCAGGTCATGCATGAGGTCACCAAGAAGTCTTAGATGAATTGCACAATCATTATTTTGGATTTTCATAATTAAAAGGGGATCAATTAGCTGAAGAATATGTAAAGAAGGCAAGCCAGACCTAGGCAAGAAAAAGGTTAAATATTGGACCAAACTTGGTTAGATCGGAAGACAGATTCAAGCAGGATCAAAGTGAGACAGTCAACAGAGTGTAGAGGTTTCTGAGTGTGAGGAATAAAATTGTATTGTTTCATGAGCTTGAATTTATGCAATATGCATATAGCAGGGTTTTGAGCAGTTTCTTTGCCCCGATACATCTTGTGATGTGCGATCAATTGATTATATCTTTCTCTTACTTGTTATGTGATTGTGCGATCGTGTTTTATTTCCACAAATCGTAGAAGGATTAAATATTTTGTTTTAGTACAATAAAAGATCAGTTTGAATCTTATTGTTAAATTTTATACATGGTATCAGAGCGCCAGGAATCACAATAGAATAGAAGAACAAAGTTTGTTTTGAACAAGTTCGAATTTGCAGATTTATTCTTCAGGACCCAACAACATATCAATATGTCTTTCAATGGCTTGAGACTCAAATATGCTCTTGAGGGAAATTAAAATTACATAGCATGGAAGGACAGGATGGAGGTGGTGCTAGAGGAAAACAAACTGAAGGGATTCATAGATAGTAATATTCTCGAGCCCGCAGCAACAGATGCTCAACTTCTTGATGCATGGAAGAAGAAGGTAGCAAAGGTGAGAAGGATCTTGTTAGAAGGAGTTCGAGATCATATTGTCTCGAATCTCCATGGGAAGGCGACTCCATATGTTATGTGGAAGGCCTTGACATATCTATTTTAGAATAGCACTGACCACAAGAATTTGTCTTTGAAAGACAAGCTCAGAAAGATCAAGATGGAGGATGGTGAGACGATACCAAAATACTTAATGAAGTTCACTCAATGTCGAGATGAGCTTGGAAGTGTTGGTGTGACTGTAGCCCAGGATGATTGGTGAGCCTAGCTCTTCTAGGCCTTTCCAAGAGCTTGCATAGTTACTAGGACTCTGTGAATGGGAGGGAGAAGCTACTATATTGGGAGTGTTTGTGATCTGACTTAGTAATATGTTGTGTAACCAGCTCCAAAAATAGAAGAAAAGAGATATCAACGCCTTAGAAATAAGCCACTTCGAGGGGGCAACCTATAATACATTACATAAATGAACAATTCTTGGATGATACAAATGACCAAAACCTCCTTCTATATATAGGAGTCCATGGGGCCATAATGTAATCCTAGTGGGGCCACAATGTAATCCTAGCCGACTAACAATAATTTTAAGGGCACAATAATAACAATATGGGGGTTATAGGGGTACAACAATAACAATAAGGGGGGCTACACTAACATAATAAGGGACTACACTATTAATATAGGGACCTAACATGCCCCTCTCCTTCAAACAAGTGTTGTCCTCAACGCTTCAGTAGCTTCGGGTGCTTTTGTATAAAATTCTCATCCTCCCATGTAGAATCTTTAGTGGGTAAGTTCTTCCATTTGATGAGATACTCTGAAATTGATCGATTTCGTAGTTGTCGAGTTCTTGTTTCCGTGACTGCTTCAGGTTCGAATATGGTTTTTCCTTCCTCATCAAGTTCTGGCAATATTGTTTGAACTGGAAGTTTGTCCCCTATAAACTTTTTTAAGCATGAAACATGGAAAACTGGATGCACTCGCGAAGAAGCAGGAAGCTCCAATTTGTATGCCATGGTACCAATATTTTGCAAAAACTTGTAAGGACCGTAGTACTTTGGCAATAATTTATTATCCTTCTTAGCTTGCTTGAGGGACATTTTTTTGTATGGTTGTAGCCGTAAAAATACCTAGTCTCCTACATCAAAAATTCTCTCACTGCGATGTTGATCTGCCTGTTGTTTCATTCGATTTTGTGCCAAATTTAGGTTATCCTTTAAGACTTGGAGAACTTCTTGTTGATGCTCGATGTGATCCTCCACTGCTTGAACCCTAGAATTTTCCTTTAAATAAGATGTGATGGATGGTGGATGATATCCATAAAGTTCCATAAATGGGGTCATTTTTGCTACAATATGGAAGGAAGTGTTATACCACCATTCAGCGAGAGGTAACCACTTGACCCATTGTGCTTGCTTATTAGATACAAAACAACGAAGATATCCTTCCAAACATTTATTCACTATCTCAGTTTGACCATTGGATTGAGGATGATAAGATGAGCTATGAGATAGTTGAGTACCCAAACAAGAAAATAATTCCGTCCAAAAATTTCTTGTAAAAATGGGATCTCTATCACTTACAATAATCTTCGGGTTTCCATGTAGCTTTTGAATTGTTTCCATAAATGAGGTAGCAACTGTACTCGCTTTAAATGGATGAGATAATGCACAAAAGTGTGCATACTTGGTAAGTCTATCAACTACCACCATGATGACGCTCCTTCCTTCAGACTTCGGTAAACCTGTGATAAAATCCATTGAAATCTCTTCCCCACGTTGACTTGGAATGGATAAAGGTTGTAGAAGACCGGGGTCTTAATTGTCTCAACTTTATTTTGTTGGCAAACCAAAAATTTTGCCACAAAATTTTGAATATCATATTTAAGGCCATCCCAAAAAAAATTCTTTCTTCACCCTGTGGTAAGTTTTTAAAAATCCCGAGTGTCATCCTAAAGGAGAAGTGTGCAATTCCAAAAGAATCTTTTGTTTTAGTTTGGAATTCTTGCAAATATATAAGCGATCTTTGTACCATAAGGAATCATTTTTCCAACTAAATGTATCAGATGTACTAGGATCTTGCTGCAACTTTTGAATGATAGTCCACACTTCTTCGTCCTTCTTCCATTCATCCCTTGCTTCGGTTATCCAATCTGATTGGATAATTGAAATGGCACAAAGCAATGCTTCCACCTCTTCATCCTTTCTTGAGAGTGCATCTGCAACAACATTTAGCTTCCCTTTTTTGTAGAAAATTTCAAAGTCATAACCCAACATCTTTGTGACCCATTTTTGCTGCTCTTTTGAAGATAGTCTTTGTTCCAAAAAGTGTTTAAGACTATCATGATCATTTTTTACCTTGAAGTGTCTTACCATTAGGTAAGTTCTCCATTTCTTTAGTGCATGCAGTATTGCTAACATTTCCTTCTCATAAATAGGTTTCTGTAAATACTTTCCTTTGATTGGACGACTTTAAAAAGCAATGGGTCTTCCTTCCTGCATTAAAACAGCACCAATTCCATTTCCTGAGGCATCACATTCCACAATAAAGGTTTTTGTGAAGTCTGGCGTAGCTAAGACAGGCGCTAGGCACATTGCCTCTTTAAGATGTTCCAAGGCCTTAGTTGCTTCAGGAGTCCATGAAAATGCATCTTTCTTCAATAATGTTGTTAGAGGTGCTGCTATTCTCCCATAATTCTTAACAAACTTGCGATAATACCCTGTTAACCCGAGAAATCCTCGCAACTTCTTTATGGTTGTGGGGACTTTCAATTCCTTAATGGCTTTAATTTTGTTAGGGTCTACTTTAACACCCTCGTGAGATACAATATGACCCAGATATTCCACCTCTTGTACTCCAAAGAAACATTTGGATTTGTTTGCATATAATTGTTTCTCCTGCAATAGTTTGAGCACCCTGTCAACATGTTCAACATGATCCTTCCAAGACCTGCTGTAGATTAGTATATCAACAAAAAATACTAGCACAAATTTTCTAAGGAAGGGTTTGAAAATGGAATTCATCAACCCTTGAAATGTAGAAGGTGCATTGGTAAGGCCAAAAGGCATGACCAAAAATTCATAATGACCCTCATGAGTTCGAAATGCTGTTTTTGGAATATCTTCAGTCTTCATTCTAATTTGATGATATCCTGAACGAAGAACCAACTTGGTAAAATAAATTGCTCCATGTAATTCATCCAATAATTCATCAATCACAGGAATGGGAAATTTGTCTTTAATGGTGAGCTTATTGAGCTCCCTATAATCCAGACACATTCGCCATGATCCATCCTTCTTGTGTACCAATACTACAGGAGTAGAGAAGGAACTTTGACTAGGTTGAATTATACCCGCCTCTAACATTTCTGCAATCATACGTTCAATTTCGCTCTTTTGGAAGTAAGGATATCTATAAGGCCTGATGTTTGGAGGAACACTTCCTGGAATCAAATGGATAGCATGATCATGATCACGAATAGGTGGGAGTCCTTTGGGAGTTTCAAACACCTTGGAATGATTGTCCAAGACTTGTTGGAGATCTGCAGAAATAGATGATTTTGATGTTGGAACTTCTAGTGAGCATAATTGTGCAATTACGCCTCGTTGTTCTTTCTTTAGAAGCTTTGTCATGACATTAGATCTTATTATCTTTCCCGGCTTCCCTGCAATACCCCGTAATTCGACTTCCTTTCCTTCTGAAAAAAATTTCAAGAAAAGTTCTTGAAAATTAAAAGCTACCGTCCCCAAAGATTGTAACCATTGTACTCCTAGAACAACATCAGCACCTCCCATAGGAATGGAAAGCATTGGACTAGTCAATAGATATTCCCCCATGGTTAGCTTGATATTATGGCATTTTCCAGAGAAATTTATAGTTCCTCCATTTGCAACCATCACTTGACATTCTGGTGCTGGGTATAGGAAACAATTCAATTCCTTGGCTGCCTTACAATGAATAAAATTATGGGTACTACCTGAATCAATCAACACTATTACCTTTTTCTTCTTGATATGTCCTTCTATCTTGAGAGTTTGAGGAGTGGTAATTCCTGCCAATGCATTACATGATATGGTCGGACTCATTTTTTCTTCTTCTAGGGTTGGTTCCTAGTGTATATCCTGTTCTTGTTCATTTTCTTCTTCCTCTTCACAATCTATGTAAAATAATTTCTTCTTAGCACACCTATGACCTTTAGTGTATTTTCTATCACAACTGTAGCAAAGCCCTTTTGCTCTTTTTTCTTCCAATTGTTGTGGTGTCAACCTTGTAGGTTGTGGAAATCTAGGTGTAGCAACACTTCCTTCTTTATAGAAGCGAGTGGTAGGCTTCCTTGTCGCCATAATTTTACATTCAATTTTTCTTGCCAACCTGAATGCCTTCTCCAATGAATCAGGTTCCAAAACACGAACTTC
The DNA here is from genome assembly GCA_034641835.2 of Pinus albicaulis. NCBI lineage: Eukaryota > Viridiplantae > Streptophyta > Pinopsida > Pinales > Pinaceae > Pinus > Pinus albicaulis. The sequence goes on along the minus strand of CM076570.1, from coordinate 344,214,698 downwards.
ATGTTGGATGTTATCCTTTAAAGTACCTATGAAGAGATCAATCCTGTGTACCTCTGGAATATTAGTTACCCTTATATTCAATTTTTGGAAGTCCTCAATGTGCTCCCCCACTAAACCCTTTTGTTTGAGATTTATCAATTGGTTAAAGAAGGCGTTGTTCTTTGTATCCTCATAATGTGCTACCATTTCCTTCGTAAAAATTGACCAAGTGACAATTTTTTTACGGGAGCAAAGCCATCGATACCATACAAATGTATTTTGTTCTAAATGTAAAGTTGCAATGCGTACCTTTTGTGCGTTTTGCACATTATGGAGATCAAAATATTGCTCCATCTATAGTATCCATGTTACAGGATCATTTCCATCAAACTTCCTCATATCCATTTTTGGAATATGGTGGTTATTCCCGCCAACATTAGAGTTTATGAAATCACGATTAACATTTATTTTGTTCTCATCATGAGTTTCCTTTACTATCTTTTCACCATTAGGAAACATTTCTTGTATCAACTTTGTCAAACCTTCCATGTCTGCTTTTAGATCATTCTTCATGTTTTCCATTTTAGCTTCCATGTCATCCATCTTAGATTCCATGCCAACTTCCATGCCATCTATCTTAGATTCCACGCCTTTCTTCAAAACATCCATATTATTCTTCAAACCATCCATATTATTCTTCACACCATCCATCTTTGCTTCCATGCCTTTCTTCAAAACTTCCATTTCATTTTTTGCTGCTCTTTGTGAGAGAAAAATTTGGTGCACTTGCTCTTGTAATTTTGATAGATCATGTTGTAATTCTTCATCTTCATGATTCATAGTAGAGCCTTCTGAAGGCTTAATGGGAGTTGAATTATTTTTACGGGGCATTTTTTAGAACCCACTACTGATATCTATTCTACAATATGCCCTTGGAATCAATTCAAATTGATTCTTCAAACAAGACTTATGCAATTTGGAAAAAAAATACACACCTTTTTCTTGCTTTTGAGGAGCTCGATATTGAAATTGAATTATCTCTGTGATTGCGGCTCTTCAATATCTAAAACTTGGCACTGAGGTAGCCCTCTGAATTCTCTTTTGAATGCCACAGGTCTGACCTAATTTGGGTTCTCCAAGGCAAAGTTATGTCCAATCTCCCATAATGACCTAATTATGGACTTGTTAAGTAGAGCTAACTTGTACGACTTGCCACGTGTCATTGTTTCATCCTTCGGCTCTGAAATTGATAGCCAAGAAACTAAAGTCTGTGTGCTTATGACCACTTTTTACGGAACTCCAATCCGATGCTCAGAGAGAGAGTTATGAATATTTTCCCATGATCACCTCTTTGAGATGAAATTCGAGAGCCTGAAAAAGCACTACCTTCCACAGATCATATCTCCATTGTGAACCAAGCTCTGAAATTTTGCAACGAGTTTCCTAAGGATTTTAGCTTCGCACCCTAAAAATTTCAGATTCTGAACCTTCATAGAAAAAAAGTTATAGCGAAAATGCCACAATGACCTGTTTAGAGCAGCGAAACCCTAGAGTCCAAAGCTTTGATACCAAATGTTGTGTAACCAGCTCCAAAAATAGAAGAAAAGAGATATCAACGCCTTAGAAATAAGCCACTTCGAGGGGGCAACCTCCAATACATTACATAAATGAACGATTCCTGGATGATACAAATGACCAAAACCTCCTTCTATATATAGGAGTCCATGGGGCCATAATGTAATCCTAGTGGGGCCACAATGTAATCCTAGCCGACCTAACAATAATAATTTAAGGGCACAATAATAAGAATATTGGGGTTACAAGGGTACAAAAATAACAATAAGGGGGGCTACACTAACATAATAAGGGACTACACTATTAATATAGGGACCTAACATAATATAAGAGATAAGGTGGAGTACTAGAGACAAGACCTCTGACACAGACAAAGAAGAAGATTTTGCATTGGTCGAAAAAGGCAAGAAAGCCAAGGGAAAGAAGTCCCAAGGCGAAGAGGGCAAGAGAGACTTGTCCAAGGTCAAGTGTTTTCACTATCACAAGCGTGGGTACTATGCCTCGAAATGCCCACAAAAGGTAAGCAAGAAGGATCCTGCAGTTGTAACAGTAAGTGAAGAGCTAGCTACATAGTTCGAGCTTGTTTTTACTCTCATTACATGCATGACCATCACTGTAATGGGATGCATGTGGTATCTAGACAACGATGCCTCATTCCATATGACGGGGAATAGAGATATCTTCAATGACTTGGAGGAGAAGGACCTCCAACATGACATAGAGTTTGGAGATGATGGCAGGTATAATGCAATTGACATAGGTATAATTACCTTTCAGAGGGAGTCTGGCTCCCCTCTCAAACTGGCATATGTTTTGTATGTTCTAGGACTAAAGAAGAATCTTGTCTCCATAGCGGTATTGGAAGACCGTGGTTATGATGTCATATTTAGAAAAGGAAAGGTGTTCCTTAGACACATCGCCACGGGACGGGTGAAATAGAGTAAGAGTCAAGAACCTGTATACTCTCGAGGTTGAAGATAGATACAAATATTTAAGGAGGAAAGCAAAGGTTAGTGACTTGGTGGTTGAGAGGGAGCCTAAATAACCTCTCATCTTGCAGTCTTAGAAGCAGTCTCAGAAGGTTGTGGAGCAACCACAATTGGAGAAGTAGAGAGGAGACTAACTGGAGGCGTCCACTCAAGTAGAGACCTCCAGAAGGGGGAAATTTCGAGCCATATGTGTAGAGGGAGGACATGCAACCATACCTCCACGTGAGAGGTGGGGCGATGTGAAGAAATAATCTCAAGAGAAGAAATTTGGGCAGGATCCATTAAGATGGCTTGTCTCATGGATCAGACCTGGCTACGGGGAAGCCCACAATACATAATACCAAGAAGGATTGGTGGGATTGATGCAGTCAGATGTCAGAAAGACAAAAATCAAAGTGACATATGTCAGATACTGGAGCATAGATCAGAGTTGGTAGCAATGCAGAGAGCACAAATGCAGAGTCAACAAAAGTGCAAAGTTTTCAGTAGACAATGTAGTAATCGGTAGCAGTCAGAGACCCTAATGACAAATGCATCAAACCGATTCAGTTTTTGGAGGCTATTCAGTTTCAGGATTTGCAAGAGCAAACAATACTAGAGAAGTGTTGCATGAAGAACATTCCAAAGGTAACTGATCAAGATAGATTGAATTCCTTTGTTGTTGAGAGGGAGTGTTGAAATTGGCAACAAGAAACAGCGAAAATGGCATCCAAAAATGGCACCTAGAAATGGTACCATCAAGGGGCTTCTGATTTAATTTTCCCCTGATTAAATTAGAAGAAAAATTGTAATTTCATCTCATGACAACTTGTATTAGTTAATTGAGTCAGGACGACTTAATTAACTTAGGAAATTTGAGCTAGAGGTCATAGAGGAGGCACGTAGAGTTCTCCCATGATTTCAGGGGGTCCAATTATAATTATTTGTGAGTTGTAATTACTTAACAACAATGTAAACTATGAAATGAAAACTATAAACAGAAAACAAGAAATCTAGAAAAAAACCCCAAAAACATAGAAAAACAACTTGAAAACGAAAAATGTTGATGTTGGAATTCCAATTTTTTTTTTTTTTTGGTAACTTTTCAACATGTTTTAAACATGGCAGTGAAAACAATTTTTTTTGGTGCAAAAAATACCCTAAAAACAAAAAGTGTTGATGCTAGAATACAACTTTTTTTCTTCAGGATAGATTTTCAACATTTTGAAATAATGACATAAAAGATAAAATATCACGACTCCAACAAACCTTAAAATTTCAAAAGAAAAAAGAAAACAAAAATAAATAAAAAACAAAAAAACAAAACAAAAGTTAAAAATAACAATAAAAAGTAAATAAAAGAATATATTCGAAAAAACATAAAATAAAAAAATGAAAAAAAATCAAATATACAAAAATATATAAAAATCAAAACAAAAAAATCAAACATAAAAATGTAAAAAAAACCCTAAATAAACCTATAAAAGATAAAAAAAATCAAGGAAAGAAAAAAAATTAAAAAATAATACTTTTTTGAATAATTAAAAAAAAACAAACAAAAAAAGTATTAAAATAAATCAATAAAATATACATTAAAAAAACACATTTAAAAAAAAATTAATAAAATTTAAAAATTAATAAAATTAAAAGATTAAAAAATTAAAAAACTTAAAAATAAAAAAATAATTAAAATAATATGAATAAAAAACATTAAAAAACTAAAAAATAGAAAACATAAAAAAAATAATTATAAAATATATTTAAATAAATAAGAAAAGAATTGAAAAGAAAAGATTAAAAACAAAAAACAAAAAATTTAAGATATAAAAAAGTAAAATAATAAACAAAAAGTATTAAAAAATTAAAAAATAGCTAAAACTAATTAAAATTGATTAAAAAATTTAATAATTATAATTAAAAAAAAAAATATACAAATTTGGTCTCTTGGGCCACCAACGAGCTTAAGCAGATTCTCAGAATCGACTGGGGGCCTAAGCCGATTTTTAGAATCGAATTTGAGCCCGTTGGTGGCCTGAGGGGTCGCATGTTGTGGGTGAGCGGAGCTGCAGCAAATCCGCCCGCGCATGGCAGGCGACCCCTCAGGCCACCAACGACTTTCGATTCTGAGAATCAGATCCAATTCTCAGAATCGGATTTAAGCTATATGTGGCCTGAGGGGACGCTTGCCGTGGGTGGGCAGAGTTGTAGTAGCTCCACCTGCCGCGAAGCCCACGACAGGTGGACACCAAGGGCTCAAATCTGATTCTCAGAATCAGATTTTAGCTGTTGGTGCCTGCCTGCTGTGGGCAGGCGGAGCAAACGGATTTGAGTCGTTGGTGGCCGCCTACGATGGCTGGGCGGAGCTGTTGCAACTCCACTTGCCCATGGTAGGCGGCCCCTTGGGCCACCAACCACTCAAAGCCAATTCTGAGAATTGACTTTGAGCTGTTGGTGGCCCGATGATCAAGAGTTCATAAATTTTGCTCAAAATTTAAAGTTACAAGATTGGGTTGAAACCAGGATGGTTGCGTAGGTCTCGTCTTCTTGATTCCGGCGTTGTGAACGGTTCAAAAAACCGATGTCGTATGAGGAAGATATTGCGTTCTGATCGAAATGCCAAACATGTAAATTGCGACAATTTGACTAGGTTTGACTGGGATGCACAGTCAGCAAGTGGTTGGATGTACAGTAATAAAAAAGGAATATTATTCAGAATATTCCTCTCCACCGGGCCATTCATGGCTTGACAAGTGTCAGCTTTTTATTTGGGGTACGGTTTGAAGGGCCAATGAGAAGGTCCCACATGGCCAACCCTGAGGCCGCCACGTGGCCCTAAAACAACATGGTAAAATTTTATTGAGGGTCCACAAGAATCGACCCCCCGACCTCTACTGGGCACGCATAACCGTTTACCATCTGAGCTACGCTTGTTACTTAACCTCCTTAGTTGTCAGGTTGTATTTATGGTTTATTGAAAATCACATTGGGGGTTGGGAACTGCCGACGGTCCCAACCTGCCAGCGGTCCCCAGAGTATTGTCACATGCAAACGGTTTATCGACACCAAAATTTGCGCGGTCTAAGCAATAATCAACAGCTCAACCCATAGTTCAAATGGTTTCTACTGTTTATGTTACATGCAACCATTAAACATTAACTATAACCGCGGGGATTAAGCGTTAACCGACGGCTTTTACCACAATTCAACCTTAAACCGGAGTTTATACCGTGAGTTCCGCTCGACGTATGTAACAGTTTGGGGGTGCATGTGCCCAACCACAAAATTTTAATATTGTGGTCAATTCGGTGGACAGTTAGTGGGTGCACCTAATTTGGCGGCCTATGCCACTTTTAACTCCAGTTAAGTGGAGTTGTCCACTTTTAGTGGAACTTTCCTAGGTGAAACTGGGAAAAAGTGTAGGAGGCATAATTTTAGACCATTCTGAAGTGAATGAAGAGTCATTTTTGACTAATTGGAGCATTCTGGAGCCATTGGTGTAAAGAAAACAACCAGTAGAGCATTGTAGCTACATGTAAAAGCAAAATTTTGAGCATAATGAAAGATGGACATGCCATTGGGAGCTGGACTAACAGATGTAGCCTAGGAGGGGTGAACTGCTTCATCATGTCTGTTGCATAAATTTCATGTGGTGACTTATTTCTCTGTTTTACACTTCTATTCAGTGTTATTTAAGCTTGTTTTATGCTTCTAATTTACTAAAAATCATCTACAATTCATGTTCAAGATCCTTAATCCTTATGCAAACTAATGAGACAAGTATGTACATGTTTTTAAACTAAAAAGACACTTAGCACAACAAAACTAATACAGTCATTTCAGATTAGGTTGGTATCAGAGCTAGGTTTATTATCTGGTGTTGTTTAGTGCAAAGAATTGTTTAACTGTTTGCAAGTTTTAGATGCTTACAAGGCTCAAGCTCAAAAGGGGAGAAGGAAAATTGGTGGAAGCAGGAGGGTCTCAAAAAGAGCCAAAACAAAGGAGAGAAAGATTGCCACAATCTCCACGACCTAGTTCACCTCCTAAAGAAGTAGAAGTTCCATTAAGCATGCCTCATGAGGAAGGATAAATACATGAAGAAGTTGACCCTAAGGAGGAAGAAAGAGTGTTTAGGAAAGCATTCCTTGACATGACTGAGATGGTTAGAATCATTTATCAAGAAAGGAATGAGAGATTGGAAGGAGAAAGATCTAAACTCCAAAAGGAAGGACAAGGATATTTGGGAGATAAACATGACGAAGACAAGTCAAATGGAGGAAATGGAGGCAATGTAAAGCCATCATCCTCACCCTCATCATCATCATCCTCTACTTCTTCTTCAATACATCAGCCACACAAGTCAAAGAGCACTGGTAAGAGTCCTTTTTTAAAACTTGATGTTAAGTTTGAATTTTCAATGTTTAATGATGAAGTCAATGGAGAAAATCTTGATAATTGGATTATACATTTGGAGATCTATTTGAGAATACATAACCTTCAAGATGATGATACAAAAATTCAATTAGCTTCTTTGAGAATGGAAGGTGCAACACTTTTTTGGTGGGAAGGAAAGACAAGGGAGGAAATCAAGAAGCATGGTAAGATTATTCTATCATGGTAAAATTTCATTACAGCTATTAAACAAAATTTTTATACATTAGCTCATATGCAGAAAGCTATCATGAACCGGCAGAACTTTAGGCAATTAAAGGGACAAAATGTGCAAGAATACACCCAAGAATTTAGGAGAAGAGCTCTCTTATTAGGGGTGGTTTTGCAGAGCCAAGATACTTTTCTAAAGTACATAGGAGGCTTACATAACTACCTAAAACATACTATTCGCATGTCTAACCCCACCAGTCTAGATGAAGTTTGTGTTCAGGCCACACATCTAGAAGTTAGAGGGAAGAACATTTCTGAAGAGGGTAGAAATAAACCTTTTAAGGGTAAAGCCAAGGAAAATACCTCAAAAGGTAAAAACAAAAGAATGCATCTGTTAAGAAAGAGGGAGAAAAAGTGGTTTGTAAACATTGTTCAAAATAAGGCCATGATGAAACTCATTGTTGGAAATTACATCCTGAATTGAGGCCAAAGAAACCCAATAACAAAGGGAAACAGAAAACTGCTGCTACAACTGAACATGATTTAGGATCTGATTCAGGTGATGAATCTAAAATTATAGCCATGGGATTGAAGAACATGAAGGGAAATGAAATTTAAACTAAACCTAGTACCAGTACATCAAATTGTCACATAAACACTCCAAATGAAGAAGAAATAATAGAACTGTTTCATGTGAGGGTCATATCCAAGCATACCAAGATTGACACATTGTTTGACAGTGGGTCACAAGAAAACTTAATCTCTGAAGATTTGGCAAGAAACTTAACCTTGAGACCATACCACATCCAAAACCATATCCATTGGGTTCAATTTGTAAGGATGCAAATCTATAGGTTTCAAAGAAATGTATATTGAGGTTTGCAATCATAGCAAGCTTTGTTGACACAGTTGAATTAGATGTGGTTTCGCTTGACATCATTGGTTTTGTATTAGGGAGTCCTTACTTGTATGACAGGAAAGTGATCTTCCATCGCCATGAGAACAAGTATCATTTATTCAAAGATGGAAATGAGTTCATTGTTAGAGCACATCGCAAGAAGACAAACATTGCTATGGTAAATGCTGGACAAGGAAATTCAAGTAAGAATTTTGTTCTTCTTATGATTAAGCCTTAAGCTAACATTAATCATGAATATTTTGAAGGATGTGATCTTAAGTTGAAATCAGATTTATATGATGTTGTTAATGGACATCATGAGATGTTTCAGGAGCCAACATGATTACCTCCAAAAAGGGAAATTCAACATGAGATTCAATTGTAACAGGATTGTCCTCTTCCAAACATCAGTATGTATCACATGTGGATAATGGAGAATGCTGAAATAAAGAGGAAAATAAAAGATATGTTTGATAAAGGAATAATAAGGCCAAGCACCTTGCCATGTGGTTCACCCATAGTCTTTATACCAAAGAAAGATGGGACTTGGCGCATGTGTGTAGATTTTTGAGCTTTGAACAAGATTATGGTAAAAAATCGTACTCCCAAGAATAGATGATTTGCTTGATCAACTGAAAGAAGAAAAGTTTTTCACTAAGTTAGATTTATGAAGTGGATATCATCAAGTAAGAATTGCAGAAAGTGATATATGGAAAACTGCATTCAAAACCAAACAAGGACTCTTTGAGTGGCTAGTGATGCCTTTTGGTTTGTGTAATGCATCAACAACTTTCATGCGAGTTATGGATAGTGTTTTGCGACCATTCCTTGATGAATTTGTTATTTTTTACTTAGATGACATTTTGATTTTTAGCAAAATAAGAGAATATCATGTCTTCCATGTGAATAGATTGCTTGATATTTTGAAGAAAGAGAAATTGTTTCTTAAGATGTCAAAGTGTGAGTTTGGAAAGAATTCTTTGGTCTATTTGGGACATATTGTAGGAGGAGGAGAATTGAGGATTGATCCTTCTAAAGTGGAGGCCATTGTGAATTGGCCCACACCCAAAACAGTAACCATGGTAAGAATTTTCTTAGGTGCAGCTCAATATTGGAGGAAGTTTATTGCTAACTTTTCTTCCATAGCAGCTCCTATGCATGCAGTGACAAGTGTGAAGAAAGGCTTCCAATGGGGAGAAAAAAACATCAAGATTTCTAAGTTTTAAAAGACAAGATCAGTTCAGCTCCAGTCCTTGCATTACCAAATTTGAGACAACCATTCAAGATACAAACTGATGCTAGTGATTATGCCATGGGCGCAGTACTTTTGCAGCATGGTAAGCCTATCGCCTTTCATTCTGAAACTTTTAATGGTGTTGTGACTAATTATCCTACATATGACAAAGAATTATATGCATTGGTACAAAGTGTCAAGAAGTGGAAACACTACTTGATGAGTAAATATAATATTTTACACACCGATCACCAACCATTATAGTACTTGTAGTCGCAAACAAAATTGCAGCAATCACGACATTTCAGGTGGATGGGATTTCTTCAAAAATTTCACTTGGTTATAAGGTACAAGAAAGGTATATTCAATAAATTTGCAGATATTCTTTCGAGACCAATCATTAGTGCTTCTACTTTACTAAAAAATGATTTTATTGTACATGAGAGTTACATAGAACAATATGCACATGGTATTGATTTTCAAGATGTGTATGCTAGTTTGAGTGAAGGGAATCAAGTTGAAGAAAAATATTATCACATGCATAACAATTTGCTGTTTCATTTGGGAAAGCTATGTATTCCACAAGGAGAGAGGCTAAGTGTCATGAGAGAAGCTCATTCTTATCTTATTGCTGGACACTTTGGGGTAAGAAAAACAGTGGCACATCTACAAAGGTATTGTTATTGGCCTCGCATGATAGATAGTGTGTCGCATTTTATAAGAGGTTGTTCTATGTGTGCAACAAGTAAGCCTAGTAATAAGAAGCTTGGATTGTACACGGCACTACCGGTACCATCAAGGCCATGGGAGAGTGTCTCCATGGAATTTGTTGGAGGTCTACCTATGTCAAGAAAGAAACATGAGTATCTTTATGCTGTTGTGGATAGATTTAGTAAAATGTGTATACTTATGCCATATAAGAAAGCCATTACTGCTGAACAAACTGCTGAAATTTATTTTCAGAATGTTAGGGTTCATTTTGGATTTCCAACTTCTATTGTTAGTGATAGGGATTCCAGGTTCATTGGGAATTTTTGGTCAAATCTATGGAGAATGATGGACACAAAGTTGAAAAAGAGTACCACTTTTCATCCATAAATAGATGGACAAACCGAGGTGGTGAACAAAACATTTGCGCATCTATTGAGAGGATATTGCAACAAACATCCTAAGTTGTGGGATGAACAACTGTATTACATTCAACACGCTTACAACTGGGAAAAGTACTCTTCAACACAAACCTTACCTTTTGAAGTATGCTTTGGGTATTTGCCAAAATCGCCATTAGACTTCATCTTTGGGAAGGATGTTGCAATTGATGGCCATAGTGACATTGATAAGGCTCAAAAGTTTATTGAGCAAATTCATATTATACATCAACAAGTTCAAGAACAGCTTGAGAAAAGTCAAATCAAATACAAAGAGAGGCATAACAAACACCGGGTTGATCACAAGTTTCAAGAGGGAGATGAGGTATTGTTGTACAGTAGCAAAGAAAGGATGCAAGGGGAAGGTAAAAAGCTCAAACCCATTCGCTATGGTCCTTTCAAGATCATAAAGAAAGTTGGTAATAATGCATTCCAACTTGACTTGCCTACTTATATGCAAATTTATTCAGTTGTCAATGTTGAAAACTTATGCTTGTATGAGCCATCTTTGATCGATGATCAAGGAAGTGATGTTCAACTACCTTCTATTGAAGCTTTCTCGCCAGAATTTCTGGATGAGCTCAAAGAAGATACAATTCTTGACAGGAGGACAAGAGCATCAAAGAGGGGAACTGTTGACTACCTTCGAGTTGGGCTCAAAGGCACTAAACCAAGCAAGTCTAAATGGATGGATGTTGGAAAGGTGAGGGAGTTTTACCCTCATCTACTGAATAGGTAATCAAGTCTTTTGGGGTCTAAAAGCTTCACAATGGGGAGGAATGATCAGGAGTTCATAAATTTTGCTCAAAATTCAAAATTACAAGATTGGGTTGATACAAGGATGGTTGCGTAGATCTCATTTTCCCTATTCCGGTGCCATGAACGGTTCAAAAAACCGATGTTGTATGAGGAAGATATCGCATTCTGATCGAAATGCCAAACAAGTAAATTGCGACAGTTTGACCAGGTTTGACTGGGTTGCACAGTCAGTAAAGTGGGTGGATGTATAGTCAGAAAAAAGAAATATTCCTCGAAATATTCCTTTCCACTGGTCCAATCGTGGCTTGACAAGTGTCAGATTTTTATTTTGGGTACGGTTTGAAGGGCCAATCAGAAGGTGCCACGTGGCCCTGAAACATCATGGTAAAATTTTGTTGAGGGTTTGCAGGAATCGACCCCCTGACCTCTACTGGGCATGCAAAACCATTTACCATCCGAGATACGCTTGTTACTTAACCTCCTTAGTTGTCAGGTTGTATTTATGGTTTATTGAAAATCACATTGGGGGTTGGGAACTGCCGGCGGTCCCAACCCGCCAGCTGTCCCTGGAGTATTGTCACATGGAAATGGTTTATAGACACCAAACTCCGCGCGGTCTAAGCAATAGCCGATAGCTCAACCCACAGTTCAAACATTTTCAACTATTTATGTCACATGTAACCATTAAACATTAACTCCAACCACGGGGATTAAGCGTTAACCGACGACTTTTACCACAGTTCAACCTTAAACCAAAGTTTATACCGTGACTTTCGCTCGACGTTTATGTAATAGTTTGGGGGTGCATGTGCCCGAACACAAACTTTTAATGCTGCGGTTAATTCGGCAGACAGTTATTGGGCGCACCTAATTTGGCGGCCTATGCCACTTTTAACTCCAATTAAGTGGAGTTCTCCACTTTTAGTGGAGCTTTCCTAGGTGAAACTGGGCAAAAGTGTAGGAGGCCCAATTTTCGACCATTCTAAGTGAATGAAGAGTCACTTTAGACTAATTGGAGCATTATGGAGCCATTGGTGTAGAGAAAACAACCATTAGAGCACTGTAACTACACGTAAAAGAAAAATTTTGGGCATAATGAAAGATGGACATGCCATTGGGAATTGGACTAGCAGATGTAGCCCAGGAGGGGTGAAATGCTTCATTATGCCTGCTATGTAAATTTCATGTGGTGACTTATTTCTCTGTTTGACACTGTTGTTCAGTGTTATTTAAGCTTTTTTTATGCTTCTAATTCACTAAAAATCATCTACATTTCATGGTCAAGATCTTTAATCCTTATGCAAACTAATGAGACAAATATGCACATGTTTTTAAACTGAAAAGACACTTAACACAACAAAACTAATAAAGTCATTTCAGATCACCCAAGGGGCCGCCTGCCGTGGGCGGGCAGAGCTGTTGCCGTGGGTGGGCGAAGCTGCAACAACTCCCTTCGCCCATGGCAGGTGGCCCCTCGGGCTACCAATGGCTCAAGGGATGCAATAATTCGTTTATTATTGTTATTATTATTATTTTTAATCATATATGTTTTATTTTTTAAAATTATATATGTTCTGTTTATGTTTCTAAATTGTTTTATTTAATTTCTTTTAATGTTTTATTTTTATTTTTTTTAATTTTCTTGTTTTTATTTTTTTAAAATATTTATTTTTTAATGTATTTTTATTATTAAATTTTTATTACTTTTATTTTTAATGATTTATTTTTTAATAACTTAATTGCATTATTTATTTATTTTTATTATTTATTTATGTTTATGGTTTTTATTATTTTTATAAATTGTATTTTTTTATTTTTATTTTTATTTTTATTTTTTTAATACTTAAAATGTTTTTTTCACATGAAAAATCGTAATTTTATTAAAAGAAACAAAATAACATGTTACATCAGTAGGTAACAGGCTAAACAACCAGCCAAGGATGGTGTTCGTAAAAACAAGCATGTAAAAACTAATATAAAATGGGGAGAAAAACTATGTTTTTCTCCCTTTCTTTTTTTCCACCTTCCTCCATGCACCTTGTGATGACGTGGGGGTGACAAGTGCGAGCTGATTTTCAGCTATAGCTGCTCCAACTTCCTTGTCTGACTCTCAGGTCTTTGATGAGTGATGCCTTTTGTTCCCTCCACAATTAGGTACAATTGGTTCCTGTGTGGGCGGGTCCTGTTGTATTTGTATATCAAATGGGTTCGGTGTGTCTTTTTCTTGTGCTTCCGGGACTATTGTTGACTGTTTATTCCCATATGATGTGGGTGCCTCTACTTCTTCTTCTATCTCCTCTTCTGGGTCACATGGGGGTATTTCCATCCTTTGGGTGCTTTCCCTATCCTTTTATTTCTTCGGTTATCTCTCTTTGCTTTAGGACATGTATTTTGTAAATGACTAGTCTATCTACAAATCCTGCATCTGAATGTTGTGTTTTCATAGTCTATATGTTGCAACCATTTTTGTTGTTTGTGTGCTAGTTGTATGCTTTCTGGTAATCCTTTCCTGAGGTCTACCTCAACACAGATACGTGAGAAAGTGAATATTCTTTCCTCCAACCGCTGTGTATCTATTTTAATGTATCTCCCAAGCACATTCCCAATGCCTTGTAGGATGCTGTCACTCCAGAAATGTAGGGGGAGATTATATAACCTGATCCAAACCAGAATTCTAGAAACAACCATAGTGTTAGCATCAAAGTCCAGGAACCAAGGGGTAATATAAAGTCCGGTAGATCCCAAAAACCAGGGACCCTCCTGGAGGATGTAGTCTTTGATTTCTGAATGCTGAAATTTAACTATGAAGAAGCCTTTTGAACAAAGATGTATTTCACACTCCACAGTCCAGTTCTTAAATATCCATTGAAAGAGGTCCATTGGTTTGGGCCAGAAGCTATTGAAGTGGCAGATGAGTGCTTGTGCCTAATATGTGTTTCGATGTTCATCAATCTCAGGTAAATCTACAGCCAGTTCAGGTGTATGATTCAGCTACTCTACAATGTAGGGCTTTGGGGCATTGCTCTTTGGTTTTGTAGGAGTAGTTGGTTTTTTGTTCCCTTGCATAATATTCTTGAAGGAGGGCCTTTTATTGTGATCCTGATTGGAGGTACTGCCACCCCCTTTTCCCCCAATGGTTTTAGTTTTTCCCCGGTCCCCTGCTCCTCCTCCTCGCAATCGGAGGTCAAGGATTATGGTAGCACCAGAGGTTATATTGTAATCCTTTATGGATCTGTGGTTTTGAAGTACTCTTTCTTCATAAATCAGAAGCTGTGATAATAAAGGATACCCCTGTGCTTGTGTAATATGCAGTTTGAGATCAGATACCAGCTCAGTATCATCTAACCATAAAACAAGATTTTCCCCAATAGGTGTTTTAATAAAGATTTGAAAACAATTATTATTTACTTGTTCAGTGGCTCCAATTGCCCCATTGTGTTCACCTACCTGGATCGATGGTGGGTCATTCTGCGAAGTCGTTGTTGGGTCCTCCTGCAAATTGGGGAGCCATCTATGTCGGGAGAATCCTAGTGGGGGCTGTTAGCACTCTACTCGTGACTGGGAAACTGCATCAAATATGGGCAGGCCAATGCGGCACCGAAAAAAACCCCAAACCATCCGTGGAGGGTATCTTTGCATCTCCCATAACATATAAAGGTAATGCATACTGCAGCCAGTGAGGTAGGAGCCAAGAGGTGGGCCTCCTCGAGATGGCATGTCGTGAGATCTATCACCACTAAGCCCAAATGCCCGCCTAGATCCCCACGGAGGATATGGATGCCAAACCCAGCATGTATCTGCTGACACCAGTTTTGAACTGGTTTTCACCTCATGCCTGCTGCTAGCGGGATCCCGTTTGATGGGGCTTCTCGGCTGCTCAAGAAGCCTTCGAGGGTGTAGGGCAGCCGCATCATTGTAGAGCCTGAAGCTGATATGGACGATGGGGGAAGAGGGGGCAGCCACCGCAAGAGAAGGGTAACCTTGGATCCAGAAAAAAATCCATTCTGGCACAGGTGCTGGGCCGAGAGCCTGAGTAGCAGGTGCAGAGTGCTCATCTAAAGCGCTGCCATGATAACCTGCAGCCGCGTAGTCCAAGAAGCCGAACCAAGAAACCCTATTTTGTCCGCCGACCACCATCACACTCTCCTTTTTCTCTAATACTTAAAATGTTATCTAAATCAAATAATTTATTTTTGAAATGTCATATTTTTTATATAAAATTTATAAAATTTGTTATTTTTCAAATTTATTTTTTCAAAATTTCCATAATTTTTATTTATTTAACGCGTTTTTTAGCGAAAATGTCTTAAAATACATAATTTTTTAATTATATCTATATGCAAAATGTATATTTTTTTTTGAGTTTTTAAAATTTATTAATTTTTGGTAACAATTATCTTATGTGTATTGAAATATTAATTAACGATATATAAATATAAAAGAAATCCTAACCTCAAAATATTATTTCAAATTTTTTTTTTAAACTTTGGAAAAAAAATAATATATATATTGAAAAACAAAAATTTGGAAACCTTTAGGACGAAAAACATGAATAGGAATAAGACCACTTGAAAAATGGTTAAATAATCAACATTTAACAAAAATTATCAAAATCCGCATGAAAATCTTCGACATTTTAAAAAAATTTCCACACAACTGTAAAAAATAAGCCCTCTAAAAAAGGGGGTTAATTTTGCATCAACACTTTTCAAAATTTGCATGAAAAATCATAACATTTAAAAAAAAATGTTCATACCTGATACATGAGAAAATTTAAAGTTTCAAAAATATGCTAAAAATAAAAAAAGGTGTATTATGAATCAACACTTTTCAAAATCAGATGATTTTTTGCTATCTAAAAAAAAAAAGTGTATTATGAATCAACACTTTTCAAAATCAAACCATTTTTTGCTACTTAAAAAAAAGGTTTATTCTGAATCAACACTTTTCAAAATCAGATGATTTTTTGCTACCTCAAAAAAGTGGGTAATCGTATCAGTTCCCGTTTCAAAGTTTACATTGTTTAACTCAATTAATTGAGTAAAATAAATTTAACTAGTTCTGATTGAGAGATGAGCTAGTGATAGGTCCAGTGAATTAAATCTGGTTTAATTCATACGTAGCGATCATTTAGTTAATTAATAATTTTCTATAAATAGATTTTGCATGTGAGTTCTAAGGAAGGCCCAGTTGAGTTTGAGGTTAAAGGGAAGATAACTATCAGTTGTATAATTAGAAAATCGTACAGGTCATGCATGAGGTCATTGGGAGGCCTTAGATGAATTGCACAATCATTATTTGGGATTTTCCTAATTAATAGGGGCTCAATTAGCCCAAGAATGCATAAGGCATATCAGGGCCAGCCAAGAAAAAGGTTAAATATTGGACCAAAATTTCTTAGATTGTAAGCCAAATTCGAGTAGGATCAGAGTGAGACAATCTACAGAGTGCAAAGGTTTCTCACTGTGAGGAATAACATTGTATTGTTTCATGATCTTCACTTTATGCAATATAAAAATAGCGGGGTTTTGAGCAGTTGCTTTCCCCATATACATCTTGTGTTGTGCGATCGATTGATTGTCTCTTTCTCTTACTTGTTATGTGATTGTGCGACCATGTTTTGTTTCCACAAATTGTAGAAGGATTCAATATTTTGTTTTAGTACATTACAAGATCATTTTCAATCCCGTTGTTAGATTTTATACACATCCTCCTTGATTTTGTCTCTTTGACACCCAAAAGTTGTCCCTATACTTGTCAAACGGTCTAAGTCAATGAATGGAGGTAAAAGTCATGAATTAGGCTCATTCTCATGATTCTTTGGTTAATCTAGGTAGATTATTAAGTGAAATTCATATTCTATTGCTAATCCTAAATGTGGCTTCAAATTTACTAGGGTTATTGAACACGAGGATGGGGAATCATCAACATCTGACAGGTCTACTTGGCAGCTCAACACTTGGATTAGCTATTCAACACTAGGCAGATATTCGATACCCTATTTTGCGCTTGATATGGTACCTTCTCTCCAAAAATTCAGAACTAGGCAGTGGTTCAACACTTCCTAGGAGTTTGGTATTAGTCAACAACAACACTATATTTCCACACTTTCCTTGGTAACGATTACAACACTATTTTCTAGGATCAGTACTATGTCAGATCTTTGTGGGATGCTTTGAAGCTTAGATGGAAAGCACATGAACACACTTGAAGGCGATGACCAATCCACTTGGATGCTATCTCATACAGATTGGAGTGATGATCCGTTTAATTTAAGTCTAGAATTTTATCAAGTACTATTTCTGTTTTGATTAGTTGAAAAACTATCTTTGGACAATGATCTCTTTAAAAGGGAGTCACCAGTAGTTGCATTGGTTATAAAAACAAGAGAAGGAAGAAATAAATAGTGATATAATTCTTGTCATAATATATTTGAACTCAATTTTAATTTGAACAAGCTTGGAACCATGTTGTGTATAGTTTATTGAAGACTCTTTTAATATAATATCTCAATAGCTATTTCTTGATTATTGATGTGTTAATAAGTAACTTAGTTTATCATAGTTAGTCCAAATTTTCTAAGGTCGTTGGCAAGGGACCACCATTGATCTCAGCCAAGCCCCATAAAATAAGCCTTAGTTAGAATTAATATGCATAATTAAATTTTGTTTATAACAAAGCAACTGTATTTCTTTGGTTGTTAGTATTTATCATTTCTTATTTATGAGCATTGAAAATATTGTGTGATTGTGTCTTTCTGAGTTAATGGTTAAAGTTAGATATTTATGCATTGAAGTCTATTATGAATTTAAGTTTACGAATAGGATTAGTTGAATGATTGATTGTTGTAGGGTGAATTTAAATATGGATTCTTTTTTGTAGATGCTTCACTAGGAATTATCAAATTAGGATTTTGGATTGAGTTAAACCTCTTTAGCTATTGTAATTTTTAGGATTTGTTAGATATTTCGCTACAGTATTTACCATATTTACATTTCAAACCATTTCGTTATCTCATTTTTCAGTAGGGTAATTGAATTAGTTTCTTCAGGCTTAGGAATTAAACTAAAATTTGAATCTGAGCTCTTGATATCATCCAGTACCTAGGTTTGGTACTGAAATTAGTACAAAATCCAACTAGTGAACACCTGTAGCTTGCAGATTTCAGATTCTGTAGCTGAGTTAGAATTAAAATTTTTAGTATTTCCATAAAAAAATAGGCTTGTAGAACCATTCCTACACTGGTGTTGTATTGTAACTCGAAGTTTACGATCCTTGGTTTGTATTTTAATGAAGGGTGATTGATTAGACAAATAAAACGCCTAACACGGAGAAGGAAAAAACAAGATTTACTTATGAAATAACTATATATATTTTTAAGTAATTAGAAGTTATATAATAATAAAATATGAAAACAACAAAGCTACAGAAAGAAAACGATAAAAAAGTTACTAAAAAATGTCGAATAATAAAACAAAATTATGTTCTTTATGAGCCAATAGATTAGCCTAAGAATTTCTAGAGGTATAATTACCCAATACTTATAAAAGACATTACATTTTACAAAATAAACTTGATAGTCTAATAATATTACATTAAATGCAACTTCTTCCAATGTTGCATTTTTTGGTTCTAGAGATGGTTCTTCAATTTCCATTACATCACCAAGTTTTTTGTAACATACCCAACCCCCTTACACTTGATTAAGGAAACGAGGTATCTAGACTCGACCTCCAAGGTTAACTTATGGAGATGGGTTTATAAAATTTTAGTTTTCTCTAACTCCCTCAAAACTCATATTTGACATCACCATCACCTTCTACTCATCGAGAGCTTTGCAATGATATAAATTTTATCTAAAACTGAGCTCTAGATACAATGTTATGCCCATTTAAATAATTGACCTCTAAATTCCACGTGGTATTTGTACATGGAAGACATGTGGAATACCCTTCTGATGTGTTGCCATGGTATACTACGAGTCATAAATTCATGGTAGCCCTTGTCGTGTCATCTAGAGTTCCATGTCATAACCCTTATTGGGCTTTTCTTGTTTCAGGAGGAATCCCCAAAGGTATTTATTTTTTCTCTCAACCCTTGAAATTATCGACACACCAAACTCCGAAAGCCTCCACTAAACCACTATCAAATGATTTCATATCACATCTCCAACAATTAACAAGATTTTAGGTCCTGTCAGTATTGGGGAATCAACTCGATACGTAAAAACCAATCTCCTAGTACCACATCATCCGACATACGATGATAGGTTCCTACTAACAAGAAAGTTACCATCATTCGATGAAACTGTTAGTGCTCATTAGTATCATGAGTTCAAAATGGTCTAACCATGATGGTTTCCCAACTATTCGATACTCCAATCCTCGAACCATAAAATCATTCCTCTTGATCTCTTATTACTTGATAGGATTTTGAGTCCCATTAGCATCGAGGGATTGGTCCAATCTACTCCAAGGCTCTCTTGACTATTGAAATTTGAAAGGATAAAACTTGACATCTGGAGGCTAGATAACCATTTCACTATGGCACATCAACTTCCATATAGACATGTAATGTCACTTCCACTGTGGCAACTACGTCATCACCACTCCATATCAAATTTATTCCATATTTCCACGTGCTCTCGCCACATCCCTCCACATTAATTTGACACATCACCAAGTGGCCATTCCCTATGCCACATCATTAGGAAATATCACCGACCACATAGGCATGACATGCCTCTCTATGGCATCACCATGTCAAGTCCATGTCACCTTCACTCATTGTACCATTTCATCCTTGTATTAGGCTTGATGGTATTAGGGAGTAAGCATGAAATTTTCCTTTGAATATTTGGATAGATTACCCCTTGAAAATAAACATACTCCATGTAGTTGACAAGGAATTTTAAAAATACTTAACATGGGGTCAACTTCCATCAGTTCCAAGGAAGGAAGCCTGATGATCAACCTTAAATATGTTTACTCCTGACTCTTTTTAGCTTTATTTTCATGGAAATAATGCCAAAATAGAGAATTAAATGTTAGAAGTTTATAAAAATTGTTAGTACAAGGACATTATTAGAGTCCTATCATCCCAAACTCTCGATAAATAGATCTTGTTGGCCCAACATTCTATCCTCGATAACCTGAAATCCCTTGCATCTGGATCCTAGTTATAACACATGTTGACTATGTGATTGAAGGCTATGACGAAAAACCTCCAACCCCAAAACTATTAATATGGTCCCCAAAAATTATTAAGTCCTAATTACAAGGTTCCCACTCCCATGTATCTTGATCTATCAAAAATTGATGGGAATATTCTCATTTGTTAATAGTCCAGTTAAAAAAAACAAAATTGGGGGTTTTGCATGGGATTTTTGATAAAGTGCTCGATGCTCGAGGGTCCATGGCTTGGTAGCCTCTTCTCCTTGTTGGGTCTAGGTCATAAGTCCTGACAGCCATGTGACTAGGGGATAATCTATGGACATCCATCCCCAAATTTTTAACTTCTACCATATTATCATGAAATCCATAGAATGGTTGAGCCTTGAACTTCAAAATCCACCAATAGCCTCTCAAATTTGTCCTACAAGGTTAATAAAGAAAAAAAATAGTAATAAGGCCTTATCTATGATACAAATAATAAGAATTGTGTTGATGGTGTTGGACCGACCAACATTCAGGGGATCTTCCCGATATGAAGTCCTAATTAGACCTCACACTATTTGGTGTAGGAGTCCCATCCGGTATATGGCCCGGTTGCTGAATTCTTAAATTTTTTCCTTGGATTTAACTATCAAAAAGAGAGAGGGGTGCAATGGTGCCTTCGAAAGCAAGAAGGTGTGCCTGGTGTGTGTTCAATTGTAGATGTGTCAAAGTTCTTCTATTGTAGAGGGCGTGAGAAAGGTGAGCCTCAAAGGTAGAGGTAATAGTACCACCCAAGAAGAGACACACATGAACTAGAAGGATCCATATAAAATCTAGTGGAATAGTCCACAAGGGATGCGAAAGTCACTACAACCAATGAATGAGAAAGGTCTGTCTAATATATTACAGAATAGACCACAAGGATGAGATGGAAATAACAATCATTACAACAATACATTATCAATAAGATAAGTACTAAAATAACCAAAATAGTTCAACTATCTTAGCACATGTGAAAGCAAACATGGAATACAAACATCCGCAAAATAGTCTTACAAACATTCATAATCCATGCATGAAGAACATTCTGGCCTTGAAGGCTTCTGTTATTAAGTAAAATTTCCAAGACACATGTATATAATGAACATCACTAGCTCCAATAGTGGAGCATTGGAGCCACTCCTTTCTCCCCCAAAAAATTGTCTTATCTCTCTAATGCCTTGCAGGAGGAGCCAAGGTGAAAATTCCTTTGCTCTTACAATGAGGGGGTATATATAAAAATGAGGAGGTGATGGTTCACCTTCCTTATGACTCTTCATCTACCCTCATGACTGTTTGAATTCCTATGAATTTTAAACTTTACATGAATCTTCATATTCCACACATGTCCTTTGGACTTTCACTTTACAATACATTTCTGAAACACATTTACATCATTAGCCACAATGGTGTGGCATGTGACCTCTCATAACATGACATGAAATGTGTTAATTTTAAGCAACTAGGTCCAAACTCCATGTTGCATTGCTCATATGACGATGATGATATTTTTTTTGGATTCCTTTTTCGGAGAGGTGCAAGATTGATCTAAAGATCATCTTGTTTGGATGAGACGAATTTATATTTTGATTTCATTTTCCACACATGTGAAAATTGTCAAGGTCAGCCAGATTTGTAATGTAGGATCACAAGCCCCAAAAGATGTGTCACACATCCTCATTGATGGATGTAAATTGGAGAGAGATGATGCTCATTTCATCATCATCTCATCACACACATTCCTCATCATTTGATTGGTTCGTATAGCCTTTGGAGGCTTCTCTCTCTCTCTCTCTCTCCCATGTGTGAAAACATGAAACTGAATTTCAGACTGTGTTTAAGGCCTTTTTCTGGAGCGTTGACCAGCATAGACCGCGGGTCATACCTTGGAGTTTGAATGCCATTTCTACCCAGAAAATCTGATTTAGGCAGGCCGCATTGGATGGCACAAAAATCGAGGAAATATATAGACTTTGACTGCAGCACTTTGACCGCAACGTTGACTGTCTTTGACTGCAGGAAATTGACTTGCGTTGACTGGTTTTGAGGGGCATTTTGTGGGCTGTGTGTGACACTGAAGAAAGGCCGGGTTTGACCAAGTTTGACTAAACCTATTGGAGGTTGGAAGAGCTGGTTTGACTAGAAAAATTATTTTCTGGCTAGGGCATCCTGTTGACTGCTGTAACACAAATTTCTCTCTCTATATTTAATGGACAAGAGGAATTACAAATTCTGATTTATTATATTGGCTTGTATTTTTTCAATCTATTATTATGTTCTATCAGCATTTAATTTCATGTTTATGTGATTGATAATTTGAATTGGGCCTATAAGAAAGATTGAAGTAAACTTCATTAAGAATATAACATACCATGGTTATCTAAAATTAACATGGAATCAGAGCTAAGGTGAAGACAAAGCCCAAGATAGTGTGAAAATAAATCAACGAAGAAGTTTTCTTATCAAGGAATAATGGCCTCCTCAACCAACAAGGGCTTCAAATCCAATGATAGGATGAATGATAAGTCTGATTATCATGCTTGGAAGATGTATTTGGATTTGGTATTGGAAGATCAAGATGTCATGGATTATGTGCAGGGGAAGATAAATGAGCCTCCATAAAATGCACCGGATACCACAAAGACAAAGTATAGAAAAGGAGAAATCAAGGCGAAGATGACTATCAAGGATTCTATACATAAGCACTTGGTTGCTTATATCTCCGAGCTGGGCACATATAAAGATATGTATGATAAGTTGGTTAGCATGTTCAGGGCTAGTAATGCTAATCATGTTCTCTTTTTCAAGAACAAGTCGAAGAATATTAAGAAGGGAAAAGAATAATCCATTCAATCCTATTTTATGAGGCTCAAAGGAATCAAGAATGATATCTTAGTTGTTGGAGAAGAAGTAGCTGACCGAGAGCTTGTTCTCATTTCTCTTGGAGGACTCCCTCGAGATTAGTATGTATTTAGTACAAAAATTCTTAATAACAATGTGATTCCTGATTTTGATGAATTTTTGACGAGATGCACTCAAGAGGAAAAAAGGATGATGGAGAAAGACCATCCCTAGAATGGGAATGGAGGTGACCCTACTGCCTTCACCGTTCATGCAAAGAAGAGGAATAATGGTGGTATGAGAATTCAAAACCATGGAATAGCGAGTACCAAAAAAAGAAAAGGAAGATGTTACACTTGTAACAAGTTTGGTCACTATGCAGGAGAGTGCCCCAATAGAAGGGACTCTCCTAGAGATGATGACAAAAACAACTTCAGGGGGAATGGAAATCAAAGGAACAATAGGTTCAAAGGAAAGAGGAAGGCTCCCTCTGATCAAAGTGGAAATGGGCAACTTTTCAAGAGCTCAAGGAATTCCAGGTATGATGAATCTAATGTTTTTGATAGGAAAAATGAATATATTCTTATATCTGCCGTCTCTGCTGCATCTCCTTCAGATACACTGGATAATTGGTTGATTGATAGTGGTGCCTCAAGGCACTTCACTGGATACAAGGAAGTCTGCTGGGGGCCATGACGTGACACAACCCTTCAATTTGAGCTATGGCACCAGAGGTTTGCACACCTTCATTTCAAAGCCCTTCCTGAAGCAAGGAAGGTGGTGACGGGGATGCCTGATTTCGAAGATAATAATGAGGGTGTATGTCAGGGTTGTGCCGAAGAAAAACATACAAGGGGACCATTCCCCTCAAGTGTCATGAATACATTTGATATTTTTCAATTGATACATTATGATCTATCTGGTATGCTGCCCGTAACATCCTTGGGAGGATGCTTATTGTTGGAGCGGGGTTCATTAGGACCGAATTTTGATAAAAATACTATATTTTTGTAAAGTTTTTGTAAGTTTAGTCATGCGCAGCACAAGTAAAGGGGCTTTGGGTCAGGTCAAATCCCGTCATGAGTTGTAATGGGTCAAGGGGTAGAACTAGGGGCCACAAACCGCAGTTTGCAGGCCTTAGATGAGCACAGGCTAAAAATATAAATAGGAGTCTAGATCAAGTCGATATAGGGCATGATGACGATGTTGTAAGTGATCTGACTATGTTTTGATTTTTGAGCGAACTTGTCTGGGTTAGAAGGCTCTTGCTAGCTGTGTGCACGGATACCTTAGTTCTGCTGTGTGCGGACCCCGCTGGCTGTGTGCGCGGGTAGAATGAAGGTGTTGTAAGGAAGATCTGAAATGCTAATGAATAGATGATTGTTTTGGATGATATTTGAGTATCACATGCATCTGTTGTTTGCTTTATAATCTGTTTCTACATGTTATTTCCGATTACTGTGTATCTGTGTTTGGATTGGTTGCATGACTATCTTTTAACTTAAATGAATGATGAATGTATGGATATATTGCTATTGACCACTATTGTTATGTATTAAGGACTATTAGAAGGGATTGCAGATCTATAATTGTGCACGACGATAACCTGTGTAAATTGACCTAAATCTGTCTGGTTAGGGTTTCTAGTTAGGGATTCTATTGCGAAGGTATGATCACAGTTGGTTTAGATCTGAAGACACCCACATCATTTAATTCTCTCTCAGGGTGTGGAAACTTGGTTCCATCACCCCCCCATACTACTTCGGGCGAGACTTTGACTTACGCAAGTAGGTCACTGCTGAAAGGGCCAGTAGTAAGAGGGTTTATTTGGTTAACCTTAACTCCAAACCTGGGCCAAGACCCCTCAAGATATGCTCTGATCACTACTCCAATGGAGAAGTTACTGAAGAAGGATGTGTCATTTTTTTGGGATGAGGAACGTCAAAAGAGCTTTGAGCTGTTGAAGGAAAAAATGGTCACTGCACCCATTCTGATATTCCCAGACTGGTCTAAGGTTTTCCATGTACATGTGGATGCATCAGGTATAGCTCTTAGGGATGTTTTAGCGCAACTAGGAGAAGGAGACATTGATCACCCTGTTGCTTTTGCCAGTAGGAAGCTCTCTAGTGTAGAGCGCAACTACTCAACCATAGAAAGGGAAGGATTGGCCATGGTCTATGCTATGCAGACATACAAGCACTATCTACTAGGAGGACAATTCAAAATTTTCACTGACCATTCTACTTTGAAATACCTGGTCAATAAGCCTGTGTTGGAGGGGGAAGAGGTGGAGGCGTAGGTCGGGGAAGAGGGCAATTAATCTGTTATAACTGTGGAGACGTTGGAAACTATGCACGTGACTGCCCAAATCCTGCGCGACAATATTGCAGGTACTGTGGGAAATTTGATCATGTAATTGAAGATTGTCCTGTGTTAATTGCTAGAATGCAGGAAAATAAAAAACATATGCCTACTCAAAAAATACAAATGGTTAAAGCAGAATCACGCGATGATGGTCTAAGTGTAAAATTAATTACATGCAGTGGTGCTTCTACCGAAGGAGATGAGGAAAAGAGGGTTGATGCAGAGTCACTGTTCAGAAAGCCTTCTGACAAGAAAGAAGGACTAAACCCGCAGAAGGAAAAGGAGACTTTCATTGAAGCCAAGAAGGATTTTGCTACTGCAGGAGTGTCCACATCGAAGTCTATCATGGAATCAATGACTGATGATGAAGTCAAACCATTCCTACAAGGCTATATCAAGTTATTGCAAAATTAGAAGGAGATAGATAATATTCAGGCCCCGATAGATAGCAGTGTGGAAAAAGAAGTACCTCGAACTGAGACTAAGGCCATGACAAAGATTTATAAGAACAAGAAGAGAACTAGCCGAGAGATGCACATGATTGTGAAAATTGGGGAGTATGAAATGGATCAAGTAATCCTGGACATAGGGTCTGATGCAAATGTTCTACCTAAGAAAACTTGGGAGAAGATGGGAGAACAAAAGCTAGAATGGTCCACCATTCAGTTACACATGGCCAATCAACAGAATATCATTCCGCTTGGAAGACTTCCACAAGTTCTGGTATAAATTTCCCTTCATGGTGACCGAAGCAGAGATCGACCAAGTCATTGTGACCTGGCCGAAAACATGGAAAGTTGGGCTCAACTCCACCCAGCCCGTCACAACATCCAGTTATGGAAAAGAAACAACACCAAAAGACAAAGATAAGAAAGTAGAGCAATACACCAAAAAATATGCAGGGATGGGCACGGAAAAGGATGGTGAAAAGGATCCCAAATAGGAAGCAGAAAAAGACACAGAGCAAGATCTTAGCGGAGAAGCTGATGTAGACCTTAGGGGCCTCGATGGGTTGGATGGCACTGGCACAGAATATTTGCATAGAATAAAGCGTGGCGCAGAAACCCCCAAGGGTCCGCGAAAGAAGAGGAAAGGCTACAAGGTTGGAGGCACAAAAGAGGTCACTCTGACATAAGATGGCCTGGGAAAGATAGCAGATGTAGTCTCATCTGCCTCTGAAGACAGATGGACCACCATGGAAGAGAAGTACAAGGTTGCGGTCGTAGCATTACAATATTGATTGTAGGTGCTATAGTTGACGACTGATAGTATACAAGCGAGCATGAATCAAGCAAGGCCGATTCAAGCGAGCCTGCCTACATCAATGGTCATCGCCACGAAAAACAATAGAATATTCCCCTTCCTGGGTGCAACAGTCACATTAGAGTAGCCAGAGCTGCGTGCGCGGGTGTAGACTTGCCTAGAGGTCGGGATCGATCTATCCAAATTGGCAAGTGGAAAGCTACACGCTATCCAAACTATCATCTCCGACGAGCTGAACTCCAGGGAGGCGCATGTGCAGCAGTATTTAAGTGTAGCAGAATAGACGGTTGCCGCTAAAACTAAAGAATCACTCTAGGCACAGACAACGCAGTAGGCGGATCTGGCTCATCGTGAAAAATTGGAACATTTGATCGATAAGATGTGCGGTGACCTCCCAGAGGTAGCCATTCCCGCATCAACGACGCCGTAGGTAAAAATTGAAATCTCAGTTGCAACGTTGAAGGCGTCCTGGTCTAAGGTGCAGACTGTTAAGGCATAATTTGAGCAGCAGATTGCTGCATTACAAGTTAAGCTGCAGCTAGAGACTCCCCCGGAGGTGCACGTGTAACGAGCAGCCTTGGTGAAAGAAGCGTCTGAAAGAATCTCTGCTAATGTTGACAAGGGATCCACATTGCTTGAAAAATCAATGAGATTGTGGACTTCTATGCAAATAGAACCACTAGTCAAGAAGATCTCTTAGGAGTTGCGTGCTAAGGAGTAGGCTTTCGACGACCTCGAGGAGGCTTTGCCCACTTTCTTCCTTGCTTAGCGCATGGCCCGCTTGCAGACCAGTCAAATATTGCATGATGAAGTAGAGGAGTTGTGGTGAAAGAAGCAGATTGTGATAGAGCACATGAAGCCACTGGTAGACGAGGTGATGAAGCTGTCATAGGACCTGGATGCAGTCGTGAAGAATCTAAATCACACCCTGCAAAGTATCAATCTAGCTGCAGAAGGGCTGGCATCGTAGAAGTTGGTGGATACCACGCAAAGTGCAGTAGATAAGAGTGCGAGCATCCTGTTGCCATTTCCTACCGCCATTGAAGAACTGCAGAACAAGATGAAGAACCCAGCACCGCTGTGACTCGTGACGAGTCACAAGATTATGTTGGGGGCTTGTTGGAGCAGGGTCCCTTAGGACAAAATTTCGATGAAAATACTATATTTTTGTAAAGTTTTTGTAAGTTTAGTCATGCACAACATAGGTCAAGGGGCTTGGGGTGGGTCAAAGCCCCTAATGAGTTGTAATGGGTCAAAGGGTAGGACTAGGGGCCGCAAACCAGAGTTTGCGGACCTTAGATGAGCACAGGCTAAAAGTATAAATAGGAGTCTAGATTGAGTTTAGAGGACATGATGTTGATGCTGTAAGAGATTTGAATATGTTTTAATATTTTGAGCGAACTTGATGAATGTATGAATCTATTTCTATTGAAAACTATTGTTATGTAT
This sequence comes from Pinus albicaulis, assembly GCA_034641835.2. Lineage (NCBI taxonomy): Eukaryota > Viridiplantae > Streptophyta > Pinopsida > Pinales > Pinaceae > Pinus > Pinus albicaulis. Next base: position 344,186,427 of record CM076570.1, on the reverse strand, counting down.
TAAGGACCATTGGAAGGGATTGCGGATCTGTAACTATGCACGCGCAGGATAACCTGTGTAAATTGACCTAAATCTATCTGGTTAGGGATTTTGTTGCGAAGGTCTGATCACAGTTGGTTAAGGTCTGAAGACACCTACATCATTTAATTATTTCTCATGGTGTGGAAATCTAATCCCAACACCACCCCATACTGCTTCGAGTGAGACTTTGACTTGTGCAAGCAGGTCACTGCCAAAAGGGCCAGTAGTAAGAGGGTTTTGTTGGTTAACCTTAACTTCGAACGTAGGTCAGGACCCCTCAAGCCAACACTTATATTATATCACTTTTATAGATGAATTATCCCACAAGACTTAGATATATTTCTTGAAGAATAAGGATGAAGCATTGAAATGGTTTTGTACCTTCAAAGCTTTGGTTGAAACTCAAACAGGGAAGAAGATAAAAATTTCGAGGACCGATAATGGGACTGAATATGAGTCAAATGAATTCAATGACTATTGTAGGGAAGCTGACATTAAGAGGGAGACCACCATTATGTATACTCCTAAGAAAAATGGTGTTGCTGAAAGGAAGACTAGAACCATTTTGGAAGCTGCCCCTGCCATGCTTTATGACCAAGGTCTTTTGAAGTTTCTATGGGGAGAAGCTACGAACACCACTCTGTATGTTCAAAATATATGCCTACCTTCCACATTGGACTCCAAAACTCCTGTTGACGGGAAAATATGTCCGGCCAACAGTAGGGGATCTCCCCGGTAGAAAGTCCCAATTAGACTTTGAACCGTTTGGAGTAGGGATCCCGTCCGGGGTGTGGGTCCGGCTACCACTTAAATGACTTCCTCTTCGGTCTCGAACAACCTGATTGAATCTGCAAACATACACTCATTCACATGATACAGAATACATGACTGATGTATCAAAACTGATATATGACACTGTGCGTAGCAAGGTAATAAACAAAATGCATGCGCCTAGGAAATGTCGTTAGCAACACATCTATGGGGTAATGCATACAAGATAATCTGACCACCAAAGAAACAGTTCTTTAATGGCGAGAATATCCCTTAACTTTCTGAAAGATATAACGAAATGCTAATAAAACAGTTCATTAACATTCATCATAAGAGTAAATAGCAAACTTGAGCATCATCAACACAATCATAGATAGCTATGGAGCATGAATGATACTATTAATAACACAGATTCATTAATCAAAAGATATTCTGAAACTATACGCAGAATACACGCAGTGTTGTCACAGCTAGACACATCATCCAATCAAAGGGATTTTAACAAGTATTTGTATTACATATGTCAAGAGTATGATTCTTCAATTACAATGCAATGTTGCCTTTCAGTCCACCAAAGAGCAGCCTTTTACTATGTGCCCTACAGGGGTATTTATAGTTTCAAGAAACGCCCTCAGGCTTTCCGACGGTTCAACTTCCCGACGGTTCAGCTTCCCTGCGACCCTTGCCGAACATGCGACCTGCGACTCAGAAGATTGCGACCTGCGACTTAAGAGCCGGTGCGACCTGCGACCTGGGGGCAAATGCGACCTGCGACCTGTGTGCAGGTGCGACCTGCGACTTAAGGACGGTCGCGACTTACGCCTGAAAAGCTGAGCTATGGAGGCGGTTGTGTGATTGAGGTTTCTGGAACGTCAACTTTCTTGCCCTTGAGGAAATCTCGCCAAGCCTGGTAATCTGCTGTTATGGGAGCAACAAGAGGGGTTTCTTCCTTTATTCGATGCATACATTCTAGGGCATTCGGTACCAGGGTCTCCTTCTTCTAAGAGATCAGGATTGAGAGTGAGGCAAGCTTGGTGTAGATTTGAACTGGAGTGACAAGCAACCGATTTAGGTTCTCTTGTGATGCTTCGAATTCTGGCGCGGCAGCAGCTTGTCTCACGGGTTGCAGAAACGACTGAATTTCCTGCTCTACCTGCTCCCAGTATTTAGTTTCATCCAGTGCCCCTAATGATGGAATGTGATGAAGAGCGTTCATGGAGTCAATGCCACTGATCAGGTGATTATATGCAGACATCACTTTGTCCAAATCTTTGGCCAGCTTGTCTTTGGACTGCATATTCATCCGAATTTGTACTTTGGCTTCTTGTGTATGACTCCAATCCTTCCTAGGCACATGTTCGGGAGCTTGCTGATACTGCGCTGTCCAGTTCATCATTTTGTCCAAAGCTGCCGAGGCTTCCCTGAGCTGCTCGTGCTTCTGTTTGGTTTCCTCTCGTGCCTCTGCTAATGGGGCCACTGTTTGTTTTAGTGTGAGCATTTCTTTATATACTTGCCTCATGGTCATTTCCAACACATCACACTCTTTCCTGACCGCCAGTGGGACCTCGTTCACTTGGGCGGGCTTACCTTGGAGCTGTAGCATCTCACTTTCTAGTCTTGATTTCTCTTGCTCCGCTGCTTTTAGCCTGTTCTGTAAAGAAATAATTTCCCTGCTCATCCTAGTGACATTTTCCTCTGTGGCCGCGGCAAAAGCGGTGCCTGCTGACGCTATCATAACAGGATTAGTCCTTGTGTCTGGGACTATGTCCTTTCCGGTGGCGACCGTAGAGATGGCGGGATGGCCTTGCGCTAAGGATTTCCTTTTCTCTTGCCGTATTTTGAAAGAGAATTGGTCAAATGTCAATCTGGTCAGGTCGAAGACTTCTTCTTCTTGCTCCCCGGGAAAATCATCAACATTGAGGGTACTTTTCGCGCCACCTGAAGGGATATCCAGGGGAGATAGGTCAATGTCGTCTATTAGCTCGTCCTCCTCATCCTGTGTTTGATCCTTTTCTTTTTCCTTTTGCCGGCGCTCGGCCTCCGCCTTGTCGTGTTCCTCCTTCTTCCTGCGTTCTGCCTCTGCCTCTGCTTCCTTTTCAGCTTTTCTCTTTCGCTCTGCCGCAGCGGCTTGTGCTGCCTTCTTTTGACGATAGACTTTGTCGAGTTCTTCCTTAAGTGCTTGTTCTGCCGCTGCCTGTGCCTCCTTTTCCTGTCTTTTCTTTTCCTCTTCCTTTTTCTTTTTCCGCTCTGTCCTGGTATCTTTCTTACGTTTCTCTTCATCCTCCTTTATTTTCTTCTCCTCTTCCTTCTTGGCTTGGGCTTCTGCTGCCCGTTGCTGATCTGAGGTGTCAGGCCCCGTACTGGTCTGTGTTCTCTTATCTTTGGAGGAAGAAGAGCCTCCAAGCTTATGGCTTCTATCCTCTAAATTCTGGTGATCCTCATCCTCTCGGTCAGAGTCGATCCCTGGAGCTAGATGCATGTCTGCGTTGTACCAGTTTCTTTTTTCGTCCTCAGCCGGGCGCTCGACATGCTGATAACTCCATCTAAAATTGGCCCTTTTACAATGCTCAGGAACTATCTTGACTGGGTCATAAGTTCGGCAATCCAGATTTCTGAAGTGATAACTCTTTACCTCTTCCCCTTCACGCCCTACCTCTCTGAAGTCCTTGACTGTATAAGCACCAATGGTGAGAGGTAGAGCGGGCCAAGGTTTCTTCTTCCCTTTGGAAAGGACATTGGAGAAGCCCAAGGTCATCTGGTGACATACCTCCTGCATGAGCACCTTATCGGTAATAAATCTAGGCAAAGCATGTGGTGTTTTGAATGAGCCAAATACTTGGATGATTGTAAATTCAGTGAACGGAAACCAGTGTGCCACCTGACCTAGTGTCTCCATTGCTCGCCAAGACATGCAGGGGGTGTCTTGACCAAATAGTTTTCCGTAAAGGGCAGGAATGAATATATGAGAGATTTGCTCGATGTCTGACTTGTACCTGGATTCCCAGAATACCTTGGTCTGCAAATGGATTGCCTGGGTCTGTTCGGAGTCCCAGTTATGTGGCCATCCCTCAACATGCAGCTGGGCACAGACATCATCTAATAAATACGAAGCCATATAGAATTCTGACGGCGCCCCCTCATCTGGGGCTAAAGCTGAAGCCAAATTTGTGTGCATGGAGCCCATTAATATACCGGCCCAATTGAACCGAGTGCCGTGTACTGTTACGTGTTCCATGATGGTTGCCCATGTTCCGTTGAAAGTGGTGGCGTCTGAACGTCCATACACTCTGCACAACATGGCGGCTACCAACTTATATACCTTCCTCAGACCGGCCACCGGGTATTCCTGGTCCTTTTTGATTTTAAATTTATCTGGTTCCGCCCACCATTTTCTGATTGTATCAACCATCGGCACTTCATTTGCAGAAAACCATCTTGGGGTGAAGTTCACCTCTGGTTTGGGTAGTGAGTAGTAGACCTGTGCTTTTGAGCTCTCCAATGTTGCAAAAGCTTTACCTCCACTATCTCGGATTGCGAAGTTCTTAGGATCCGTCTTCTGTATGATCCAGTCCAACATTTCTGGGCACGGAAAGATGGAGGGATGTGACCCTGCTAGGAGCAATTTGGACTTCTTGACCTTCAGGTATACTTCCCGGTCCGGGAGATCTTCTGGAAACTCCTCTTCTGGTATGGCGAACTCGCGGTATACTTCATACCACCTAAGGCTATCCTCCTTTGCGAAGGTGCAAAGGGTGTCTCTGTATATTGGTGGTGGAGATGTTTGTATGTCTGTGTCTGACTCTTCCTCCACCACCAGCTTACTTCTCCTTCGGAATACCCGGGGTGCCATATTGCTAGAGTCGGAGAGGACCAGTACTGTGTCTGCTCTAAATTCACCTGTTGCATTCAAGAAAGAATCCCAGGATGAGAAAGACATGATGATAACGACTAAATAAAGTCTACACATGCAAAGTTTAATTGACTGTTCTCTGGGGGTCGCTGGGTCGTTGATCTACAAAAAGGACTCACACGCGACCTCGCGACCTCGCGACTAGGTCGCAGGGTCGTAGAGTCGCTAACAGGGAGTTTTGCGACCTTGCGACCTTGCGACCGGGTCGCTAGGTCGCAGGTCGCACTTGAGCCTGCCGGGGGGTTTCGCGCGCGCGCGGTTTTGCGGATAAAATTTCCCTACAGGGAAAAATACGCGGCTTGAAAGGGTCTAAACTGACAATAAGGCATAGCCATGAGGAATTGGGCAAGAGACGGGTGACCCTGGGGTTGATGAGAGACAAAACAATGATGAAACTCAACAGAAAAGCCCTAAATCCTCTCAGCGAGTAAATAAGGCCGTGGGGAGGCTCAATAATGGCAAGAAATGCTTAAGAAGGAAACATAGGGAGGAAAAAGGCAACTTACCCGGAAGAAAACGCGTCAGTCGACCTGTCAGAGTAATTCCACGGTTTTCGCCGCGAGCTACAAATGCGACCTAGCGACCCGACCTTATATAAAAAGGTCGCACGTGCGAGTACTAAATGAGGTCGCAAGTTGTAAGTTTGCGACCTTGCGACCTCGCGACCTTAAGGTCGCTGGGTCGCAAAGGTCGCTGAGTCGCTAATTCCCTTAATACTTAATTTTGCGACCTTGCGACCTTGCGACCTCGAGGTCGCTGGGTCGCAAGGTCGCAAATTGCTTGACTTCCGACTCTTGCGATCTGGCGACCTCTGCGACCTTAGGGTCGCAGAGTCGCATAGGTCGCATGGGTCGCAAATCATGGATCCGCGACTTAGCGACTTGCTCTTAAAAACTTTACTTGGCTTTTTCCTTCTTTAGTTTCAAAGGGGCTCCAAAAATTTTGAAGTGCGTGTTATGATTTTATGTATTTTTGGAGGGTGTTGTAGGAGCTACAACACTCCCGAAGAAGTCTTCTTTGGTAAGAATCTCGATGTCTCTCATTTTAATTTTTTTGGAAGTCCTGTTTATTTTCATGTGCCAAAAGAAAAGAGGAGCAAGATGGATGCTTCTGGGAAGAAGGGAATGTTTGTGGGCTATAGTGAAACTTTGAAGGCATATAGAATCTTTGTGCCTGGTCAAAGAGAAGTAGATATATGCCATGATGTCACCTTCGATGAAGATGCTGCCCTTAGAAAGGTTAGAAATCTTCCAATCTCAAAGGAAGAGAAAGAAGAAGAAGAAGAATCTAGAAGGCATGAAGAATCGAAGGTTGAACCGATGCCCGATGTTGAAGGTCTGATGGATCCTATTGATCCACCCTCTTCAAATAAAAAAAGACCTTCATGGATAAGAGACACTCTTGAAGATTCTGAGAGACATATTTCTCCTAGGGGAACATTCTAGGAAAGTAAGAAGCCAAATAGGTACCAAGGGTATCTAACAACCATGAGTAATATTGTACAATCTGAGCCTGGAAAATTTGAAGAAGTCGTAAAGAATAAAATTTGGAAGGATGCTATGCACAAGGAATATGAGTCTATTATGAAGAATGATGTCTGGGATGTGGTCCCGAGACTGAAGGACAAATCTATTGTCCCCTCGAAATGGCTCTACAAGATCAAGCATGGAGCCGATGGAAGTGCTGAAAAGTACAATGCAATATTTGTTTCCCGAGGCTTCTTTCAAAAGGAAAGAATAGATTATGATGATACATTTACACCTCTTTCCAGCTATACCACCATCCGATTGATCATTTACCTTGCTGTAATACAAGGGCGGAGTCTCCATCAGATGGATGTGAAGACTACCTTTTTACATGGTTCAATCAAGGAAGAGGTTTATGTGGAGCAGCCTCTGGGGTTTGAAGTCCAAGATAGAGACACATATGTATGTAGGTTGAAGAACCTCTATGGGTTGAAGCAAGCCCCCAGGGCTTGGTATGTGAGGATAGATAGCTACTTGAAGAAGTCGGGCTTCACTTGAAGTGATGCTGATCCAAACCTATATTTTAAGGTCGATAAAGAAAGGCCTCTCATTTTGGTTATCTATGTGGAAAATCTCTTCCCGAAGGGTGTTGACCCTCTTATTCATCAATGTAAGAGGGTGCTAGCTTCTGAATTTGAGATGAAGGACCTAGGATTGATGCAATATTTCCTAGGCTTAGAGGTCTGGAAAAATCCAGGTGAGATTTTCCTTTCTCAAGGAAAATATGTCGTGAAGCTACTAGAAAGATTCGGGATGGTGGACTACAAGTCCGTGACTACTTCGATGGAACTCAACTTTAAGAAGTTGCATGGAAGTGCTATTGGGCCTGAGTTGGGAAATCCCACCGAGTAACGTCAACTCGTGGGGGCCTTGATGTTCTTAGAGAACTCACATCCGGGCATATATTTTGAAGTGAACACATTGAGTCAATATATGGTTGACCCTCATCAAATTCATTGGATTGGTGCCAAGAATCTCTTGAGATAACTTTGGGGCACAATCAACCATGGGATGAGATACACTACCGGGAGTATGAGGCTCCATGGATATACCGATGCTCATTGGGTAGGTAGTGTGGTGGATCGTAAGAGTACATCTGGATGTTGCTTCACTCTTGGTTCTGCTTCGATATCTTGGATGAGAAGGAAGAAAAAATCGGTTGCTCTGAGCACCACTGAGGCTGAATAAATTGCAATGAGTATGTCCTGTTGTGAAGTTTTTTGGTTGATAAATCTCTTCAGTGAGCTATTTGGGAATGTACTAGATACCACAGTTATCCTTTATGATAACCAGAGTGGGATTCTTCTTTATGAGAATCCTGTGTTCCACGACCGATCCAAGCACATTGATATTAGGTACCACTTTTTCTGGGACATGGTACAGTGAGGCACCGTAAGGATCCATCACATTGGGACTGATGAGCAGGTCGCAGATGTTCTCATGCAGCCCCCAGGGAAGGTCGAATTCTTAACCTTTCGTGAGAAGCTTGGTATCGTGGAAAAACCCTATTCTGAGGGTCTTGCCTGAGTTGGAATATGAGCTCTAGGAGCTCCAGGGGGATTGGGGATAAATTCTTTGATCTAAAAATGGTTTGGATAACTTGTTATGTTTTTCAAGAACCCCCCACTCAGTTAAACAAATAAATGATCTAGTTTATACTTGACAATTTGAGGAATTTATGCTTGAAAGTGGTGTATTATTTTTAACTGTTTAAGTGTCTTAAGTCCATTTTTCCTTGCTGAAATTTAACATGTATAATAGAAACATAATGCAGCACTAAAATATCTACACATAACAGCAAAATTAATCTAGGAGTTCACACGAATATCGTGGGCTACGTCTCCTTTGAGCTTTGTCATCTTGACTTGGTTCTTTGGGATTATGGTAAAGTTTCTTTTACAAGTTCCACACTTAACTCCAATGGATATTGAACTAATCCAAATGGCTTAGAATACCATCTATACCCCTCTGATGGCTTTCATCACTCTGCAAACAACTTTAGGCTCCCTTAGACTAAATTCCTTCTGTCGGTGCACTAAGCTACACTGAGCTTCTCTATGGCACTAACTCATTCATAATTATGTTTCTATCCTTGAAACCACACCTACTATCTCCATCACACATCAGACACCAAATATCGACTGATCGTTTGCTCAAAACAAGCACTGCATTCCCAAACTAGGCCTTCCTCCACGGTTTGCCCTGGACTGCCCAAAACTTCCCTTTAGATTATCGAGCTTCAAAAGTCATAAAATGGCTCTAAAAATCCATTAATTGCATTCATAATTCCAAAATTAGTCAGGATAGACTATTTTTTCACTAAAAATGGCCTCCGGCTGCTCCAGTTTCGCCTCCAACACCTGTCGCCACCCCTTGGTACTAGTGTCACTGAAAATTTTTCTAATGGGTTATCAACCTCTAGAATTCCTCAAAAGCTTTTGAAACCTTCATAAATGGATTTATGATTATTTTTACAGTTATAAATGACTATTGGTTCGCTACATATGGTCTCTAACTGCCCTGGCTAGGCCCTGAATTGCTGCTGGAAAAAGCTGGCACTAATGGCCCCTGGAAATTTACTGAAGCTTCTTGGCCTTAAAAAGTCCTATACAGGCTCTGAAAACCATCTCATTAGATTCAAAACATCTGAAATATTCAAAATTTTCTATTGGATTGTTGAAAAAGGCCTCTAGCTCCCCTGGCTAGGCCTCAGACTATTGCTGCTCCCTAGTGGCCCTAGTGGCCCCTTGAAATTCACTGATGCAAAACCCTGCTTAGAAGCTCTCCGATGGCTCTGAAACCTACTCCATTGAGTCTATAATGTTGTAGATAGTCGAAATTGACTATTGGAACTCCAAAATTGGGCGAATCTAGCTCTAGATAGAGCCAAACAAATTTTGCCTAGTGTCACCTACATCAACTCCACCAATTGTGGAGAAACTGGAGTTAAGCCCACTAAGTTTGGTCAAAATCCGAAATTTTTGGAGTGCAACATAATTCCTCCATGCTTAACCGTAAAGGTTAATGGTTAAGGGGAGGGGGTGGCCACATTCCAACCCCTGAAACCGCGGGTTCAATTAAAATCAACGAAACTCATGTCGAAACCTTAGTTTGAAGTCGAGTTAGAACCGGAGTTCCAAGACCGTCGACACTTAAAACTGAAACTGCACCATGTGACATTACTCCAGAGTTAAATGTTGCAAATGAACGATGGGCTTAAGCCCTTCATTCCTGGAGCTAAGACCACATGGGGGAGGGCTGGCCCCTCTCCAAACCCCAAACGTGAAAACCATACACTTTAAATCTAACCGCCGCCACCATAAGGTTAAGATCTAATGGTTAGCGAAGACGGTGAAGAAATTTCCCTTGTGCTCGGAGGTTGGGTGTTTGATTCACAGGAAGTCCCAAAATTTTTATAATACCGACCTAGGCCATGTGGCGACCTCCTGGCCTGCCACGTGGCAACTTTCTATTGGCCAAAATTAACACAGTCAATCAAATTCCCATTTAAACTGTGCCACTTGTCAAATGCTAGTTGGAACATAGGAATATTTGGGGAATATTCAAGGAATATTCCCTAGAATATTATTTTTTCAATTTCCCAATCCAAGTCAAACTTGGTTTTTGGAGTTTACTGGACTTTTCAAACTGCGATAACTTCTTCATACGATGTCGATTTTTCAAACTGTTCATGGTGCCGGAATCAGGAAGACGAGATCTATCCGGTTGCTTAGGTTTGGTACACTTCCCAACACTTTGAATTTTGAGCTATCATTCTGGTCCATGATCCAGTTCTGATCACACCTCCCCATTAGGAATATTTTGGACCCCAAAAGACTGATATATCAGATCTGTACAGTAGACAGTAGATAAGATTACAACACCCTCTTCTTTTCAGCCTCCATACACTTGCCTTGCATAGCTAGTGCTTTTGAACCACAACTAGAAGGTAGTCGACACTTCCCTTCCTAGATGCGCTTGTCCTCCTGTCAAGAACTATCTTCCTTACACTCACTCATAAATTTCTGGTGAGAAATTTGTAGAAGGTAGCTGAACATCGCTGCCTTGATCATTGATCCAAGGTGTCTCAAACAAACATGAGATTACAACATATATACATGCATACATAAACAAAATTTGCATATGTACAAATGAGTATGTCTTACTGTGTTAAGAAGTCCAACCACTTCTTACCAAGCCACTTCCACGACAACATTTGCTGCTGCAAATCTTCTTCATGTGAAACATCCATTCTCACATCAATGATGGAATCCTTGGTTCCACTTTCGCCAGTTTTTATGTCCTCTTGTCGCATGTGCTTGGGACGATTGGTTGGATGCAATGTCCAACATTGGGAAAAAACATGTCCCCTCTTTTGGCAATATGTGCAAATATTATGCACCTTCTTTGCAAGTTTCTTTTGCCTCAATTTCTTCATGTATGCCTTCTTCCTCATCCAACATCTCGAAACATCATGGTTAAATCGACCAAAATATGCACAACAACTCTTTCTTCCATTTAAGCATGCAAAATTTTCATGCCTTGCAGAAACATAATCAACTTTACTATGGAAAAAAATATACCTCATGTGCTGCATTGCATGTTCATCCTTTTTGCCTTCTTGAGGAGATGAACTAGTAGAGGTTCCATCTTTCTCTTGCAGACTAACATCATTGTTGTCTTGAAAACTGTCCAAACTCACATGCTCGCCATAAGCTGCATGTCTACAATCTTCTTTCTGCAACAAAGGCTTCAAGCAATGTCAATCAAATTGAAAATAAACTTGACATGTTTTTGGTTTAGAACTTGCGACACAATTTCTTTTTGAAGTTGCCTCACATGCCTTCATGGCTTTGGAGTCTTCGCCATTAAATTACACATAACCAAGATCAAAATTATTAGGTCATTCCTCAACCAAGATAGGATCAATCATGCCTTGTGCATGCTTGCCTAAATCCTTGCCTTCATAGAACATTTTAAACATTAACTTGGACCCTATACCTCTAGTGTGCTTTTCAAATGAACCAACACATCTTTCTGAAGAGGAAACTGAAGACAAATTAGAGTGAATTACCTCTGCTTCACGCATGTTCTTGGTCAAAGCCTCTTGAGCTTGATGGAGCTACATTTCCATCTCATGCATTCTTTGAAGAATTTCTTCCTTCTCTTACTTCATAGCAAACAATTTCTCACGAAGTTTAGTGCTTTATCTTCTATCTTCAAACAAAATCTGCATCATGTCCTTCAAGATGTAGAAGTCACGCTTCATATCTTCATCAAAGAATCTTGTGAAGGAGGAGGATTTGGAAACCTCACTTGATGAAGTTGTCATAATGAAAATGAACTAAATAAATTCAACAAAGTTCACAAATATTTCAAAACAAATGACAAAGCTTTTGAAAAAAATGGCTGTAGAGACAAACTCTTATTCAAGTAGCCTTTTGCAAATAAACAAACTCCAAGAGCTTCTTAACAAACAATCGTCAAGAGGGTTTGTGCTTCAAGGGTGGCCTTGAGGTCCTTTGGGTAAGGAAGATTCCTTCAACCCTCTCTTCCTTCTTGTCCTCTTCTGGACTTAGCTATCAGTAGTTATCCCTTCACCTCTAGCAAACTCAAGAAACCGTCAGTTTGCTAACAGTAAAACAGTCAATCTTTTGCATTGTTTAAACACCTTTCAAGTTATACAAGCAAGCTATTGCTATGTCAAACAAACAAACAAGTGATATAATACCAAAATCATCTGAAAATGGTTTGGATAACTTGTTATGTTTTTCAAGAACATCCCACTTAGTTAAACAAATAAATGATCTAGCTTATACTTGAAAATTTGTGAAATTTATGTTTGAAACTGGTGTATGATTTCTAACTGTTTAAGTGTCATAAGTCCATTTTTTCTTGCTGAAATTTAACATGTATAACAGAAAAATAATGCAGCAATAAAACATCCACACATAACAACACAATTAATCTAGGAGTTCACTCGAATATCGTGGGCTACGTCTCCTTTGAGATTTGTCATCTTGACTTGGCTCTTTGGGATTATGGTAAAGTTTCTTTTACAAGTTCCACACTTAACTCCAATGGATACTGAACTTATCCAAAGGGATTAGAATACCATCTATATCCCTCTCATGGCTTTCATCACTTTGCAAACAATTTTAGGCTCCCTTAGACTCGATTCCTTCTGTCGGTGCACTGAGCTACATTGAGATTATCTATGGAAATAACTCCTTCAAAATTCTGTTTCTATCCTTGAAACCACACCTAGTATCTCCAGCACACATCAAACACCAAATATCGACTAATCGTTTTCTCCAAAAGAGCACTGCATCCCCAAATTAAGCCTTCCTCCACGGTTTTCCCTGGACTGCCCAAAACTTCCCTTTAGCTTATCAAGCTTTAGAATTCATAAAATGGCACTAAAACTCCCTTCATTGGATTTAGAATGCAAAAATTAGTCAAGATAGACTATTTTTTCACTGAAAATGGCCTTCGGCTGCTCTGGTTTCACCTCCAACACTTGTTGACACCCCCTGGCACTAGGGTCACTGAAAACTTCTCTGATGGGTTCTTGACCTCTAGAAGTCCTCAAAAGATTTTGAAATATCCATGAATGTATTTATAATTTTGTTTACAGTTATAAATGACTATTGGTTCGCTGCATATGGTCTCTAGCTGCCCTGGCTAGGCCCTGAACTGTTGCTGGCAAAAGTTGGCACTTATGGCCCTTGGAAATTTACTGAAGCTTATCGGCCTTAAAAAGTCCTCTACAAGCTCTTAAAACCATCTAATTAGATTCAAAACATCTAAAATATTCAAAATTTACTATTGTATTGTTGAAAAATGCCTCTAGCTCCCTTGGCTAGGCCTCAAACTGTTGCTGCCCCCTGGTGGCCCTAGTGGCCCCTTGAACTTAACTGATGCAAAAACCTGCTGAGAAGCTCTCTGATGGCTCTGAAACCTACTCCATTGAGTCTGGAATGTTGGAGATAGTCTAAATTGACTATTGTCACTCCAAAATTTGGCGAATTCAGCTCCATATAGAGCTAAAACAAATTTTTCCCAATGTCCCCTACATCAGCTCCACCAATTGTGAAGAAAATGGAGTTAAGCCCACTAAGTTTGGTCAAACTCTGAAATTTTTGGAGCGCGCCATAATTACACCATGCTTAACCATAAAGGTTAATGGTTAATGGGAGGGAGTGGCGACATGCCAACCCTCGAAACCATGGTTTCATTTAAAATCAACGAAACTCATGTTGAAACCTTAGTTTGAAGTCGAGTTAGAACCAAAGTTCCAAGACCGTCGATACTTAAAACTAAAACTGCACCATGTGACATTACTCAAGAGTTAAATGTTGTGGATGAAAGTTGGGCTTAAGCCCTTCATTCCTGGCGCTAAGTCCACATGGGGGAGGGGCTGGCCTCTCTCCAAACCCCAAACATGAAAACCATACACTTTAAATCTAACCGCCACCACCATAAGGTTAAGATCTAATGGTTAGCGGAGACGGTGAAAAACTTTCCCACACACTCGGAGGTCGGGTGTTCAATTCACGGGAAGTCCCAAAAAATTTATAAGTTCGACCTGGGCCACGTGGCGGCCTCCAGGCTTGCCACATGGCATCTTTCTGTTGACAAAAATTAACACAGTCAATCAAATGCCCATTTAAACTGCGCCACTTGTCAAATGATGGTTGGACCATAAGGAATATTTCGAGGAATATTTTGGGGAATATTCCAAGGAATATTTTAGGAATATTCCCCGGAATATTATTTTTTTAATTTCCCAATCCAAGTCAAACTTGGTCAATGTCTAGTTTTTGCAGTTTACTAGACTTTTCAAACTGTGATAACTTCTTCATACGATGTCGATTTTTCGAACTGTTCGTAGCGCTAGAATCAGGAAGACGAGATCTATCCGGTCGCTCGGGTTTGACACACTTCTGAACACTTTGAATTTTGAGCTATCATTCTGGTCCATGATCCAGTTCTGATCATTCTTGGAGCTATAAGAAACCACAGGGCTAGGTTCGCCGAACCTTGTTGGTGTGATTCTTCCCCACCATTATGATATTGAGCTGGTTCACCCTCTCTTTGATCTATGCTCCACATGCATCCTACCCATGGAGTTTAAGACTCATGGGAAGTACCTCTCATTTGGCCAATGAGGTGGGAAATGTGGATAGAGACCGATAACATGACTGATGGATGCATGGGGGATTGTCGTACTTTCTATGTCTAGGATGGGATGTGTCTAACACCTTGATCTGGAATCAATTTTGATGAGGTTCTTACCTCTAAACTGACTTCGAGTCAGTATGTGACTCTCTTGAGTTTGATTGAGGTTTTAACCTCTAAGCTAACTTCAGGTCAACAGAGTGTGATGTATTTGTGACTCACTCTCGTTGTGTAAAGAAGAGCCAACAAAGCATGTTACAACAGGATAACACAGGATTGCAGGATGATATATGATAGTATACTATGGTACTGTATGATAGGATGACACACTTGGACAAATGGAGTTATCCCTAGTTGAAAGGGAGTGTTAATTTTTGGAAACTAGGTCCAAAATCCATGTTGCATTGCTCATATGATGATGATGATATTTTTGTTGGATTCCACTTTCAGAGAGGTGAAAGATTGATCTAAATATCATCTTGTTTGGATGAGCAGAACTTATATTTTGATTTTATTTTCCACACATGTCCAAATTGTCAAGGTCGTCCATATTTGTAATGTAGGCTCACAAGCCCCAAAATATGTGTCACACACCCTCATTGATGGATATAATTTGAGATAGATGATTCTCATTTCATCATAATCTCATCACACACATTCCTCATCATATGATTGGTTCGTACAACCTTTGGAGGCTTCTCTCTCTCTACCACATGTGAAAACATGAAGCTGAATTTCAGACTGTGTTTAGGGCCTTTTTATCGAGCGTTGACCCTAGGTCAAACCTTGGAGTTTGACTACCATTTCTGCCCAGAAAATCTGATTTAGGCAGGTCACATTGGAGGGCATAGAAATCGAGGAAATCTGTTGACTTTGACCGCAACACTTTGGCTGCAGTGTTGATTGCAGTTGACCACAATGTTGACTATATTTGATTGCAGGAAATTGACTTGCATTGACTAGTGTTGAGGGTTGTTTTCTGGGATGTGCATGACACTAAAGAAAGGCCAAGTTTTACCATGTTTGACTGAACCTCTTGGAGGTTGGAAGTTGGCTTGACCAACAAAAGTCTTTGCTGGCTAGGGCATCATGTTGATCGTTGTAACAAACATTTCTCTCTATATTTGTTGGACAAGAAGAATTACAAATTATGATTTATTATATTGGCTTGTCTTTTGTCAATATATTATTATGTTCTATCAAAATTTACTTTCATGTTTATGTGATTTCTAATTTGAATGGTCCTATAATAAATATTGAAGTAAACTTCAATAAGCATAGAACATACCATGGTTATCTAAAATTAACAACATGACACTGCTAACATAGGCTGCTTGATGATGTGGCAATTTCAAGACACTACTGCTACTATTTTTTGAGTGTCTTCTTGAGGATGCTTGTATTTTCACCTCCGCATGGCTTGCTGATAAGGAATCTTCAATGATCTCAAATATTGAATAGTGGTCGCAAACATGTGTCCCTTTTCTTTCTCTTTATTGATTGGCCTACGTACTTAGCTACAAGGGTGCCTTTCAGTATGCTTCCCTCCTTCATATCATTCTTCATCAACTTTCCATGGCATGATAGGGTACCTCTTCCTGCAATTCTCTCATGACAAGACGACATGTAGAAATTATACAAGATGCATGTATATTACCGAACTCCCCTGATCTAACAAATTAACTTATGTTAAATACGTAATCCTTCCACTTAATTCTTTGCGGAAATTAAGTCGCCAATTTCAAAACACATATGAAGCAAATCAATCGCACATAAACACAATTTTTTAACAAGAAATATTAAAGTTAAAAACCCCAACTATCATATATTATGTATATCAATGGATCATGTAACAATCTCATACAAAACTTAGTACATCAAGCTCTCAGTACAATCAACAATCATTACACACTGTCATGCATAAATTTGCATATATATGCACCAATTTCTTGCCTCCTGACAGCCTGCCTCCACTGCGCAATCCCTGCTGAAGAAGACCCCTGAATGAATTTGAATCAACCTTGCCTTGACTGCGCAATCCTCATTGGAATCTCCAATGTGTGTAAGATTCATTGAATGCATCACTATAGTCACAACAAATAGTCCATCTCACCCTTTCACCTATCTCTCCACTGGGTCTCCACTGGAACTGACATGCAAGTAGTTAACTGTTGTATTTGTTCAGTTGCAAGTGAGCCTCTAGTTGTGAATTAATTAAATAATTAATGCACTAAACTCTCACTAGTGTATCTTTAGTTAGAACTAGATACAACTAGCACAATTGAGTTTAACTCACTCAACTGAGTTAAACTAAATAATAGCTCACATAACTACTCTTCCAACTCTCTCACAACTTGCCACTTCAGTTATAACTGAGTCCTCCATGCATGAGTCACGATCAAACCCTAAGAATTGCGTAATTCCTTTAGCCCACTGGTTTTCCCAATCTGTTCACTGAAATAAAGTGTTCCAAGAGAATAAGTTGATATTTATTGTCGGATTATTATTAAGGGCTAATAATAATCGACATGCATATACTTTTTATATTAGCGATCTATAAATAGACTTCGCCCAATATTCTAAAAATAGAATCTCATCTATTTTTCCAATTTGATCAACCATCCTGATTTTCCCAATCTGTTCACTGAAATAAAGTGATCCAAGAGAATAAGTTGATATTTATTGTCGGATTATTATTAAGGGCTAATAATAATCGACATGCATCTACTTTTTATATTAGCGATCTATAAATAGACTTCGCCCAATATTCTAAAAATAGAATTTCATCTATTTTTCCAACTTGATCAACCATCTACAAATAGCTTCCTGCTACT
The DNA here is from genome assembly GCA_034641835.2 of Pinus albicaulis. Lineage (NCBI taxonomy): Eukaryota > Viridiplantae > Streptophyta > Pinopsida > Pinales > Pinaceae > Pinus > Pinus albicaulis. The sequence goes on along the minus strand of CM076570.1, from coordinate 344,169,184 downwards.
TATAAAATATGCTCACCATGTCTAAAAATAGACATACACCTAAAAATATCTTGCGAGCCCCACTTAGTGAAGGTGCTTAATTTTCACTAAGTTCATCATCTTGTTGAATCTCAACACTCCCTCTCAACAAGATACAGATTATCCTTCACCCTGATCCTACCTCTATGGTATTCGAATTTGCTCCTGGTGAGCGCCTCCGTCAGAATATCTGCATCCTGATCTTCCATAGGAATGTACTGAAGCAACATGATCTTCCGCTGCACACAATCTCTGATATGATGATACCATATATCTATATGCTTAGATCTATCATGAAACATACGATTAATCAAGAGTTTAATGCAACTCTGATTATCACAATGTATCATTGTAGGATCTAAATGAGAACCGAACAAACCAACCAGGATCTTCCTCATCCAGATAACCTCACATGCATCTTGACTTGCTGTCATGTATTCCGCTTCTGCTGAACTGAGTGTCATGGATCTTTGTATCCTGCTGTACCAAGAAAATGCTGTAGATCTGATACTAAAAACCCCTCATGATGTGCTCTTTTTGTCCATTGGGAGGCCTGCCCAATCTGCATCTGTGAGGCCATGCAAATTCACCTCATTCGTCTATCTGTACCATAAGCCATACTCATATGTGCCCCTAAGATATCTTAGCACATGCTTGCCTGCCTTCCAAAAGAGCTTGGTAGGCTTAACCAACACTTGACTAAGCTGGTTCAATGCATAGCATATGTCAGGTCTTGTATTAACTAAATACATGAGTGAACCCACCAACTGTCGATAGACAATAGCATCCACTACCTCTGCCGATGTAACATCCTCTTTCCTCCAATTTCCTGGAAGAGGAGTATCTATGGGCTTGCAGTCCTGCATGTGAAACTTACCCAGTATCTCTCGAGGATACTTGCCTTGAGACACAAATAGTTCACCTTCTTGTTTCCATATTTCCAATCCAAGGAAATAATGAAGGAGGCCCAAATCCTTCATCTCAAACTCCTTTGAAATATCTTCCTTGCATGAGTGTATCAATTGCTCATCACCCGTTAATATTAAATCATCAACATAAAGAAAAATTATTAAAAGCTTACCCTCCATCACAATTTGGTATAGGTTTGCATCCACCTCACTCTTGGTGAAGCCAAGTCCAGTGAAATAGCTGTCGATCCGTGTGTACCAAGCACGGGGTGCTTGCTTCAGCGCATACAACGCTCTTTTGAGTCTGCACACATGCGAATCACTGCTGAAGATCTCAAATCCTTCAGGCTGCTCAATGTAAACTTGTTCCTCAATGATCCTATTAAGGAACACAGTCTTCACATCCATTTGATGAATGTGCCAACCCATCTGCGCTGAGAGAGCAAGGATGGTCCTTATGGAAGAATACCGTGCGACACGTGCAAAGGTTTATTCATAATCAATCCCCTCGATATGTGAGAAGCCCCGAGCAACTAATATTGCCTTATAATTCTCGACGCTCCCATCAACATCTTACTTTACCTTGTAGATCCATCTTGAACCTACCACTGATTTACCAACCGGCCTTGGAACAATCTCCCAAGCATTGTTTCTGACAATGGAGTCATACTCCTCCACCATGGCATCTACACATGTGGGCTCCTATGCTGCTTCCTCAAAGGAAGATGGCTCTGTCACGATACACTTGCTCATGAGCCTCCATGTATCTAGTGAATTGGTCAGGTGACTGTCTCTTTCTGCGCTGTGATATAGGGACGCCAACATTCTGTGCCGCATCAAGCTTCAGTCTCTCAGCTTCTGTGGTACGCCTTCTGCCTATTCTGATGTTTGGCTTTGCGTGAGTGGAATCCTCCACTCCATGATCCTCCTCCTGTGGCTGATCCACATCTTGAGGCTCATCTTTGGGAACAAGAAGTTCCTCCTCTGCATGCAAGTGTAGCTCCCTCTCAAGCGACAACTTCATGGCTTTCTCCTCATTGAATTTTATATCCCATCACACCACAGTCATCCGACTGTTTGGAAAATACACACGATAATTATGAGGTGTTTCTGTGTACCCCACAAATATCCCAACTTCTACAGTTGGCTCTAGCTTCTTCTTGGTGTCCTTTGTCACATGAATGTAAACAGATGAGCCAAAAATCTTTAAATGAGAAATATCAGGCTTCTTACCAGTAAAAGCTTCTTTAGGTGTACTCATGCCAAGTACTCTATGAGGACAACGATTTTTCACATAAACCACAATGTTGCATGCTTTCACCCACAAGTGCATTGGTAGGCCCTGGTCATGCAGCATAGCTCATGCAACACCCATGATCGGTCTATTCTTCCTCTCTATGACCCCATTCTTCTGTGGGTTATGAGGCGCTATGAGTTCTCTTCGAATTCCTTCTTTGCTATAGAAGCCTTTGAATTCGTTCGAGATATATTCACCACCATTATTGCTCCACAGAGCCTTCACTTGCTTCCCCGACTCCTTCTCCACCAATTCTTTAAACTCACAGAACTTTGAGAATGTTTCACTCTTCTTCTACATGAAGAAGATCCAACATATACAAGAATATTCATCAACAAATATAACATAATACCTATGTTTTACTGTTGAAGAAACTGAGAAAGGTCCACACATGTATGTGTGAATTCTCTCCAGGATCACCAAAGCACGGTTCTCCTTCTCATGAAAGGTGGTCTTCACAAAATTACCCATAGTACATCCCTTGCAATGATATGAATGTGCAAGAGTACCCTTGGGAATTCTACTAGAAATCTGCTGCAAAATTTTCAAGGCAACATGGTGAAGATGGCCCAATCTTCTGTGCCATAATTCACCCTCATCCCGGCTCACCACTTCTTCTGCTTTTCCCATCATTGCAGCGCAGCCATCTACCTCCAGCTTGTAGATATTCTTAACTCAAATCCCTACCCTCTTGGATTGACCCGTTGTTTTATGTCGCAGGAAATCTTTTCCCTCGTTGAAAACAACGTCATAACGTCTGTCCTCCAACATTGCAACCGAGACCAAGTTCTTCTTCAGACCTGGAACATGCATAAAATATTTCAACATAAATGGTTTACCTGACTCCCTCTCAAAGGTAATGGTTCCAATTTTGGTCGCACTGTATCTACCATCTTCGCCCATCTCTATATGCATTTCAAGATCTTTCTCCTCCAAGTCACTAAACAACTCCTTGTCTCCCGTCATGTGGAAGGAAGCACCACTATCAAGATACCACATCGATCCCATTGCACTTGAAACCAAGCATGCGATCAAAGAAAAATCAAGTTCAAATTGTGAGGCTAAGGCCTCACCTGCTGCAGCTCTAGCAACCTTTTTGTTCTTCTTTTTCTGTGGGCATTTAGTGGCGAGATGCCCATGTTCGTGATAGTGAAAACACTTCACTTTGGACAAATCCAGCTTCTTGCCTTTAGCCTCAAATTTTGGATGGGATTTATTCCCCTTTCGTTTCCTTGCTTTGGCAGCCAAAGTGAAATTCTCTTCATCATCATTCTTCTATGAAGAGCCATCCCTGGTACTTCGCCTTATCTCCTCCTGCACTAGATCCGACCAAAGTCGCTCACAATCTGGCAGTTTCTCTCGTCCATCGACAGAGTCCTGATAACTGTGCCAACTCTTCGGTAGCCCAAGGAGAGCCAATCTCACCAAGTCATCATCCGAAACTATGATTCCCACACTCCCCAGCTCATCCCTACATTGGACAAACTTCGTGAGGTACTTTGGAATACTGTTGCCCTTCTCCATTTTGATTTTTCTGAGCTTATCTTTCAGCGCTAACTTCCTATGGTCGCTGCTGCTTTGTAAAATATCTGTCAAAGCCTTCCACATTGAAAATGGAGTGGCTTTCCCGTGAAGGCTTGACACAATACTATCCTTCACACATTCCAACATAATTCTTCTTGTCTTCTCTACTTTCTTTTTCCAGACATCAAGTACTGCAACATCTCTAGAAGTAGGCTTAGGAACATCGCTATCGATGAACTCCTTCAGACCATTATATTCAAGCACCACCTCCATCCTGTCCTTCCAGGCTATGTAGTTCGAGCTACCCTCAAGGGCATACTCCAACCGCAACCCATTGAAAGCCATTTCAATGAATACTCAACTATCGCACCAAGAAATTCTTGCAGCAAATTCGAATTGTCCATTAGCACAAAACTCAACACCGCTTCAATATTGCAATCTCCAGTGATTAACACTGCTCTGATACCATGTAGAAATTATACAAGATGCATGTAGATTACCGGACTCCCCTGATCTAACAAATTAACTTATGTTAAATACAAAATCCTTCCACTTAATTCTTTGAAGAATTTAAATCGCCAATTGCAAAACACATATGAAACAAATCAATCGCACATAAACATAGTTGTTTAACGAGAAAGCTTAAAGCTAAAAACCCCAACTATCATATATTATGTATATCAATGGATCATGTAACAATCTAATACAAAGCTTAGTACATCAAGCTCTCAGTACAATCAACAATCATTACACACTGTCATGCAGAAATTTGTATATCTATGCACCAATTTCTTGCCTCCTGACAGCTTCCATTGCGCAATCCCTGCTGAAGAAGACCCGACCCCTGAATGAATTCTAATTGGCCTTGCCTTGACTACACAATCCTCATTGGCATCTCCAATGTGTGTCAGATGCATTGAATATATCACTATAGTCACAACAGATAGTCCATCTCACCCTTTCACCTATCTCTCCACCGAGTCTCCACTGGAACTGACATGCAAGTAGTTAACTATTGTATTTGTTCAGTTGCAAGTGAGTCTCTAGTTGTGAATTAATTAAATAATTAATTCACTAAACTCTCACTAGTGTATCTTTAGTTAGAACTAGATACAACTATCACAACTGAGTTTAACTCACTTAACTGAGTTAAACTAAATAATAGCTCACATAACTACTCTTCCAACTCTGTCACAACTTGCCACTTTAGTTATAATTGAGTCCTCCATGCATGAGTCACCATCAAACCCTAGGAATTGTGTAATTCCTTCAGCCCACTGATTTTCCAAATCTGTTCACTGAAATAAAGTGCTCCAAGAGAATAAGTTGATATTTATTGTTGGATTATTATTAAGGGCTAATAATAATCAACATGCATCTATTTTTAGATTAGCGATCTATAAATAGACTTCGCCCAATATTCTAAAAATAGAATCTCATCTATTTTTCCAACTTGATCAACCATCTACAATAGCTTCTTGATACTTATAGAATATTCTCACCATGTCTAAAAATATACATACACCTAAAAATAGCCTGCGGGTCCCACTTAGTGAAGGTGCTTAATTTTCACTAAGCTCATCATCTTGTTGAACCTCAACACGACATCAATCCAAAAACCACCCTAGTATAATATTGTGCATATTGACCTTTTCACTGAGATGGAGCTTGATGGAGAGCTGGGAAATGGGACCAATGATTGCACAGTTGCAAAATTCAAGGAGGAAAGGGGGAGACTTGAGCCTTGAGACAACCCAATGTGTAATTCAAGCTAGGCTGAGGGAGAAAATTGTGCAGTTCTAGGAGCCAGTGAGATAGGATGAGGGGATGGACACTGGCTGAACATACTGCGCAATTTTGGGAGACAAGGGAGGTTAGGACATTATGCAGTTGTGCATTTCAGAGGCTCAAGGAGTGAGCTTGACGCCAGTGACTACGCAATGCACATTTAGGGCTAGGTTGGGAGGAGGAATTGCGAAATTTTGGGAGTCAAGGTTGGGGATTGAGCACATAAACTGTGCAGTGAAACAACCCTGGGAGGCAAGAACTGCGCATTGCACAATGTCAAGGGACAAGGTCACAACTAGAGGACCGGAACTATGCAATACGTAGTTCAGGGAGTTTGGGTGACGTTAGGTTTCTTGGTCGGGGAGTTTTTCCGAAAATGGCTATGTGGGATTGGTGAGACTAGTGTGAAAAATGATGAGACTTTTACTGTGATCACACACTTAGCATAATTCGACTACCCAACAACATATATCATCCATGATGTTAGGGTCCTATAAATTATAAGCTCACAAGGTGATTGAATATTTTCTCCCAATCCATTGAAATTGTAAATAATATTGCATTTTGCAAATAATTTCCAAAAAAAAGGATATAAATAAAAATAGAAAATGAAAAGAGGGTATATGAAAAGAAAAAAAGAATAAAAAGAAAAGAAAAATAGAATAAAAGAATAAAAAAATGACGATCAAAGAACCCCATGAAAAAGAAAAAAAATGTGAAAGTGATGCAAATTTAAATGCCACTAGAAGAAAAATAGTTTTGTTTTGAATATAAATTGGGATTGTGTGTGCAGCTTGTTTCATACGCCACAATCATAAATCCTTGTTTAGATCATAAAGTGTAATCATGGTCAAACATATTTGAATTTCTATCATTAGATTAGAGAAATAATTTAGCCAAACTGTTTAATCTTGTCTAAAAATAGTTAGGCAGATGAATAAATTGGTCCAATTGTTTAAGTTGGATTAATGATGTAAATTAATAGGTTAGGATTAGATTAGATGATTTTCCCTTTCAAAGAAAAAATAAAACAAGGGTATGCACATTTAAGTGCACCCATGGTTAGTGATAATTAGTCTTAGTTTAGGAGAAAAAATTGAAATGAAAATGATTTCAAATGTATTTAGTTATGTTTTGTGTCATATGCGCATTATCCAAAGTATTGGAGCTTATGTTAATAAACTTCTCAAAGGGACAAAATTCTTTTGTCATGTAGCAGGTAAAGGGCGCACACAATTCAACTATCTGATCGTTGTCAATCTCCATCAATGGCACAGAATGCCTTTCGGCCCCCTTGCCCTTCCTAACTTTATCAACGGAGGGGATTTCGAAAAGTGTTTTTTCCCCCGCCGGTCCCACATGACGCATTAAATCCTCGTCGTTTTGCACCCCCCCCATTCGTATTCCTCTTGCTGCCTCTAAGTCCCTCCGAAAACCGCTAAGCCACCTTCCTTTCCCGCCAACGCTCCTCATGCCCTCACTTCCAATCTTTTCACACCACCTGTCCTATCCGTTACACATTTAATTCATCTCTTGGATTACCGTTCACCAGTGTCCCCAACAGATGTCTATTGTGACATAAAACCTCCCTATCCACCCATTTTTCCACCATTTTGTTGCAGTATCATTCTCTCAAATCATTTCTGTTCATTCTAATTTCCTCTTGCACAATGAAAGCTTCCCAAAGTAGGATAAAGAAACCATATTACGTTGTGAAATAACAATAATTATCTCCAACTGTCAATTTTCATCAAATTCTTAACTTCCCACTCATAGTCTTATGTTTTTCTGCTGGCTGGAATTATCAAAATTCCTCCAAATAAAAATAACAATGATAATTCGAATAACCCTATGATCCCTCCCCACCATCGATCTCAACCATGTCCCCTCTTGTCGATAAAGACTTCAAAAATTGCAAAGTAATCCAAATTATGAATTCGACTTTATTCGAATTCTCAAACTATTGGCTCAAGATAATCCACATAGACTAGAGTGATGAAATTCAACTCTAGGAATCCAATTTTATTTTGTATGTTTTTCCTCGTACCTACTATTTCCGTATTTTATCCGTTAAATGCCATGCTTTTTATTTACCCGTAAAAAAGGCCATTGTAGCCCACAAGAGAGGTTTTGTTCATGATTACCCGAAACCATCAATCAAATGTTGGCAGATCTCCCCAAAGCAATTCTATCTCCTTTCTTGTGCTATGTCTCCGAATGACCTATAAATTTAAATTAACCTTTTCCTAAAGAGCAAAGATTTTTGGAAATCTTTCTGCCCAAAACCATTGAGTTACCAAAGAAAATCCACCCTATCCCTTTATTCATGTTTCCGTACCATAATAAACAAATTATCTCCATGATATCATGTTTGTTAGGCAATGATATGATGAATGGGTGATGAACCTATCCTAGATTTCGTATCCATTTTCTCCACTGAACAAAAGCCCTCTGTAATTTTTAATTTTAGCCAATTTCTTGTTGATAGGATCCATGAACAATTCCTTAAGTTTTTAACTGAAGGAATGTTCAAATATGCTTCAATTTTGGTTTACATGTTTATATTTTATCAAGTAGACAAGTTCCCATTTGTTAGATGAAGAAGGAAATCCACAGTCAGTCGTTTTTTTGACTTCCTTTGTGTGGAAGGATTCAGAGGAACACAACTTCAGAGATTATACTGACCAGTTCATTCATCCAGCCACATGTTTACAGAGCAGTAATGCAGAAACCAGGGTTTGTGAGGATATTTAGAGGATTTTACATCTCAGTGAGCAGGCCAAAAAAGGAGACTGGTACTTGTACTAGAATTACACTGAAATAAGAGTGTATGGGTGTGAGCTTCCACCCTATAATCTGCCTAAATATCTACCAATGAGAGTGTTTTCGTTAGAATACATTAGGAAAATGATCAATGCAGATGAAATCCATTTTTTTGCAGCCAAGAAGAAATCTCAGTTCATGATAAAGGCTGAAATTGGACCCTTTATTTGCAACAACAGGACAACATGCGAGGAGGCAGACATCCTCCTAAAGCATATGAATTTCCCCTTAAGATTCACAGGGTCATATGACCAATTTGGATTAATTTCTAAGAGAAGGGTGGAACAAAAGACCACTCCCTATGTTCATACATAGAGACCTGAAATTGAAAAATACATGAATCAAGTGGAGTGGGAAGAGAACACTTTACAAGAAGCAGAAGAGCAGCTTCTGTCTACATCTACTTCACATACTCACAACCCTTAGGAAAAGACAGAGAAAACACCAAGGGAAGAAGGCTCCCCTTCAGTCATAGAGGTCTCGGCAAAAGAATTTAAGATTTATAGGAAGAAGAGAAAAACTAATTCTAAAACATATTTTCCAAAGGAAGGAGAAGGGCAAGACACCATAGTCCTTAAGGGTCCACATTTTGCAGCATATGGAGACAATGTATTTAAAGGGTCTGCAACAACAACATTAGTTTCACAAGGGAATCCAAACTCAGCTGAAACATCAGAGCTGATCCATGGGAAAAAGGAAAAGAGCATATTTGATAAGTATAAGGAAATAAAGCTTAAAAATGAGCTCCTTAAAAACAATACTTATACTCAATTCTCGAAGCAAACTTGCAGAATTTTATCAATTTTCGACACAGAGAAGGGAATAATGGAGATGGAATTCTTATAGGCTTAGATCCCTCATCCAAAAAAAACAACATATTATAAACAAACTTCCTTTGGGTTTGACACAAAATACATCCATCCTATTGATCAGATGGAGATGCATAAACATACATGGGAAATGATATGTTCCACCTTGAGAAATACTGAAATGGATGCTTATAAATTTCAATTGTCACTCACTAATGTTTAATCAAAATTAAAGATTGAGAATATCTCTTCTCCAGCAAAGGATACTAACATCAAATCATTAGAAGACTTGTTCATCAAAATAAGATATGATCCAGCCAATGTTAAAGCAGAATAAGAACTGGTCAAGAAGAAGAATGATGAAATTGCAGCACTTAGGAAATAGTTGAAACTACCAACCACTGCGGATGCACAGACCAAAGAAATAGGAGAGACAAAGAGCCAAAAATAAGACATGCTCAAGATGATTATGGAGAAAAACACACAAATCAAGAACATGGAAGTAGAGATGGAAAAAATAGTGAAAGAAAAGGAGCAAAATGCACAAAAACACAATTAACTATGGTGTTTAGTCAATTTAGTGTCCTAAATTAACATAAAATCTATCACCTCAGAGTTTTCAATAAAATGACATGTAATGCACTATATGTGCCTAAGTATCTCTTTTTCCTACTTCGTTGTTTTAAGGTTTTGTTGATGTTTTTGCGAGTTTTTATACTTTGATCCTTAGCATTCTATAAAAATATGAGATTAAATCTATTTAAAAAGGAAGGAAAGGAAAATTTTGTCAAATGAATAAAAGCAGAGTTTTATTTACAAGTTTTTGGAGTCTATTTTCTAATTAAGAAATAATGAAAACTAGAAATCCTAATCCATGGATATTTCATCTTTAATTGATAATTCAAGAAATGAAAGCAACTAATAACTCAAACATTAAAACTGAATCCAATTCATTTAATTGAGATTTATTGGAAGAGCTTTTGAAAAAAATTAAGTGTAGTTTAATGAGGATCTCCTATGACATGAAATAAAATATTGAAACAACTAATAACTCAAACATTACAACTGAATCCAATTCATTTAATTGAGATTTATTGGAAGAGCTTTTGAAAAAGATTAAGTGTAGTGTAATGAGGATCTCCTATGACATGAAATAAAATACTAAAACAACTATTACAACTGAATCTAATTCATTTAATTGAGATTTATTGGAAGAGCTTTTGAAAAAGATTAAATGTAGTGTAATGAGGATCTCCTGGACAATTACTATATCTATAAGTCACTAACCATTTTAATTTAAGATTTAAATGGTATTTACTTGGTCGAGCATAGTAACTGTTTAACTATGAAAGACAAAAAATGAAACCTAGGCAATCACTATTCTTATAAGTCACTTATCTATTATTCAATAGCTTTTACTTAGTTTGATCCAACAATTATAAATTATGAAAGATGTGAAAAAAATGAAACCTAAAAAACTACTACACCTATGAGTCACTATCCATTCATCAACAAACTTTACTCAGTTGGATACAATAATTGAAAATTATGAAAGCAGTAATTTGAGCAAAAAGTATAGAGAAATGATTAAAAAAAACTAGAATGAACTTAGCTAGAAAATGCATGAAACCTCCTCGAATAGCAGGGGCCCTATGCTACCAATTCGATGTAATCCTTTAGCTCCTTAAAACTTTAATCATAACAACATCAAGGCTAATCTCCTTTTATTAAAACAGTGCTTGAAAAAAAACAGAGTATCACTGTAATTCTGAATGAGTTATTAACCATCCTTTCTCAGTTCTACAAAGCTTAATTTATATGAAAATTCATAACTAATGTCGAACAAAAATAGGTACAGGTGTAATCTTCTAATCAAAATTGAATTGAGACTCTTTTGAGACTCATGATTTGCTGCAAAGCAAATGAGGATTCCTAATTCCTGTAGAAAACAGTCTCTTTGACTCTCGCTTTGACCATTGGATTAGAAACCTCCAGTTGTTGATTCAGTCCTCGTGGATAGGAAGGAATCATGTAGGGAAGATTTGAGAACTACCCATGTGCGCCTTTTCTCCAATTGACACCTGCATCATACTTAAACACAAAACAACAGCGAAAAACTTGATAGGCTACAGAATGCCTGTATTCTGTGGCTAAACTATTCAAAATTATTAAAACAGCAAAAATCACGAAAATACAACATGTTAATCATTTGTATGTAACCTTTAAGAAATCGTAATCATTCTTCATTTATTTTTATGCTTATGAAGTGATAAAGAAATGATGAAATGAAGTGAAGGTTTGCAACAGAGAAGATAATTCTAGGGCTCAACATACCCCCACTACAAAACTCTTGCATGTCCTCATGCAATTCCATCAAAACTTTATTCCATGTGCTCTAAAACCTCTGCTAGAACATCTAGCCTTATCTTTCTTCTTCTTTTGGTGGTCAATGTCATTCTGGGTTTTCTCATGAATAATTTGGACCTAAGATTTATAAGGGCCCTGTTCAGTTTCTTATTTCTCTTCTTTAGATTCCTGTTTTCTTTATGCAGTGTACCCAATTTCAGAGTCAGAGTATCATTCATAGCATTCTTCAATTTAACTTGTTCTCTCAAGATTTCATTCTCATTCTTGATATGTCCGTTAAGTATCTCCAATTCATAATTATCTTTTCTCAGGGTTTCTATTGGAGGTTCTTGTGGACTGAGGGATATTTCTTGATTTTCTCAGGCCTTTCTTTCCAGAGATTCCACATAATCATAAATTTTCTGTTGAGCTGGGTCTATATTAGGAGTTCCTCTATTAGGTTTTTCTTCAAATTGATGTAAAGGAGACATGTCAACTGGTGTTTGAACCAGAGTTTCTTCATCTTCAACATTTATAATTCCTATGTTCTTAACCAATGTCTTTTTCATTATCCCTTTGAGTATAGAACTTCTCCTTAACTTTGGTGGATTTTCATTTTCTTCATCAATATATTCACTTGTTATCTTCTCTTTTCTCTTGACCCTAATATGTTTCCTAATCTTTGTCAACTTTTCAGAAATCAATTCTTCACTCTCTTCTTGTGATGATGTATCATGTTTATTTTCAATAGCTTTATCAGTTTTTCTTCTCTTGCTTCTTCTGACAGTCTCTTCTTTAGATTATGTCTCCTCTAGCTCTTGAAAATGATTTCTTAAAAGAAACTCTTCCTAGTTATCTCCTATTTTCTTCCAATGGAATTCAATAAGAATTTTAACTAAACCATGGTGGTGTAGAGTAGTTTCTAGAAATTGGACTCTTTTCTGAACATTGGAAGCCATTCTTTTCAAGCTATTAAGCAAGAAGAAAGGTAGATTTATTTCTCCATCATTTAAGAAATTCATTAATAGCCTGATATGATAAACATACATTGTACCAAATCTACCTTCACATGTTATAAATTTTTACAAAATTAATAACATGTTTCTCCATTTACTTTTTAAATTTGTGCTCAGAATTCCTTTTCTAAATATTGTAATGTCCATACCTGGATTCTTCAGCATTTGTTTCCAAGACTCATTATGAAGCTCCTTATTCTTGAACCAGCGTTCTCCTTGTCTTGGCAATTCTGTGGCTACAGCTATAAATGACTATGTTATGGTAAACTTAATGTCTCCAATTTCCACTTCTGATCCATCAAATGATCTAGCAAATGATTTTATAATTTCTTTAAGGAACCCATTAAATTTTTCTACAAAACTCAACCACCCAACTTGCTGTAATAGCCCTTTAACTTGTGGGTATCCTTTTAAGTACTTGACTCCAATTGGTTATGTTCTCACAATTAACCCCATTTCTTCTCTGTACAGATTACTTCCTTTTCTTAGCTGTAGGGTCTAATGCTCTGTTTCTAATCCTATGTCTGAAGAAAGAGTATTTGTTGAAGGATGTCTCACCCTTAAAATGACTTCTCTGTTCTTGCAGATGAACTAGCTACAAAATGTAATGGTAGTGGAGTGAATGAGGTGGTGAACGAACAAGGTGATGGGTAAATGATGAAAAATAATTAAGTTGAGGGTTTGATATAGAATGAAATAGCTGCGAAGAGATTTATGATGATCTTCGAAATCATAACTAAATGATATGATCTTTTAAAGACGTGGCCTAATAGGTCACGTCTAAGATTCTGACCGTTAGTCACTCAATTAATGATGAACTATTATGGAGCGTAGGGTAAGGGATATGGTATAAAATAAAGTAAGATCAATTCAAATGATAGATTTACTTAGGAGACATATGATTAAGCATATTGTATCTTTTTCATGTTTTTATATTTTTGTTATCAGAATAACTTTGCACAATTTACCTCAGACCTTTTTGACTTTGCTGCTTGTTGTGTTTGTCCTTCATTTGTGGAATGTTGATTTTTTAAGCTCCATAGTCTCCTTTGAATATCATCCTTTTTTTTATTGAAGTAGACTGCAGAGTCAGATTAGCTGCAGAATAGAATTGGCTACAGAAAAAATAGCTGCAGAATGTACCTGTCAAAAGAATATGAAATATGAATATGGAATGGAATGAGATGGAATGGAATGAAATGGGAGCATGAAATGGAATGAAAGATGAGTATGGGATGGAATGAAATATGAATGAAGTGAAGTATGGAGTGAAAAATGGACCTACAACTTGTAATTTTATGAATATTTAGTTACAGAAAAAGAAAAATTGAAAGTATAGGGTGTCAGAAAAATTCTGATTTTCACCCTGCACTTTCTGAATAAATATGCCAATCACTGATTGGTTTTCATATTTATAATTTATTATTATTATTATTATTTTATTTTATTTTATTTTTTAATCATTGAAGAAAAATACAAACATTTTTCTTCACTAACTTCATATCAATGTTATCTTGGAATTTTCTGACAAATTCTTCTCTTGAAAGTGGTTTATGATACAATTTCAGTCTGTGCCCATTTAAAAGAAATGATACATTCCCTTCATCTATTGTTCTGATCTTTATTGCTCCATTTTCAAATATTTTCTCAATTTCATATGGCCCAAGCCAATGGGTTTGAAATTTACCTTGAAAATCCTTGAATTTTGAATCAAACAAGAGTGCCCAGTCACCTTCTTTAAATTTATTTTCTTTGATATATTTGTCGTGCCATCTAGTCCTTTGGTGTTGGACTATGCTTTTTCTTTGGACTGCATCTTGTCTGATCTCATCGAGTTCATTAATTTTCTCCAATCTGTGCTTCTTTGCTTCTGTCAAATCAAGTCCTAGTTGGACTGCCATCTTGAAATTTTGGATCTGAAACTCTATGGAAAACTAGACTTGTTTTCCATAAACAAGTTCATAAGGAGTGTGTCCTGTTGTGTTTCTCCATGTAGTTCTGTAGGCCCATAAGGCTTCAGGAAGCCTTTTTGCCCAATCTCTTCTATGTAAATGAACAATCTTTGTAAGAATCCCTTCGATCACCTTATTGGTAGATTCCACTTGGTCATTTGCTTGTGGATGGTAGGGAGTAGATTTCCTGTGCCTGATTTTGTACTTATCTACCATTTTCTCCACCATATTTGATGTGAATTGAGCTCCTTGATCTGTGAAAATTTCTCTTGGGACACCAAAACGAGTAAAAATATTCTCAAAAAGAAAATTAACTACAGATGTTTCATTAGCAAAAAGCAATGCCTTGGCTTCTACCCATTTAGTGACATAATCAGTGCAAACTAGGATATACTTCTTTTGTTTTGATGGAGGATTAATAGGTCCTACAAAATCCAAAGCCCATTTCTCAAAAGGTTCAATATGTACCTGAAGTTGTAATGTCATTTCACTTGAAGGAGAAGGTTTCCCTACCCTTTGGCAACTGTCACACCTTTTGACATATTCTTTAGCATCTTTAAAGATGGATGGCCAATAATATCCTAGATGACGGATTTTATAAGCTGTCCCCTTGTCAACAAAATTTTATCCACAAGGTTCATCATGACATGCCTTAAGAATCTCAAGCATCTCATCTTCTCGAACACATCTTTTGATAATAAGGTCTGGACATGTCTTGTATAATTCATTAGCAATCCATGAAAATTTTGCACTATCATAAATGATTCTTCTTTTATCTCTTGCATTCATATTTGAAGGAAATTTTCCTGAAACCAAATAATTAGCAATGTCTGCAAACCAAAGAGTTTGAGTAGTTATTGCAAAGAGATATTCATCAGGGAATTTATCTTCAATTGGAGTATTGTCTTTAATGTTTTGGAGTCTAGATAGGAAATCAACCACTGTATTTTTTTTTCCAGGCCTATCTAGAATGGCGATGTTAAATTATTGTAAAAGTAATAACCATCTTATGACTCTGCCATTAGTGATTGATTTATTCATTAAATACCTAATTGCAGAGTGATCTGTGTGAAAAAAGGTTTCATAACCTATTATGTAATGTCTGAATTTATTTATAGCATGAAAAACAGCTAAGACTTATTTTTTAGTTACAGTATAATTCAACTCTTAAGGAGTCAAATTTTTACTTGTATAGTAGATGGCATAAGGGATCAAGATTTTTTGTCCCAACACAGCTCCTAGGGTTGTATCTGAGGTATCTGTTGAGATATGAAAAGGTAATTTCTAGTTAGGTCCATTTAAAATAGGTGCTTCAGATATTTTTATTTTTAGGGTTTCAAATGCTAACTGGCAGTCAGAGTTCCATTTGAATTCACAGTCCTTAGTGAGTAGTTTGAAAAGTGGAGATGCTATCTTGGTGAAGTTTTCTATAAATCTTCTATAGTATCCTGCAAATCCTAGAAAACTCCTAACATATTTTTGTCAACTTGAAACTAATAATATAG